>VZSE01027393.1:930282-1141801 GCA_013398275.1 Promerops cafer
AAAAAAAAAAAAAAAAAAATAGCTGAAGATTTTTCTTTTTTCATCAGCTTTGGATGCTGAAATCAAGCCACACACCGTCCCAAAGTTTATAAACACAGAAGTTTATGTGTCAGGGCCTGAGGGATAACTGATCAGATGGCCCACATGCTGCAACAGTGTAACTCAGCTCAATTTCAAATGTATTTTATTTTGTGTTGCAGACCATAGGCAGAGGAACACGGCAAAATTAAATCAAAGGAGTCAGTACAAGAAGACTTGTGGCTTCTTTCACTGATTTTGCAGAAATTGTTTCTCCCTGTTTCAAGTAAAAGAGAAACTGCACAAATCATTGAAAATAGAAGTGACTGGCCACAGAAAAGAAATAGCTAGAAAAAGCAGACAAACACAACCCTGATTAAATCAGCAGCTTTCTCAGACCATCGGGTTTGTCTGTTTGACGGATGATCAAGCCCTGTTTTCAACTTCTAATGCCTATTTCAAATTTATCATTCATAAATCAAAAAGTCTTGGCAAAATTCAAATTTGTCTGCAATTTTGCTAAGACGGATGAAAAAAAATCACTTGTTTGTTTGTTTTCAGCAACACTATTACAAGACATTGCATGAACCCTATAAAAATATCTTACTGTTATTCCATAATTGTATCTTTATGTGCAAACAGTTTTTCCCTGCACTTGTGGCATCCAGGTTAAACATTTCTATAATAAGCCCAAAGCAATGCATGAAAGCAAAGAACAAGAGCTGTCAGCCCAGAACATCCAGAAATATGACATGGTACTGTCCTTTTTAGTCAAAAGCTTGGGGACAGAAAGAGTTTAAAGCCATTTAGTCATGGAATTTACTGTTCAGATACAGAACAGGTTGCACAGAAAAGCTGCATTTGTCCCATCCCTGGAGGTGTTCAAGGCCACGCTGCATGGAGCTCTAAGAAACCTGGTGTGGTGGAAGGTGTCCCTGGGAGGGGTGTTGGAACTAGATGATTTTTAAAGTCCCTTCCAACCCAAACCATTTCATGGTCCTATGATATTTCCTGAGGTGAAGATTCTGCTTGTCTCTTCTAACAAAATGAGCCTGTTTTAACAAGCCTGGAAATTCCTGCTCGTTTCTGGGCCTTCTGAGGGCAGGTGGATGGAAGGAGACCTCCAACAGGGGTTGGATGCTATTCCATGAAATTTTGTGTTCTCCACAGTGTGAAAAAAACCTGACAATTCCCCTTAACAATTAAAATCCTGTTAGGATGACAAGCATTCACTGCGTCTTGAAACCAGGAGGAAGGTACTGTAGTTGCTTCATGGTACCCTAATCTTGGGGATTAGGCTATCTGGAAGAACCATCTCCTTCTAATGGGGCTGGCAATTCAGGGAATCTGAATGTTGAGAGTAGAAACATCAGAAGTTCTGGGAGCTGCTGGATAA
The DNA here is from genome assembly GCA_013398275.1 of Promerops cafer. Lineage (NCBI taxonomy): Eukaryota > Metazoa > Chordata > Aves > Passeriformes > Nectariniidae > Promerops > Promerops cafer. Next base: position 931,697 of record VZSE01027393.1, read on the forward strand.
TTGGTCTTTGCCCCCTTTCAGGTACTGCATAATACTCCTTCCTAATTCCCCTGCCAGAAAGATGAGCCAGGTGTGCAGAAAAAAGAAATATGAACTGTGGCAGTCAACAACCTGACATGTGGAGGTGTGGAAAGGAGCCCACGCAGCAGCTGTGTTTTCCCTCCAGCAGCCTTGGAGAGTCCTGGCCCTTTCTGCCAACCCCATGTCCTGGTGTGACCCAGGCCACGGCTTGCAGGCATCACACAGCCTTGTTTCCATCAAGGAAAGGAATGCAAACTTAGCACACTAGCTCCCAGTTCCCTGTCCAGTTGGCTGGACAAAAAGCCAATCAGACTGGAGGAACACAAGTATCTGTGCACCCTGATGTGAGCTGAAATGGGGGACACAAGGCAGGTGTTCCCTTCTCCCAGCTGTGGCAAAGGCACTGTAGACTCCCAGAAGAGAAAAAACGTGGGCAAAGGTGCAGTAACATTGTAAAGCTCCTTTGCCACACCTGTCAGAGCCATCAATATTGTTTTATAACAGGTTTTCTTTTCTCCAGAAAACATATTCAGTATCCAAGAGTTGTGGGTATGTTCTAGTTCTGCTCTTGATCCCAGGTGTCACCTCTGCATAGCCTTCCTTGAGGTTTCCTTAGATGATGCCTGTCTAAACTTCTGGATGGGACACATCACCCAGCTACTATGGGGCAAAGGACAGAACAAGGGATAAGAACAAAAGGTCTCTGTTTTCTTTGGGCTGCTAATGCAGAGAAGGTGCAAGGTGGATACATTTCACCACCTTGCTCTGATGTGTACTGAATTAGAAAGAAAGGCCACAAAGAGGTGACTTAAAAATATAGCTTAATGGTCCACATTTAGGTCATGGAGACATTTTGCAATCACAACAAATCTTAAAATAGTTTGATATATCTGCTGTTCAAGACAGAGCACAGTTGTAGAAAAAGGTAAAAAATATTTTATTCATAAGACTTAGCAAGACAGGGAACTCAATCCGATTGACTGTGCTGACCTACTTTTCATGAATACCTGATCTCACACAGCTGTGCTGCTTGTCTCAAAACCTGTAGTACCACAGATGAAACTGCCATTCTGTCCAGTTCAGAGTAGTGAGTTAAACATGATTTTTAGCCCCAATGTTTTCTTCTTTGTGTTTTTTTTTAATTCATCTCAGTGATAGAATGATTTATTTTTGTTTTCACTATCTGGTTTTGGTCAGACTTGCTGGCTTAGTACTTGCAGAATGTAAAAAAAACCCTCAGCATGAAGCACTAAAATAATGTTGCTGTCTTTCTTGGAGCCTGGAATCGTACTTAGTGTAGCATCACTACAAAAAAAATATGCAAAATACTTATTCTTGTTCCCTGTGTTTTAAAACCATGTCCTGTCAGTGATACACTTTTTCTGTGATGGAATTCAATATCTTGAAGTGGAAATTTCCTATCAATTAAGTCTTTTTAGTATTAATTTATGGATACTCAAATTACTGCCAGTAATTTGAAACCTCTCACAAAACGGACTTTGATATTCTACAGATCTTTGTATAAAAAACAAAACTGAATTTGGCACTCGTCTCCATTTTTCTTTTCCCTTCTTCTAAGTAATAGCATTTTTCTGTATTTTTATTCCTCACTGAAACATAGAGCTCTCTTTTTCTTTATTTTTTTTTTTTTTAATAAAGAGCAGCATGCTACGTGTTACATGCGCTAATGAATTGGCATTTATAAAACAGAATGTATACCGTATCTAAGACAACTGCTGTGAAAATGCCTGAGTTGCTGCACTCTCTAAATAGAGCACAATTATGGCATACGGTTGGAGTGCTTTTATCTGTACTGCCACTGCTGGAAATTTAACTGTGTATGTGACCTGAATATTTAGAGCCCAATGGAAAATTCCATAAATGTAGTGTAGCTTCAAAGCACCTAACAGCTGTTACAAATATTATACCCATTATACACCATTGCTAAATGATAGATATGAAGCCCCTCTCCCGTTCTGCATGTATTCTATCACATTTACTTCTGCAGTATTTTAACAAGACCTTTGAAAAATGCAATGACTAGGTGCTAAGTAGCTGGCATAATAATTCAGTGGAAGCCTTTCCTGTCTGTATATTCATACTCCTTCCTGGCTGGGCACAGTTAATTTTCAAACCCAAAAATGCAGGAAGAAACTATATCATAGGTAGATCACAGTTACTGTGTGCTTTTGTTTGCTTAGTTTGATATACATGCTAAAAGCCCCTACTTAGCTGAGCAAACACAAAAAGAGAGGGAACAGACCTTCACAGTGTTAGAATGTTTCTTATTATAGTAGGATGGAGCAGAGATGTAGTATATCCATGGATGCTGCCTTTCACTCTTGGTTACTACAGGACTACACTGACGCTGCAGAGAATTGTCGGAATAGGAACTGCAGAAACAACAAATGACAGAGTTTATGACAGCAAAAGAGAGATTTTGTAAAGCATTATGTTTAAAACAACACAGCAGTTTAACTAAGATTACACAGGCTGCAGACTGGTTTCCTAACTAGTGCTTTTGCCTGCCTCCTACTTATAGTTCAGTTGCTCCTGCTTTTATGCTGTTGGAACTCATTAAAAGACTCGTTGCTGCAGAGAGGAGCAAAGTGCTAAATGTGGTGCACCCAACAGCCAACTTGCTGCTGTAGCACTGCACGGGCTGCACAGAGAGGCAGGGCAGGAGAGGAAGTGTTAGTTGACGTCCACGTAGGAGTTCATGACTGCCAGACTCATCTCAGTAACGCAGAGGGATTAAACTTAGTGTAGAAGTAATGGCAGTTTCTCTACCTAAAAGCAAGGTCAGTGTGACAAAGTAATATCTACTGGGGAGGAGCCAGGAAAGCTATAAATTCCAAGCACTTGCCTATCACTGAGCAAGACAAACACTGTCCACGTCAGTCCTGACAGTACTTGTCTAGCTTGGTTTCATAGTCTTCCATAGGTGACACCATCTCTCAAGGCCATCTGTTCCAGCACTTCTCTGTCCTTGCCCTTCTGAAGTGGGGTTTTTGTGTCAAATGTCTAATGTGAATGTTTATTGTAGCAGTACATAACTGTTACAACTTGCCCTAAAGGAGAAGAAACAGAACAGATGGTTCCCTTCCTCCCTGCAATACTGCCCCTGCACATTGCTCCTCTCAGTAACCCCTCATTAGTATTAATAAGAATCGTCTCCTCGATCTATGGAATGGCAAGGACATTGCATGTGTGGCTCTGCCAGTAAAAATGGGAGCCCAGAGAAAGAGAGAACTAACCAGCTGTCTGAATCAGGGTAATGGCAATCTGCCCAACATACTAGGGTATGTCAAGGTAGAGCTAAAAATAATCCTTGCTCCACTGACGATCTTGCAACATTTCTACAAGGAATGAGTCCTTGAGTACTCCTGATCACTGGGAACATGGTTGTAGGAGACCCTTCTTGTAGGAGACCCAACCTTATGGATGGATTAGTTCACTTGGTTAGAGCATGGTAGTAATAATGCCAAGGTCATGGCCACAGGCCATTCACTTAAGAGTTGGACTCGATGATCCTTGAGCGTCCCTTCCAACTCAGAATATTCTGTGATTCTGTGATTTATGCAGATGAGACTAGTTACAAGCACTGCAAGTCAAAAATTTCAGGAAGATCTTTTTCAATCAAATCCTGTTAAACTCATGATATTTAAAGTCCAACTAATGTTTAAAAGAGGTGATGAAAATTATTTATTGGTTCACAGCTTAGTACTGTGGCCACCTCACACTTCAATGCAATTGCATCAGATAATTGCACTACTGAAGCCTTCACTCTGTTCCATGTCCCTGGCTTCTTTTGAATAATGCAGAGGCATCAGAGCAAGTTGATGTCATTGCTTATCTCTGTTCTTGAAATAATTTGCATCATCTCCAGGTCTTTACCAAATTCTCTAAGGGACCACAAATGTTAAGTCCCATTTTGAGGGTCAGAGTCATGGCAAAGGTAGTAGTTAGAGAGCACCATACTCCACAGCCATACCAAAATAATGTTGGCATATCCAAGAACCTTGGGGGAACCAAATCCAGCAAAAGGTGAATTTGACCTCAAAAAAATTAACCTGCAGAAAATATAAAAATTTTGAGTGTTAAATGAGAAAAAATATTTGAGGATATGACAGGGGATCTTTAATCAAGAGGTTTCTGAAAAAAAAATCTTTTTTTGAGACAGCAAAGACTCTCTAACACAGGAGACACAAAATATCCCTGACCACTTAGGTATGATTTGTAATGCCCTTGTGTTGTCAATAGCTTTCGCAGTTCTATGGGCTAAATTACACAATGTCATTAAATGTAAAGCAACTCATGCAACTTGCTGAAGCTGCACATAATTAAAATGCAATCAAAATGCCTTAATGAAGGAGCTTTCTTATAGTCATTCTCCCTTAAGGAGAGAACAGTGTGTTTGTGTACTGACAGACAGAAACCACTACCTCCTCTACTCAGGGAGTGCTGCTGGTGGAGCGGGAACTGAGAGCAAGGCAAGGATCTGCTTCTTTCCCTTACTCACACATTCACACCACCCCTGAGATGACCCAGGCAAGGAACCTGGGTTCACCGTGGTCTTACATGCCCTGAGAAACCCTCAGTGGCATAAGCAAAGCTGGTAACTCCATTCCCCCCATCACACTGGGAACAAACCTCTCAGGGGGGCTCATGGGCAGATGGCAACATGGTCTCAGGGGTGTGGAGTGCCTGGGCCAGGGCCCAGCGTGGGTCTGGGAAGGAGGCACTGTGCCAGCCCCAGCTTTGGGTTAATGAAAACATCAGTGACTTCTGAGAGACTCTTTGTACTCACTGGGATTTTAATTTAAAGGCCCAGATCTCTTTCAGTCCAAAACAATTAGCATCACTTGCTACCTATTTCTTTCTAATTGTGATTTCTGATGTAAAGCACTCTCATAGGACTTCAGTGACTTCTCCAAATTTATCTATTACTATTTTTACATAATAATAACAGTTTTGAGACTGTATTTGAGACTTCTTATTTAATTCATATGCAAAACAAAAATATTTTCAGTGTCAGTCGTTACTGTCTTTTTATCACAATAAGTTAATAGCCTCACTCGCTTGAGAAACTGAATAGAAATCCTGGTCTTATAGCACATTAGATTGGCTTTCCTGGGATTAAAATTTTGGCTTTATCTGGAATTTACGACCTGACTTTTTTCAATGTTGTACCCTGCTGCTATCCTTTCTCCTGAGGGAACGCTACTCACTTCATCCAGAGTCACTGGAAGTTATTGACGAATCATAGAATCATGGAATGTTTTGGGTCCCAAGGGACCTTTGAATATCATCTAGTCCAAACCCCTGCCATGAGCAGAGGCACCTTCCACTAGATTATGTTTCTGAAAGCCCCAGCCAGCCTTGTCTTGAACACTTCCAGGGATGGGGCATCCACAGGATCTCTAGGCAAGCAGTTCCAGTGTCTCATCACCTTCATAGCAAAGAATTCCTTCCTTATAGCTAATATAAATCTATTCTCTTTTTTTCAATAAAGTTTTTAAAAAAAACCTTTAATATGATCAACACCAGAGACTACAGAAACCTTACCCTCAGCAATGACATCATTACTTAGCATTACCCTTTGGGAAGCACTCTTGCCAATTCTCCCAGTTTAATTGCAAATCTTTGAAAAACTCAGATCCTGGATTTGTGGGACAGGGAATGAAGCATTTTACAAGAAAAAAAATATTTAGAAAATGTAAACTATAATGGACTGAAATATTACAACACAGAAAAAAATTTATTTAAATGTATGTTAAAGCACTTCTGATTTTAAAACTAACCTGAAAATTTTGCTTCCCTCTGTCTCATGATACTAATCACAGTAAACAAATCCTAAAACTGTGAATGTTTCTGTACTTAATTCTAATGCCTTGTGAAAGGAGTGCAATTGACAGCTACCATGGCTGTATTTGGAGCAGTACATGGGGTCATTTTTTTTCAGTGAAGGATTTTCTTTCATTGGAGAGCAGAAACACAAAGTGTTTTTTTGCTGCAGTAATGTGATAAATCTGGGATTTCCACCAAACCTCCCATCCTTAAATTCTCCCTGATGTCTTTTATAATGAGAAAATTTCATGACAAATCTCTAAAACTGTTTGGTCCCCCACAGTTGTTTTGGTTGATGTTAGAAGGGAGGATGACTAGCAGGAGCAGGAAGAGTTAAGGCTCACAGGCAATAAAAAGCACATAAAGTGCTGCTGATCCAGCCCGGCCCAGCGATGACTAATGGCCATGGAAGCCATATAACAGCATGTATGAAAGCAGCTGCTGTCTCCCAGTTCTGTCTTGCAAGTCCCAGTGACACTGAGTGGTGACACCTGCCCTGGCGTCTTAGAGTGATAGCCATGCTAGTGGACAGGTTGGAACTCCTTGAACTGTGCTACTGGGTCTGAACTCAGAGCAGGCAAGCAGAATGAGGACACAGGGTTCTTGCACTGTTGTCACAATCCCTTCCCCCTGCAGTAGTAGCTGGCTATACCAGCTGTGGATTAGGACCCCAGCATTTTAGGGGCTCCTGTAGAAAGAGTAACAGAAAAGCGGTAACAGAAATTGTAACAGAAAAGGGATTCCTGCACTAAAGACTTTCCAGGCTAAATATCCACCCTGTTCATAGACAGCTTCCTTCCTGAGGTTAACTATCTCAAGCCCTTTCCTCATTAGAAACATTGTCAGTCATTTAAAGGAATAAAAATTCACTTTCATCTTTGTCTGGTCCTCATTTCATGGCTCAAAATTCCGTACGGATAGTTATTGACCCATGGAGGTTTTTCTGTACTTTTTGGTTTCTATCTATGTTACCTTGTAAGAAACAAAACATGAAACTGAATGAGCACAAAGCACACAGGCAGCAATTCCCCGTCCTGTGTTGCATGTATTTAGCAAGAATAAACAGCAGATGTCAGCACTAATCCAGAACTTGAAATCACAGAGTCACAGAATATGCATGGAATTTAATCAGACCCTGCTTTACCATCCCCAAAATGCATATGATTAGACTGTGAAGCAACTCATTAAAATTTCTGCTTGGAAACACAAATATATATATATTTGAAGAACCTCTGTAAATGTTGTGTATCACTTCTACATGAGACCTCTTAAGTACTCTAGCTAGCAAGAGAGCACATGTCACTGGATAGTTTTTTGCTTCAGCTGTGCCCTAGAAGACCACTAATTCCATACACCTCCCTAAAAATGGAATTGTTTTTTAAAAGTGGCCTTAGAGGAAATAGTTTGGTAAATGGCAAACAAAAAATTTCAAGAGACACCTAAGGAGCAAGAAGTAGGCCTGAAGGTGAAGGACAGAGAACCAGAAGCCTCTTGGTGCAGTTGGCAGGTGGGGACTGCAGTTCAGCCTTGATTTGGGGTAGAACATACAGGGGCCAAGTGAGTGAAATGGCTGTAAGAACATAGCTTCTGTGGCCAGTTGTAGAAGACTCCCCATCTGTGAAACAAGACCTACAAACCACTGGTGATTTTCCTGGAAATAAAGCATAATTTAGCTGTGCAAGTACACAGAAACCATGTGCACCTGCATGCTGAACTACATGAAGATGTTGGAATAGGAGAACAGAATCCTCCCTGCCTAGTCACCACCACTTTGAGGTCAATGCATGATGGATCCTGTCTGGGGGATATGCAGCATACACTAACACATTGCCTCCCAGTCCCTGGAGACTCTTTCACCTCTTGAAAAAGAAGAAAAAAGAACATTTAAAATGTGTTAGAGATTGCATGGGTGCTCCTGCCAACATGAAGCACAGTGAATTCTTCAGGGTTTTTACTATTGTCACTAGAGATAGAAGAACCTATGCAGTACCTATGATAGAGCCTGGGATTGCTCTTTCTGATATCTGTGGTGGGATCTCTCAAGTTCTGCAGCAATCTGATGTCTGCAATAAATCATCCCCGACAGGGCTGCTCCTAACAGGAATCTTCCAAAAATAGGAAAAAATACAAGTCAAAAATGGTAGCAATTTTTATATCAGTGCTTAGAAATACGTGGGTTTATTCTGTCGTGAGCTTTTCCCTAGCCTTCTGAAGCATGTTCCATCAAAACCAAAAAATGACAGGCTTAATGGATTTATTATCTACAACTATGGCTTGGTCTCCAAGGATCACATGTTCCTCAACTGACATTGAATGGAAGAGGACAAGAAATATAGCCAGGATCAATTATAAAAGTAAAAATAGTTTGGCTATTTAAAATCATATGAGTTCTCATTACAAAAGCAAATTGACAGCTGTTTACATTATGAACTTAAAAAACTCAGATAGTTCCTCCTGAGCCAAGAGCTGTCTCATTCTGAACAAACTGGCACATTGCCCACTGCTGCCTTTATCTTTCAGCAACCACCACCACATTACATCCAACTGCCTTCCCTGTCATTCTTTGCTCCCTGAACTTCTTTGCTCTGTTACTAAAAAAAAAAAAAAAAAAAAAAAGGAGGCNAAAAAAAAAAAAAAAAAAAGAGTAGGCTGTTTTTATTAACTAGTAAAACAATTTAGTTTGATTCATCTTCTCTGACCAGAAGAACATAAGAGGTCATCAATCTTAACTTCTCTGTCAGCATAGATATGTCAAATCAGAATTAAGTGGTGGAAAAATTGTTGAGGGAGAAAGTGGAAAAAACAAGACAAAAATAAATGGAGGACAGTTCTCAGAAGAGGGGAAAAGAAAAGAACTACTCCTGAGCTGCTATGCTGCCTCTAGCTGATGCTCTGTCAGGCTAGAAGCTTCATTTTTCATGCAAAATCAGAGAAACTATGGTACCTGAGAAGGGCTGCAGGCTTCTAATGAATTCTGAAAAAAATAGAAAATTAAATTGATTCTCCTGTGAATTAACAATGCTTTTATCTCCATTTCTATAACAACGAAGAAATTCTCCTTTGAAATTAGTTGCATCATCTTTTCTTTGCAGGATACTCCAGTGGAGGATTAGAGTCCTCTCCTGCCTTCACCTGTGAACTTCTCTCCTCAAGGTGTCTTCTCTCATCTTAAGTGGTGACTGGCTCTTTTCCAAACCAAAGCAGAGAAGACTGAATTTTCTACTATTTTCAGCTCTTTCTTTGTGCACAACAGATGCTCTTATGCATTACCCCAAAGGATAGTATGAGCTCTGTTACACTGTGAAGATGAAGAAATTTCAGCAGCTCCACAAGTAAAGTTGAATCACAAACTCTCTACCATAAATGTCCCACATCTAGACTTCTGATATTAAAAGTATTAACAAAAACTTCAGATGTTCTGTGTTACCTCTCCAGCAATGACAGAATAAGAACTGGATTAAGGTATGTTAGCTCAATAAGTGGTTAAAATTCTCAACTCTTTGAATTCCCTGCCAGCCAGAAGAAACATTGAACAGCTGATGGATGACCTTTCACTTCTCTCAGCAACAAGCGAGGTTAACTCCAAACCAAACACAACACAAGAGCCTGACCACACATGCACAAAGGTGAGCTTTATGTGGCCAGTGTGACTCCCATCCACAAAAAGGGTAGAAAGGACAATCCTGGTAAAATAGGCCAGTTAGCCTGGCCTCAGTATCAGGTAAGATAATGGAGCAGTTTATACTGAGTGCTATCATGCAGCACTTACAAGATGGCCAGCGTCACCGCGTCACAGGGCTTCAGCCAGACCTTTCTCACTAGAAATGTACCTCATTCATGCACTGAGGGAACAAATAAACTGCATTATCTGTGATTTGAGAGGGAGGAGGGGGGCATTTAAACAGGGGCAGTGTCGCTTATTTATTTAAGTAGTGTTGGCTTTGTGTCCCATGTAATTTTGGTGGCTCCGGTCATTTCACATGAGAGCAAGCAGCAGCCAGAAGGCAGACTCTGCAGAGCACTTCCTCCTCATGTCCCTTCCTCTGAATCCTCCAAGGAAGGGGAGGACAGATGGTTCTGGGCCACCGGTGCCCACAGGGACATCCAGATGAAGAGACACCAAAGTCTATCAGATGCTGACAGTTTCCAGTGAATGAATATAAATTAACATAAATATGCCAAAAACTTCATCCTGGTGGAATGGAAAAAGAGAATCACCTAATGTAATGATTGCAGATGTTTTCAGTTCACTGCTTGCTTCCTCGAACTCTTCTGGGCTACTAAAAAGTAATTGATATACAGAAGTGTACTGGGTGCTAAAGGGAGGGATTTTATGAAGGTAGAGCTGTAATTTGTGTGCAAACAAGTTCAAATTTTTTCAAGCACATCTATAAACAAGGCCATTCATTAACTGCTGAGTGAATTGGAAGTAGGTGGTTCTCCCAGGAATGCCGTCTTACATTTTCTTTAAAGGAGCTTCTGACCATTCAGTAGCTCCTTTGTGTGCTTTTATTCCTTATCTGTGATCCCATCTGTCACAAGACCTTCTATGTCCTTAAATATTACCTCTTATGTGACCACTCCAGTACAAAGGAAATTAAATATTTATGTGGAGCATAGCTATATGCCAGTGGGCAGAGTGAGTGAATAAGAAAAGGCAGGCATGTGTAGTTACACAAAGGCATGACTTTGTACAGAAAAAGATGCAACCTCTATCTGCCTGCAGGGATACCACAGTTTCTTGCTTATCACTTTATATCACAGAATCACAGAGTTAACTAGGTTGGAAAAGACCTTTGAGATCATCAAATCTAACCTATAGCCTAACACCACCTTATCAACTAAACCATGGCACTGAGTGCCACGTCCAGTCTTTTTTTAACACCTCCAGGGATGGTGACTCCACCACCTCCCTGGGCAGACAACTCCAGTGCCCAAAGGAGTTTATCAGAAAAGCACGTTGACAGGACTGTGCCAACCATCCTTTTCAGATAAGAACACAGACATTTTTGGATTTTCAGGACATTTGACTGGTTTTAATTATCAACAGTGGAACATATTCTAACAAAGGATTCTTTAAGCAGCCCTCTCAGAAGAGCAGAATTTAGCTCATTCATCCGTTCAGAGAGATAAAGTGCTAAAAAGAATTGTGTGTTCTATCTAGTAAAGACTTTTATAACTTCACACTCTTTGTCACAGTTTTATCAAGTATACTTTGTTTTAATAATATATTGCTGCAAAACCATGAGCAGTTCTTAAATATTTTGCTTTTCCCTTACTAGCTGCCCACTGATTCAAAGCCTTATTTAAAGAGAGATTGACTCTTTTCCTCCCAACTGACCATAGGGAAAAATTCAGAATCATATCTGAGAGCCTCATACACATTCAAGAATTTAGTTGCACGTACTGGCTGTGAGAAGGCAGCTATTATTGTTCCCATCTTTGTATTTGGAGAATTAATGCATTGAAGGACTGAAATCAGATTTACACTAAATGACTATTTTAAGAAAAGGAGGGTGTAAATATTACAGGTCCAGCTCTAAACAGTGATTTTGCAGTAATTCCACACTAAACACTTAAGATACAACCTTCAGGTCCCTTGTGACCCTCTTATTCCTCTCCTTCTGGACTCATGAAAAAGCAGCCTTTGCTTCAACATCCTCCCTGCCTTCAATTCCTTTTGGTATGATTTATACCCAAACTTCAGAAGAGCCTTTGGGCAGCAGGGGATTGAGATTTGAACTGACCAAATCTTAATAGACAACTGGCTAAGTAGGGATCTGAACTTGAACTTCTCACTTCTTATAAAGTCATATGGAAAAAAAACAAAAAACACCATCTCCATCAATACTTGGACTTAGCTGAATTTGAAGGAAGCTTGGTTTTGTCAAGCAAGGTAAGTTTGAAAAGTTACTTCATGGAGGGTCTCTTCATTTTTGGACCCTAAATGCTCTCAATAAAGGTGTAGGTGCTGAATTAGTCTGGTAGAAAATCATGGGCATATCCAGGAAGGGGATATTTTCAATGTACTTTCCACTCTGGGTATTTTTATGTGCTTATTATTTACTTAATTTCCGGCTGAATTCTGTATTCTTTAATGCCTCTAATTTAGTCTTGCTCTGAAGCTGCACCTCTGCCTAACTGCTGTATACTTTATGATATACCTTTAAAAAAAAAAATTCCTCTCCTTGTGTGTCCTCTTCTCAGTACCTCACAGAACTCTCTGTCTCACAGCTTCCATCCTGCTAGTCTGTTTTGCTCCATATATTCACATACATTCTAGGACATCTCCCAGGCCATATTTTGGTTCTTTCTGGCACAGCAAGAGATGGTCTCAGCAGATCCTGTTGCGACAAGTCCTTCACATCTCAGAAACAGCTTGCTTTGCTTACCCAGAAATAGCAAGAGCTGGTTTGTTCCCAAGACAAGATTCCTCTTCCACATAGGAATGATGTGTCCTCTGTAATACTTGATCCAAAGCCACAGGTGGTGCTCTGATCTTAGAGTGCAACAGATCTTAGGGGTAGTCTACAGCAATAGCAGCAGCCTTGGATGCTTGAACACTTATGAAACATGCCAAAGAGCTTCTCCTCTCCCACCGAGCTCTCAGCAGGGGCCCTGAGTATGCCATCTTCCTCTCCTGTCTCTGGTGCGACCATTTTCCTTGTACTGTTCCACATCAACAGCAAAATTAGAAAACCATTGAAGACTGCTAATCTTATCAGGTGTATCTACCTCATCCCAGTTGTTGACATGTCTGAGTTTCCCATCCAACTTCTTAACAATGCATACTTCTAGTTATTATAAAAAAATAATACTTTGCAGAAGATGCCTGAGTCTAACCCAGTACACCTAAATTCTGGTGAAGTTAAGACATAGGGCCAAAACTGCTGAGAAATTTAGAAGCAAACCCAGCCTGGCTTGGCAAGAAACACTGCTCAACTCTGTCATCTCCTCATTCTGCACCAGTGAAAGCAGCCAGTGAGCCCTTCCCATAAGCCTGATATTTGCATCACAGCACAACATCCCTGCCTTTTATATGACTGGCAGCCAGTGCCACTTGTCTTAACAGAGTGAAACAAACTGGGAAGACCTATGGGAGCAGTGTTACCTCCAGATCTCTGCTACCTACTGTCCCAGCTGGGGAATACCCTGTGGCTGAGAGCACTCCCCCACTCCTGCCCAGCACCCAGGGGAGGCTGTAGGGCTGGTGCACGTGCTTAGTGCCCCACGTCTCTGACTGTGTGCTGTGGCTGCCACTCACAAAGGTGGAGATGAACTCATAGGTTTCCACTCACTGCAGCTTCACTCCCTTGGGACAGCCACAACACAACCACACTATTATAATTAATAACGCATTGACCTGCTGTTTCCTTATTCTTTTGCAGAATCCATAGCCTCAGAAATGCTGTAAGATAACTCAGCTATTGTGTTACTTCTGATATTACTTCTGATTGTTCTATCACAATCTGCTGAAACATGCAAAACTATCCCACAGTTACTGATGCAACTGAAATCTAGTTCATGCAAATAATATTAGTACTTATAGAGGAAATCAAATATTAGGAAATAAAAACACTAAATACTCAGATAAAGAAAACAAGAATGTTCAACATATCAACTTCTTCAGAAAAAAAGCAACTTCTTTTTTAATATAATCATCACATAAGCAAGGAGGAACTGTAACCAGCTATGCTCATGCTTTGCATGATTGATGATTTTAATATTTTTATACTTGGTTGATGTTTTTAATATTTTGATGCTTCTAATTTTTACATCTTTTTTTCATTTGTGGACATTTGGGGCGGGGTGGGGGTTGTATGCTTTTAAAAACTATTTGAAAACAAGAATACTGGCCTAGAAATTCTTGGAAAGAAGGCAGCTGTGCTGTGTAGAAAGGACCAGCTTTGATGTATTCGAGGAAGAGTTCCTGCTGAGCTGGCATTTTATAGTTTGTTTCTGTCCAAACTGAACTACTTGTGCTGCTTCGTTAGCAAAGGATCTGCTCATTGCCAGATCACACTTCTCTACGCCAATCTGCTTTTTCCAGGCACCAGCAGTTCCTCTACATGGCTTGTGCATATCCTCTCTAACATGGCCATGTCTTAAAGCCAGTGGCAAAGAAATACCAGGATTGGTTTTGCCTTTAAAACAGACTACTTAAATGTATGGAAACATTTGTTAGAGTTGCACCAAATTCCAAAGATTTTCAAGACTGTAGTTTGCGTGACAAACATGTCCCAAAGTCTTTTTTCAGTTAAGCAATGTAAACATGTCTATTTCTGCATCAAACATGCAGAGTGTGTTTTGGTAAGATGCAAAGCTGTCTTTGTGCTAAATGAACACTATTTCTAATGTGAAATTCCTGACTCCTCTTCCATTGTTTTACAACATCTCTGACTGTCATCCTCCACCTTCATTTTGTTCACCAGCAACACCTGCCCACTCTTTACTAAAGCTTGTATTTCACTCAGGAGTTTCCACCTCTTACCCCACCTTTGGGGCCATCTTAACACAGATGAGATCTTCGTATTTTGTAAAATGTTATCCTTCTATGGTAGCTGAACCCAAAAAGGGAGAAACTGAAACTCCACCTAGCAACTCTGTTTCTTAATTTCAAAATTTACATCAGGATAAAAGTTTTCTGCCATCTGCCCTGCTGGCTGCATATGATATTTCCTTTATCTAAAAAAATCACTTATTTTCTAATTGTCTTAGCAATTCAATGTTTTCAGGAAATATGTCTAAAAAGAAAGGGGAATATATTATCTCTGATAATGTCACTAGTGTAACAGAAGTGTTTCAAAATACCTTGGTCTTTAAAATATGCCTCTTGCAGGAATTACAAGCAAGAGTAGGATCACTAGTTGCAGTGATGGAAACCTGCAGAGAGCCAAGACATGCCCTCCCAGAGAGGAGAGGCAGCGTGGATGGGGAGCTGCCATCTGCAGCAAGGAGCTGCCTCCCCACAGTGGTAGCTGTGCCTAAATATGAACCTGTCCTCTTTCTGGCTGCCTTTGAGCTTTTTAAACTAACACCTTTTGCCTCACCATTGGACTAGTATAAAAACATTTTGGAGGAAAAACACCAAGTGCTGAATATTATCTGATAGTTTGAACCAGGAGTTGTTGGAATGGTTTTAGTATAAAAACGTGGTAGGAACATTGGATATGCAGGCTGACTTACACTGTTTACACCAAACTCACTGTATTTTTAACATGGATTACCCAGAAGGCTTCCATTAAACAAACTGGTTTGACTGCATGTCAATTTTGCATCTCTGGAACAGTTTGCATAACTGTTCCTGTGTAAGCACAGGATGAGACTGCATATGAGAAGCACTGGATGAGACTGCAGATGAAAAGGCACAGAAGTCCATGTTCTATGTCTTCCTAGGTCAAGGAAACAAGCCATTGTGGAACAAACCAGGCACATCTGAAATTCATTTTCTACCTGACATCCCAAGATTAAAGAGTTTTTCTTGGTCTAGTGTTTGTTTGCAAAATTATGTTAAATTATCCTCTTAAATGTGTGCATAAGATAAATGCATGTTTCAGTATCTGGGTGATACAGGACTGCTTGATGTAGGGGCAAGGTGATATTTAGCTAAGCATTAGAGACATGTGAGGAACTGATGCCTGTCTCTAAACCTGTGATTTACCACAGCAAACAAGGGACCAAAAAGACACATTGTTATATAGTTCAGCAGTTGATTATGACAGGAGCAGACTTTGAATTCCTGTTTTAACTTCCAGCATCATTTCTGCATTCTGCACTAAACCATCATCAGTTAGTAAAAAAACAAGTCATGGGAAGGGAAGCTTGAGTCAAGACAGGTTCTCTGTCCCCTGTGGCAGTGAAGGTCTGTGCATCCTTGTTCTCCATCCTGCTTTCTGGGAAGCCTATGAGTCTAACCAGCAATATAGCTCCATTCAAGAAGACAAGTGAGAGACCAGGAAAAGGAAAAGCTCTAATGTTCAGCCCATGGTATCTAAAAGCCAAATATGATGACACAGAGATCCTCTACACTTGATTTCTTCTGCAAACTTATGGATAGTTGAGGTTCTCCAAAAATGGTCATTAAGTTTAGACATTTCTAAGTAGACTTCAAGGCAAAAGCAGATATCTTTCAGGGTAATCTAGGCCTAACTCCTTCCCCCTCAACATCTATGTAGAGACTACAGTATTTCAACACCATCTGTAAGTGGCAACACAATACTGTACTATTTGTTCAATTAGTTACTTAACATCCAGGTAGACTCAAGATAATATGCTCAGCTATATTTCCAAGGTCTTCTGGAGGCAGGCCTCAGCTTACTCTTCACATGTTTTGAACAAAATGAAAGATGCACGGGTGCAATTCATGGTCAAGCTTGACAGTCTGTTAGCTTGGGCCACACAGCTCCTGCTGGACTCACAGCATGAGCAGAGCAAGGGGACAGCTGCCTGAAAAACACAATTTAGACATCCACTTCTGTATTTCTCTGACAACAAAGAGCTATTGACTTCATAACATAGAAGTTTGAAAAATGTATCATTTAAATAAAGGAGGACTAAACATACTTACTGATATATCTTCTCCACTGCAAATTCTGCAAGTTTAAGAACATCTTTGAGCCACCAAAGATTTAGGTAGCTAAAGAATGAGACACAGCTTCACCAAAAATTAAGTGTCTTTCTGAGGAATACAAATAGAAAATTTGAAATAGCTGTTATAATTTAAAACCAGATGGAACCTGAATCTTTAGAAATGTATTTTACACTTTCTACTTCATGACTCCAAGGTGCTGCCAAATAGCATGAGTAGAAGGCAGTCAAAGTAATAATGGGCATTTTCACTTGCTCTCTCCTCTGATACATATATCACACATACTTACAGAGCAAGAGAAAGAGAGACAGATGATTCATGGGAGTGGAATTTGAATGAAAGAATTTCTCAGCATTTGCTTTGCTATTTTATTCTCTAAGGTCCTCGATTCTTCAAAGAAACAAGTCAGCCCTGTTTTGTTCCTTGACACATCAAGAAACTCAGATTAACCTTGAACTGAATAGAAATTAAGGATGAATGATGGAGTTTAAGACATGACTAAATATTTGTCTTTTAAACACTAACTGATTACAAAGCAGGATTGAGATGTTAAATAATTTCGAGTATTTAAATGCAAGAAAATGCATAACCCCTCAGTGGCAATATGTATCACCATTTGCTAAATATTCTTCTACCTCTTCATATGGTCATCCTGATACCTACATACCTCCTTCTGCAACAAGACCATGTGGCTAAAATTTAAGATCCTCTAAAGGTCCCTTACAACCCAAACCACTTTCTGATTCTATGATTCTGTGATTCTATGATTCTATGATTAATTCAAAGCAACAGCCATATGCAGAAATTTTTGGACACCTTTTATGTTAAAGAATAAAAAATAATTTTATTTTTAATTAAACACAATTAATTTTTTTATCTGAAAACACTTTATAAGTTTCAATGTTTTCATCAGCATTAGAAATCTGCTTATATATAATTAAAATGTCTTTGAAGTTATTTCAATTGATCTACTTTTATTTTAAATGTCATCAAAATGCAGTTTTTCAAGTAATCACTGGTAAAATCAGAAATCAATGGTGACAGAAATCAATATACATTGAGTAAAATTTTGCATATGTAGACTCAGGTTTTAGATAATTTCCTTTTCTTATGCAGCTTATAATATAATGTTTTACTATACTGGAAATTGCAGCTTCTTTGAAATATCCTTAGTCTGTTTGATGTCAGCTTGTAATTTCCCCTACTTTTAGTGTATATATAATGCTACTTGACTATATTTTCCAAGTGAATATTATTTGTACTCTCCAATGCCCATGATCCAAGAAAGTGTTAATCATATGTATGTTTACATGCTTTCCCAGATATTTTTGAACTGCAAACTAGAATCTGAACTCCACATATAAATTGAATGTTTAATTTTTCTTTTGAAGCTCAGTGTCTGAATCATCTTTTTCAGCTTCAAAATCCAAAAGGTTTCTTTTATTCAATAATTAGTAATAATTATGATTTAACTATGTTTTAGGTATTTTATTTACTTCTCACTCAGGATATAAATATTTCCACAGTGACGAGTAAAATATGTCATATTTCACAATAAATAAAACCTGAATAAACATGGGCAAGGTAACAGTTGCTGATTAATTTAACAGATATGTCTCTGGATATTAAAATTCACGATCAGTCATTAATTGCAACAAAAGTTTTATGATTCCTTTGGTCAACAACTATGAGTTAATGACAGCCACAAGGTAGGGCAGGTATTCAAGTTCATGAGGTCATCTCCTTTTCTTCTGAATCTGGTTGCATTTTGTTCTCTAGCAAGCCAAGGCAGATTGATTGCAATGAAGTATTGTCCTAGTCTCAACTCAGAGAAATCGTAACTAGGAACAGTTTTAACTTACCACTAGATAAATCCCCTTTTTTCCCTACGTTGTAGATGTAGACTTCAGCATTTTAGTGCTTTCTGCATAATCACATGGTGCAGTCTGTGGCAATTTATCCAGACAGGATGTTTGACTTGTGTTCTATCATTTCATTCTGAGCTTGTTTAACCCTTCCTTGACATTACTGTAACATAGTGGGCAATTTTGAAACCATGTAATTGTTGACGATAAAAAGTTGTATTATTTTTCTTTGGAATTTTTCTAAATAAATATTGGAATTTTCAGGGTACTTCTAGGCTCAAACTGGACCTCTACCCATGATTAGCTTCAGCCCACATCATACAACATATTCCAACCATACTGGATTTAAATTGTTTTGTCTGTGGACTCAGAAAGGGTTATAACCTCCTTGAGAGTAATAGGCTACTTCAGAGAAGTGAAAACTAAAATGCCATTCAGGTGTCTATATCCAATCTTTTCTTCTCCTGTGCTTTATCCTTTGTGTCGGATTTCCAGAGCTGTCTATGACAAGAAAGAATATGGACCTTCCAGGCTATTGAAAATTGTGTTTTGGAAAAAAAAAAAAATCAAAAAGAAAGGCCTACCAAACCAATAATGAATTTATGTCCTTCATAGTCTTGCGTTCATTATGGATTGCAGCCCAGGCAGAACCCATCAGTCCCAGCCCCCACTAATATTACTGTCCAATATTCCCCATTACCAACCTGTGACCTGTGATTCAAGTTCCTTATAACTTTCTCCAGTTTTATTTGGGCTGGATTTTTTCATGGCAGATAACAAGCTAAGACAAACACTTTACATGCCTATACATAACTTCCATGCTTCAACTGCTAATGAATGATCAATATTAAGAAAAAAATACAACCCAGTAAATCTCGTCAAATTTTGAAATAAAATCTAGAACTTTAGGACTGGGCTTGTTGACCTGGAGGAACTACCTTCCATAGCTAGCCAAAGAAAAACTTGTGGAAAAATTCTTAGTGGGAACAGCAACAGAGAATAGAGGAACATCATTAAATATTATGCATATTTATAAAAAGGACATGACCGTACAATTCACTGACATTCTTGATTATTATATTTCTAAATCCTTTGAGTGCTTGAACTCACAGCCTTAGAATTCTGATTAGAGAACTTTTGTGTGTATGTTGATGTGTGTATTTCAGTTTTAGTTATAAAATAATCTTTAAAGAGAGACGAGGAATATAAGACTACATAAACTCAAGAAATATTAGCCATAAATGGATTGTATAAAAGTTATATCAGCAAAAAAAGCAAGATTGTTCTGGTCATTTAAACATCTTAGTTTCAGAGAAGTTTGTGAAACAGATGGTGTAAAATAAGATTTTCTCTTCATCTTGCAAATTTCTTCCCCAGAATTCAGTATAAAACATATATCAGATAATATAGTTCATGTAAAATATAGTACACTGAGTCCTTTCCTAGGAAACAGAGCAATTATGCTGAGTCCAGCCAATAATTAGTCAAACTAAATGCAAAGCCAGACAAATAATTTCACTTCTAACCATGAAATCCTGAGTAGATTCTGTTTTACTTTACAAATAAATGCTTCCAACTTGAAATATTTAGAACTGCATTATTCCTAAATATATCCAAATCTAGTTCTTACTGAGATTTTGCAATACTCTGTTTAAATTAGAGCTAATAAAATTAGCTTAATAAAAGCTAAAACATGAACTATGATGATACTACTATTGACAGTTGAATGTTTAGAATAACATACATATAAGAAATACATTTGTGTGTATACATATACTTATATAGATATACACACAATAAAGCATTGTAGATGGCTAGATAAGTACTCGAGGCAGATGAGAAAAGTACCCAGATCTTGCTCCTGTCTTTGGTACTAAATTCTTGCCAGAGCCTTTGCAATTTATTCACAAAGTCTGCATAGATTTTTGGATATTGGGACAGTGGATTGATAGCAGAGTTTGGGGTTCTGGACATTTTAAAATATTAGCCATCAGAAATTATTTTAGATAACATTGCCTAATTTTCCCTGCTCAAAGTAAGAACTTCTTCATTCTCTTCAGATTGGTATTTTTTGGAATGTCACTATAATTCTCTTCCCTTGACTTTGTAACACCAATAACCTTGTTATTTACCTTATGCCTTCCCATCTTCTAAATCAGGCAAACAGTAATTATGGTAGAGATTTTGACTTGGCTGCAGTAAACCTTGCTCCCTGTACCTGGATCCACCCAGCAGCACCTTGCTCACTGGCAAGCACATCTCCCATGAATGCACCAGTGCATTGCAAGCACCAAAAAATCTGCCTTTAAATGGTAAGAAAGCACCTCAGGCTGCAGCCCAGACCACACTGGGTGCTTGAGCCAGGCCTCTGATAGCGTGTGAAGGGGAGTTTGCTGGCTATGGACCTCTGGCTAGGGCTGCCTGAGACAATCAGGAGTCTGTGTGTTGACACAAGCGTAGGGGTTTTTTCTATCCCATTAACATGTTTAATAATATTTTATATTACTTCTCAAGGAATCTCAAGTTCAGGACAGGTCACATTTTGTTTAATATGCGCTGAAACTAGAATAAATTAACACAGATACTTCTTACTCTATTCTAGACTAATATTAAGATCTCCTGCTTTTAAAATACAGTCCTCAGTCCTTTGATATGACACTGTTTAAGAACATTTAACATGTGTAGCTCCTTTAGAAAACAATATTTCTCCATGCTTAACAAAACATTCCTGGAACAAGAAGTCATTCTGCATTTCACCCTTCCAGCCTCAGAAATCAACTGTGCTTGCTGCATGTGTATTTTATTTAGTTTGGCTCCATTTTTCCCTTAGTTTGGAGATCAAAAAAGTGAAGCCATTCTGTAAAAATAAGGCCTATGTGAGTTGAAAGGAAAAAAAAAGGGGAGAGAATGGGGAACATTTCCTTCTATAAGAGTTGTACCAAACAGCTTTATTAACAGCATGCTTCAGATGTTTTGCATTAAAACTTAATATGGAGAATGCTGAATGAGTGCCAAAATCAAGGGCATTGTTGGATAAATGCTATCACTGTGACCAAGTTCTGAGTTATCCCTACATAAAATTGCTTGCCTGCAATTAAAGGTTCATTATTCAACTCTAAGACATAAGTAAACACTGATAATAAGGATTTAAATTATCATAATGGCTTGTATGAATTCTATAAATTTCTATTTTCTTAGTTTTATGCTTTTAACAACCATTATGTAGTGATATTAATATTGATAATTACTACAGGCATACATTAAATATTCTCTTTTAGTCTCATCCCAGTATCTGCCTGTGCTTACAAGCAGCCTGTCTTCCACAATCCGCTCCACAATTTTCTTATTGCACATTTTTATTTTTTGTTCTAGATATTCATCTCTCTTACTTTTCCTGCCAAGTCATGCTATCCTCTCTCTTGTCCTGTGCCTGACATATATTTTTACAGGGTAAAACACAAGAGGGCAGAAAGGAAGGACTGAGGAAGGAAAGGAGGGAGCTAAGATACTCCGGGAAAAAAAGGCATGCTGATTTACCAAGTGGAGGGCTGATGATGCAGCTGCTGGAACACTCTGGCTTAGAACACTGTGACAGCTTCTTATCTACTTTTTGCTGTATTACCACATATCAGTAGCCTCAAAAGCTTTTCCTCTTTCAAAACATCTCCATTTTGGCTCTGAAGGTGAAATGTCCTGGAAGGTTTGAGCTTAAAAAGTGGTAGTTTTTTATGTATACTCAGATTAATGAAGCTATGTTTTACAAAAATAAACTAATTTGGAAGTGGCAAAAGAGACAAACTCTTGTTATTGACTAATTTTCTTTAATTTTTTTTTATTTCAAAAGAGAGGAATAAGCACAAAAGTAAAACTGTAAATACTATTTAATCAAATGAGCAAAGTGTAATAGCTATTTATCAATTAAGAAATCAAGAGGTAGAAAATACCAAAAGCTGCATAACCCTAATTCATTTTTCTAGACATGGCTATGGGTGATTTGGTGAAAATAAATGATGCTATCCCTACCCCAGGTTTGCTGAGCTGCATGCACAGCACAAGCAGAACCCACATGGAACAGCTCTTCCCTTCCTATTGCACTGCCTGGAGCAATATCCCAGCTTTGTCCATGGGACAGGTTAACATTTTGTGTCCCTACATACCAACCTCCTACTAAGGCAACATTATATAGGATTTTATGGATTTCAAGATGTATAAAATTTAGAGCTGATTGTATATTATAGGAATTTACCTGCTCTTTGTTAACTATTAATCATCACTGTGTGAATGTTTGCTCGCAGGTACAATCCTTGCTAAAGATGCTCTACAGTGTGGAGACATCAGCATTCACTTGATGCAGTTTTCTTTATGCAATATGTATTCCTACTGATTAAAAACACTTATCTCCTCTCAATTTTATATCCGTAAAGAATAATTAAGTGTATTTTGCCTGTATTCCCAAAGTGCATTTCACCCATGTCATGGGCATAGTGTGTAGAATGGCCAGTTCTAGAGCTAAGGAGACAAGAAGTGCCAAGATCACGGTGTCCATGTGCCCTTTAATCCACTGTTCTGCATATTTTCTGGTATGTCATAGCATGCATTATTTAATTAAATGAGCAAACAATTTGTCCTCAGGAAAAGTGTACATTTGCAAGTAAAATGTGAAATATTTTTATGCAGAATCCAATTAATTTCTGAAGGCAGTTTGTCTGCATATTTGGGTTTGGGGTTTTTTGAAAGTTGGCCTAGTTAATTATGGTAATCCAGCAGTATTACTCTGTCTTCACTCTCATATTAAAAGCATAAGTCTGCTTAAAGAAACTTCCCTTTATTTCTTTCCTTGGGAATGTATGTGATTTGTACTGGATCATATCTGTGAGTCTTGGTTAATTTTTCTTGTCAGTAGCCTTGAGGGGAAAAAAGGGATTTAATCAAATGATTTAACATTATCTAGGCAAGATTAAGTAACCATGTTCATATTATTCTTATGAGAACTTCATTAACCCCAGCGAGAATATTCATCTGAATGAAGTGAACAAGATTAAGCTTTCTGGTTTCCAACTAGTTTGTGTGATGTCAAAATGGATGTCCATGTAGTCTGAATACTAAAAATTAAGCTAAGGATAGAATTTTGATTCAGAGGATCATTCTTCTAATTTTAGTGACATAAAATGCAAAAGTTGTTTCTAATAATGCAATCTAGCAGTTCATCTAATTTAAAAATATATTTGTCGGTTAATGTGTGTATTTTAGCACTTTTTCCCAAGGAATGTACTTTGATTACATTTGTACATACAGGGTTGCAACCCCAAGGCATGCAGTGACAGAAGTTTCTCCATTAATCAGAGAGAGACATGATTTGCAATTGAACCATCTGGAGCAGGAAGACCTGGGACAGGGTTACAAAAGAATCCGCTAAACCCTGAAAATTCAGAACTAAACTGAGACTTTGTCCTTTATTCATCACAAGTTCTTGCGACAGGTCTTACATAACCTGCGGCAGATGCTGTAATACATAAACAAATTGTATTGAGCTAAGAGGAAAAAGAGTCAATGTCTTAACTGTGAATGTCTTTGGTTTCATGAATTTGGGTTTACTCCTAAAAAAGAATTACCTTTTCAGTGGTGGCTGGTAGGAAAGATTTACCGAGGCTCAGTATTACCAGATACATTTTCTGCCACATTTCGATTTTTACCGCTTGGGCAGAAAAAAATGAATATTCAGAGTACTGTGATTATTAAAATAGAACTCAACTACATATTTGCAGAAGTAGCCTAAAAAATTACATCAAAAATAAAACTGAAGTTTTATTAAGTCAAACCAAGCACAAAGCAATTTCTTCTAGAAGAAATTCTGCGTAAATCTCTGGTTTGTGTGGAAGCTATTTTAATTAGCTTTTGTAATTATCTTCCTTTTCTCTTAGTCTACATGTCTGTGTATATCCAGTAAGCCAAATTACATTTAAGATAAAAAATAAAGTTCCACTTAGTATCTCTTTAATCAAACCCAAGGAGGCAGTGAAGAGACTCACATTTCACACAGGATGTATCTGCAGAAGGAACTGTAAATGCCAGTGCACATTCCCCATGGCTTAGTGTTTCTTCTCCTGTTAAATCCGTCCTGATATAAAGTAGAAATAATTTTTCAGCCTTGCTTCTCAATGCTCGTCAGGCGCTCCAGAAGGGTTGCAGCAGCACTGCACAATGAGTTCAGTGCTCTCAGGACAGCTGGTGGCATGAGGTGGCAGGGGACAGCCAGTGGAAGAGGCAGACAGTACTGGGCAGCTGACAATCCAGACGTCAGCAGGTCATCATGAACTTCACTTGTCCCTAAGAACCAACAGTCCTGTAGCTGATTATTTCTCCAAGTTGGAATCTGGGATTTTGTGGTCCACAGCCTGAAAGAGCTCCAGGGGCAGGAGTCTGTTATGCATCATTACCTCCTCTCTATTCTTTAATAAATGAGAAATAAAACACAGTGAATTATCGGATTGAGCAGCTGAACCTGTGTTCTGCCAACACTGCTAAGACACACTGCAGACAGGGAAGGGGTCTTCATGTGTGCCTTTGGATACAATTCTGTCTTTGCCTGACCTCACCTGTTACCATTTTCCTGAGAGTGTTTCTGACCTACCTGCCTCAGAACTCCTGGTTGACAGCAGGAATAATTGCAGCTTCCAGTTGAAAAACCACTGGAGCAGTCCCTGTTGGCACCTTTTTTGACTGCTGTCAGGCCTTGCACTCTCTCTGCTTTGCCCAGATTTCTCTGCCCAGTAAACTCCTGTCCTTGCAAGGAGGGAACCCTTCTCCCCTGATTGATAGGCTTCATGGCAGCAGAGGACTTGATCCCTGTGTTTGAGTGAAGTGGGTTCCTGACCTCTGCAGAGACCCTCACTTCCCAACAGAAGCTGAACATCTCAAAGTTTTTGTGCTCTGTCCAAAAGGATTTTATATCCATCAGACTTCCACTGAGAACTGGTTAACTTCAAAAGCATTTTGGAAGGTTTCATAACTAATTGCAAAAAACTGGCTGAGTGTTCATCCTTGACCAGGACTTAAAAAATAATTAGGAAACTGACTTCCTAGATTTCATCTGATACCCCACAAATACAGAAGCAGAAGGGTGAGCATTTATCCAAGACAGCCCAACTGTTTGCAGAGCTGTGTTGGGACCTGGCTTGACGGAGATGAGCTTGGGACCTCCACAGGACACCACTCCACCCAATGCACATGACAGTGTCAGCATCAACACAAGCATAAGGGCACAAAGAGCTCGAAGAGAGCAGAAACACCTAAGTCCAGCACTGCTGACAGGGAAAAAGGCTGTGCAGCCACAGCCACAAGCACCTCAGCTGGACTGATCTACAGGCTGAACTGGAAAGACGAAAGGGAAAAAGGTTGTGCAGGAACAGCCAGCAGTGAGATGTCCCACCCCAACCCTCCTATGAGCATTTGTTTCAAATAACAGCTGTTTTCTATAAAACTGACTTGAAAATTGGTGTCTTCCTAATTCTGAGAGAATTCATTCACTTTATCTTTTTACTGGCAAAACTACTGATGTTTCTTTACATTCTTGCCAGCCCTGCAGAGCCACCTCAGCACTGAGGAGGTGAACCAGAGTCTATTTTGGCATAAAGCAGAAAGGACACAGCTTGATCTCAGATCCCAGGGTGGATTTTCAGTGCTGGCAGTCAAGAAAATCAAGGTTTTATTTGTAAATTAAAAGAGGGGTCAACAGGAAAGTCACTGGAGAAGAAAAAAAAGAAAAAAACAATATGAAACCCTACCATGCCATTTATAGTCTCTTTATAGATGAGAGCAAAGTTTGTGGAATGTAATTTGAGTTATAAATAATATTATTGTTTTTTTCAGCCAAAAAGCTGTAGCTCATTCAATTAAGAGAATGGATGTGTTTGTATTGTGTTACTCATTTCTTCACTGTAAAATATATCTGTAATGATAATCTGTGGAAATTTTCTTGCAGTGGCAAGGAAAAGGAGATAATAAAAGAACTTACACAGACTTATTCCAGTAAGAAAAATACCTGAGGATTATTTGATCTCTTTGTTCCCTTAAATCAAATATCTGCAAACAAACAAACCCTATGCCAAAAAAAAAAAAAAAGAAAAACGAAACCTGAAAAAAAAAAAGAAAAAACAGACAACAAAAGCCAAACAAATTTTAATGAAAAATAAATAGTGGAAGAAATGTGAATTGGCAGATTTGATCATGGAGCTCAATGTTAAAAAGGGACCATTTGTACAAATCTGTGACAGAGGCTTAGCCATTTTTAGTCATTTTCTAAATCTGTTCAGCTCTCAGGGTGTCCCATTCCCTTGGGTGGTGTGAGGAGGAGCAGTGAGCCACATAATATTAAAGCAATCCTTAATGCTCGCTTATTTCAAGCACCATTGATGAGGAATTAATATATGATGTCAAACAGAAATGTTCACTGCAGAAGAGAAAGAAACATTCTTTTTGAAATATTTCAATTGAAAACACTATGCAAAAACACAGATACAGCAAGTAATAAGTCACACTGTCCAGAAATCTGAGATGGCAATGGCAGAAGTTTCATGGTAGTTCTCTGAGCCATGTAATGCTGACATTTCATTTTTACAAAGCTGATGATTTTTCTTCCTATTAAAATAATTAAGAAATTCAGTTTTAAGAGAAATAAAACATTAAGCACAATAAAACAATAATTTTAACACCAGGTTGCAATATGTGGAATAGATTGCTTCCATCAGGAGTAAGGCAGGTGGGGGAAAAGTCAAGATGAAATACATTCTTGTGAGGGAAGGATAATGAGGGGAGGGGATGCGATTTTATTTTTAGTGAATGGGTTCACCCAGTGAATATCTACAACAACATGTATAGCAGGAAGTCATGAACTATTTCCACAGCTCCATAAGAGGCTGTTGTTTTGTACCGGGAAAAGACAGGGTGTGGGACACAGAGAGTGCTCTCCCTAGTGCATCCAGAGACCAAAGTCCAAGCTCTGGTCTGTCCTGGTGCCAACAGCCATTTTCAATAAATAGAAATAGTTATAAATAGAAACTCTGTTGAATGCAGGGTCTCAAAGGCAGCTGAACATGATGCTGGCCACATCACAACCCATGACTGTCACTAGTTTCAGAAAATGGTACCCATTGGTCATCGTTGTTTGGAGAGCCATGTAGGCAGACATTTGACTCATTTTGCTACAGGTTGTGAAGGGTTTAGTGACCTGGATTTACAATAGCAAGTGCAAGTGTGGTTATATCCCTGTGATAGTTAATCACAAGGGTCTCAAGCTAATATAAGAAACTTAATGCCATGGTGACTAGGCTATTTCCATCAGATAAACTGAAGTGTGTAAACTTGGGTCATGGGAACTAATCTAGAATGCTATTGTTTATAAGAAACATATTTTGGCCATATTATTATTACCATTTCAGTCATCTGAAGACCACAACCAGCAATTCCTTGTTTCAGGAGCTTGTAAACTCATGGTGGGTGTATCTTGAATCAACCAGGCAGGCAAAAAAACAAACAAAAACCCAATCACAAACAAGCCAAAAAAACCAGGAGGACTACAGATATAAAGAAGCTAGGGAAGAGCTCAAATACCCTGTGACGATCTCTGCCAGCACACAGTCACAACTAACATTATCCCTAAGCTGAGCAAAGGGACAGTCAAAACTGAGCACAGTGAGCTGCTTAAATGAAGTTTTGAATGATAGCGGAGGTGGAAATTGTCACACAGCTTCTCAGGCAGGCATTTTGTGGCAGGGTTTCACCCATGCTGACTGAACCACCCCTTCTCACCTGAGCAGCTGCATGTTTTGCACCAATAGGTAGCTATGGCGAGGGAATGAAAACCAGAGATTAAATACAGCTCCTTGCACAGCTCACAGGGGAAGAAGCCACCAGTCCTGGTGGGAGTGTAAGTCGAACACCTCTCCCAGGCCCTGGGGCACTCAGCCTCAGCTCCCACCAGGATCAAAGCACCATCCCAGGGAACACAGAGCCAGGGCAGGAGCTTCACCAAGCAGCACTTGGACCCCAACTCATGGGAAAGGTGAGCCCTTGAACCCCATCAGAACCAGGGTTACCTGCGACCAGGGCATGTCCCCAGTGCACAGAAACACCAGGGACCAACCTTTCAGTCACTGTACATCATCCCTTACCCCAAGTATAAATAACCCTCTGTGAAAAAAATAGGTAAACCAATGGAGAAGTGGTTTAAATAAAGTGGTTTAAATAAGTGGTTTAAATAGTTGAAATAAAAATAAGTTGCATATGAGGGGATGCATTTTATCAGTAGATTTTTAAACAGATTTTTTAACATCTTCAATGAACAAACTTGTTTGTAAGAATGAAAAAACATTTCCTTCAGATAAAATGTAGATATGCAGCTTGACAATGAGGTTTTCGGGCTTAATAAAATGCTTTGAGGTTTTAATTAAACCTCTGCCTCTGCTACCAAAAATACTCAAAAATTTTTAGGGTTCCTGCATTTCTGTACCACAGAGACAAAACATTGAAGAGTGATGAAAGAATGTATGGAGACAACTTTATGCGGCAATCCAGAATATTTGTTGTCTTCTTTATCAGACATCTCAGGCAATGTGAGAAAATGGGTGTTCCCCCTCTACAGGTGAAATCTGGGAAGAGACAATAGGGTTGCTTAATATCAAGAAAAAACACAAAGCAATATGGTCACTTAGCTCTCCTTGCAGGAGTAAATTCTGCCATGAATTGTTGGGTAAAGTATAAGAAAGATACAGCAGCAAAAACTTAATTTCAGGAGGTATAACAACACACTGGATATAATCAGGATCTCACCTTAGGCACTGCCTAAGTGAGATGAAAGGTGAGTGAGATGAAAGTGAAAACATTTAAAGAAAAAAAGCAAGCAGTAATTTTGTAAATACAATGGGAAGTTTTTTATGCAAAACAAGAAAAGCCAACCTGAATAAAGGTAAATTGAAGTGACATACATTAGCTGATAAAATTCAAGATGCAGAGGGATAATGAAGAGGGAACAGTAAAGTGCCCAAAAGTGGGAAAAAGGTCTGTTTAGAAGAAAACCTGCTTCCAACTTTAACTGTATTCACAAAATTCTGTTGAATATCTTATGGTGAGCATTAGTATTATTGCCAGATCTCGGAACATCAGCAGGAGGTGGTTCAAAACAAACAGGTGAGTTTCCTGGATTCCTAGGGAGTGTAAGGATTCACAGCAGTATTTACGAGGAGCTCCATATTGTGTTTGTCATTATTTTTGCTATAGGGAATCGGGGAATTATCTAAACTTATATTTTGAGCCAAAAGTAATAACACAATGAAATACCATCCAGTAATACATTACTTTACAAAGCATCAAGTTATGCTGCTTTCTTGTTATACTGTATGGCAAAGTGTTTTTGAAACACAATTTGGAATTGATAGATGTTTACCTCATATTCATGTGTATTTCTTCAGAAACATTTGCCGTATCTTAGAAGCAGCATATCTGCAATGTGATGCAGGGGTTGCTATGGTGAGTTCACATCTCTTATTTAATCCTGTACCTGAGTAAATACACATTGTAACAACCTCTGTTAAAGGTGCTATTAGTAAAGTTATGTCAGCATTTCTATGAAAAATACTTGTTTTCCTGTTATGACTTGGCCAAAAAACAAAGAAAGCTATTCCTAAACCAAATCCACAGAAGCCCTTTTTACCCTTGCAGTGTATTTTTAGCACAGCATCAATACCTTTCTAAAGTCTTCAGTCATAAAAATGAAATTAAAAAATCAATGCATTTGTTTCTATTCTTTAGTAGTTAGTAATTTTGATTACAGTTATGGTCTTTCTCATTTAGAAAAATCTTTAGGAAAATTTGGGGGTTAGCTTTCGTTCCACTGTTCCAGTCAGTGCCAGTGGTCATTCAGTCAGGCATTAATTACAGCACTTGTTTTACAGCCCATCTGTACTGCCAGAGTCACATAAAGACACTTCTGTATAAAGGAGAACCAGGTCCTTAGTTCTTGTATTTAATGATTCAATTTAACTAAATGGCATCAGAAATGTAACCTGTAGACTATAGTGCGTTCTTTTTGAGCAATTATTTGAGTGACTTTCCAGCCTATCATTTATTAAATGAGTGCATAGTTGGAAGTAATTTAATACTTTTCTTTTTGGCACCTATTTACTGTCCTAATCATTTGCTTTGAAAAAGAGTAAGTTCCTGAGAATGTTTTTCTCCATGAGCTACCCTGTGTGTGTCAGGACAATCCTTGCATACATTTTTAGGTTTACCTGATTAAATGTTTTCCTTTCATGGCCATTTTTAACAAACTGTTGTGGGAAATGTCTATATTTGACAAAATCTCTTACAACAGATAATAATATTTTGAAGCAAAAAATATTTCTAAATACATATGTGTTAACTCAAACTGTAGGTTTTAAGGATCTGGTTGGAAAAGCCAGAATTTACAATAAAAAACCAAATAAGTTTATCCAACTTGTCCATAAGGTCTGATTATTATCCTGGGACTTGCATGTGTGCTTTCATGTTGACCTTGTAAAAACTGTACTTTTCAGTGAAACACTTTTTTCTGTGCTCCATGTCAGCCAGTAAGAGTAGATGGTCATTTCTGAGTGGATAAACAGTGTGGCTGAGCAAACATATCTTCCTGAAAAGTCAGGAAGAACGTGGTTGGATGGAGAAACTCAGATCATAAACGTACACCATTAGCTGGTAATGAGAAGGGAAGGTGAATTTTTGAGAATTTTCTCCAATAGTCAGAAAGAAAGAGGTGTGATAGATGTTGCCCTGGCATAAACCATAGAAGCTTGACCTTTTACACAGTTGAAATGAGGACCCTTCATGTTAAATGGAGTCATAGATACTGTTGAAATAATGTTGATGGTGTTTTGCAGAGTGGCTCCAAGTTTTAAATGCTTCAGTATTCGGATGTTACTGCCCAACTTGTTGCTCAGTTCCTGCACAGGATAGGCCTCAAGCTCTACAAAATCAAATACTACAGCACTAGAAGATGAGAAATGTCCTTTCAATCTTCTGCTGTAAGGCTTTCATTCCAAAGACAAGCCAATATCTGACATTGAAGTATTAGGGTCAAAAGTGGCAACACTAAAAATTTTAGAAAATATTGTCCAATAATATAAAGAAAGGAATAGTAGAACATAGTGAATTTTACTTTTCTTGTGGTATGTGCCTATGAGTAGAACATGACTAAGGTACCAGCCTACACATTTCAAAAGAATTATCACTAAGAAGAGTTTTTTCTTTTATTGGGATGCTGTATTCATATTTTCCATACCAATTATCTTCAGTTGTATTAATAAATGTACAAAGAAATCCTTCTAAGACAACAAGTCAGCATCTTGTTTCTTTCTCTTTCCTTCACTTGTGCATAAAAGAACTGGAGCAAAGGAGGACTGGAATAAATGAAATGAGTTTTACATTTAAGGATCTTTACTAGAAAACTTTCACACCCCAAAAGGTGAATACTCATGTAATATCAGCAGGGTAAAGCCTGGTAGCTCTGTCCATCTCATGCATGATAAGACACAAATGAGTTTTTCAAATAAATACATCCCAGAAAACAGCATCTGAGCTCTCTGGAGAAAACCAAGAGAAGACAGCATGGTTCACCAGAGCAATGTGTTAGGAGCCACCTCCCACCATCCCTTGGGTGATCAGTATGTACGTGTTGAAACAGTTGACACCTCTGGCTTCCTTATGGCCATTACCTTTAGAATACATTCAAAGTATAACCTCGAGATGATAAAAGCATAGAATACATGGAAGAGATTCAAAAATCTTGGTCCACGGTTAATAATTTGTACCAGCATGACAGCATTTTCTGTATGTATCACTTTTCTGAGTCACAACAAATTGTTTTAAAGCTATCAATACATATTCATTACTTTTGCTTAGTGGTAAGTCCAGGACTTCTTAGTGACAGTCATTGGTGGCTAAAATTTCTTGATGTTACTTTATTCTTATGACAGAAAATTTCAGGTAAAATTAGAAACACAGATTCCAGGCCTTGGAAGCTGTGGAACAGACACCCTTGCTGCATAATTTGACATTATTTTCATCTACTACTGTGAACTATTAGCACCAAAAAGCAAAAAACCACAAAAAGCACGGTATGATGATTTTTATCATTGTCCACATGTGTAGAGAAGGGAAAATTCGTCATCTTGTCGATATTTTGAATTTTACTTTCCTATCATGGAAAACACAACCTTGTGTAAAATAACAAATGCTAAATCATATCATGCTAGGGAGTTCAGAGTTTGAAGGAAGAAATAAAAAATGTAAGAGTTATGTAATTAAGAAACTTATAAAGAATGTTTAAAATATTGCATTATGTTGAGCTATCCAATTAAAAGATGAATGTTCATGCAGCATATTAGCCAATCAAAAAATTCTACAAACATTAACTGATTTTCATAAAATCATTGTGAAATAGGTAGAAAATTATTGTCACAGTTTCCTTCTCATCAGAACTGAAAATTAAGTCTTAAAACCTCTCTCACATCACTACCTCTGATGGGTCTTGAAAATAGTAGTAATAGTCAAGATTACCATCTGGTCTTGATTCAGTTTGGATTTCACAGCCACCATGGACAGTTTCTCTATACACTACTAAACTATCATTTTGCTTCAAAATTTTCTTCAAAGTAAATCGAAAATTTAAAGACTTTGCAACAGAAGGTATAACATCTTGTTTTCCTAGAAATCTAAAAATTATTTTCATTCACAAAGTACCTATGATTACAGGTCATTTTTCTCTTTTTTCCTTTAGTTTATACAGAAATTGGATCTGAGAATTTGAAAGAAATTTTTCAGAAATTGTTGTTAAAGTCATTGCAGGGAATGAGAAAAGGTGGGGTAAGTTAGCCAGAACCAGAAAATTCTGCTATGAAACCAAAGACTGACATCTAAGGGATAAACCTGTGTTCCCCAAGCTCACCACAAATCTTGTTAGAAAGCATGGTTTTACCCTTCTTCTTTTAAAGCAGATTAGTGGGTAATGCTCTGATTATTGAAACTGAGAGAATTAAAATTGCTGGATGATGCAGGAATATGATTTTTTAGTATATTTCCTTTTTACAGTGAAAAAATTAGGGCATGACAAGGCTACTCAGACAGACCAATGCCAGTAATAAAATAAAATGAAATAGAAACATGGGCCAGAAACATGGGCTGAATCTTAACTTTAGTTGAATAAATATCTCAGGATTCAGCCCATGTTTCTACTTTATGATTTATTGCCTACAAACTCCAAACCAAATGAAAACACAGAGCAAACAAAAGAGTAAGTGACTGATGGACATTTTTAGTTTTGTTTGAAACAGGTGTCACAGGACTTCACACATCTTAAAAGCATGACTCATCTTGTACCTTTTTGTTTTTATTTTACTATGGAAAATATCATTCATGTGCTGAGAAAAGTTTATTTTTGTGTCACTTAGTGTACCCTCAGATCAGATCTTTCTCCGTGCGAGAGTGAAGTTTGTCACATGCATAAATGCTGCCCACAGGAGTAGAAGGGACATTGAGTCAAGTCCTTTCTGACAATTTACACCACTGGCCAGTGGTGGAGGGGGAGATGAGTGACACCACATCAGCTGTGGTCATTCCCAATTCCTTTGGGTTTGGAGATAGAATGGTTGCAGAAACAGTGCTAAGAGAGAAGGAGAACTTCAGAAATTTCTTCTGCCAATTAAAATTGTTCACTGGGTGAAGGGATTCCTGTCCAGAAAATGGCAGAGAAAATGCTAAAACAGAGTCCAAGAAGAAAGTGTAAAGCATGACTGGCTCAGGAGGCACAAATTTTCCCCTCTAAGTGAAAGCATCAAACCTAGCACAGAACTGGGGCATTTGAAAAATCTCTGTTATCACTGTTCCTATTCAGGATGCTGCATGAAACTTAGTGATAGCTAGTCCAGCTGCACACATCATAAAAACCATGTCAAAAATCTCAGTTGTTTACAGCTTAACATAAATCAGAACCAGACTGAGACGCATCATATAGCTTGGAGTTACAGTCTCAATACAAGAAATACTTGTTTCCTCTCGCCAAAGTGGTGAAGCTGGAGTAGCAGATCTTTAACATCAAGCCAAATATGGACAAGAAGGAGCTCTATACACAAACACTTCTAGAAATAGAAGTATATTAATTTTCAAATAGAAATATCACTGAGCAGTACACACAGACGTTGCATCTGTGCAGGAAATGGACATTTCCCACCTTCATAATTACATAGGACTATAGAAAGTAAATTTCTCTCTTACCACATAGTACTGCTTTCAATAACAAAACAAATTTTATCTTCTGAGTCTCCTTATTTTGCTGGAACGGAGGTGGGGAAAAATCCAGCTCAGTACATCAACATGTTTAAATAGTGTCTTTGAGAAAGGATTCAGAAGCAAATATGTACCATTGCACTGGGCAGCTGCTCTTGCGGATTTCCAGTTAAACAAACATCTATTGCAAGGTATGTCTCGTAAAGAGGTTGTTTTCTCTAGGCTTTTTCTAGGGTCATGGTCATCACCTGGGAATTGTGGTTTTCAGATTTATGAAATTACTAGTCAATATTTGTGCACATTTGCAAAATAGTATAATGAACAATAGCAGTATATGAATATGCAGCACATATAAGCAGAACATTAATTTCCTGTGAGAATTGTTGTTTTCCAGATTTTACTTCAAACTCTACTAAACAGAATCAAGCAGAGTAAGCAACAAAACTTATACCATGTTAAACAATTTTTAACATTTGAGGGGGAAAAAAGAAATGGAAATTAATGGTGACAAAATCAATGTATAAGACAGCTCTGTTTTAGCAATACCTGTATATTTAATTTCTGATTATTTTCAACAGGTAAGAGCAAAGAATTGTAAGTCTTTGTAGGAATGATGCCTGCTCATTGCACTGGGCTCACAATCTTCCCTGCAGTGTTCATTCAAACTGTTAAGCCAGGAAAAAGCTTTACTAATAGGATTTGATTAAAAGAAATATTAATTGTGTTCTGGAAGTCAAGAGCCACCTTTAGTACTTTGGGGGGTTTTGTTTAAAAAAAAGCTAATATACTAACAGAGTTTTCTCATTAAGTACCATTTTAACCAGCATGGTAAATACACTTGTTTTCAACTTCAGAAAGACAAAACTCTCCAATTTAGAGATGTTTTCTGAGTGCTTCTACAACTGTACAGAATTACAAGGTTTTGGCTACTGCCAAGCCTCTGTACTCACTTCTGAGTTAGTTCTCAAAGTGGAGTGAAGTGTCTGGCTTCTTGTCTCTGATTTTTAGCAGCTGTGTTTGAATTGAAAGTTTGATTGACAATTATCTCGCTTTGACAGAAGCTTGATTACTTAGGCTATGAAAAGATTCCTTATGCTGTTACATAATAAAAAGTTTGGGTGTTTTTTATCACAGGTTTTTAACATTAACTCTTACTTGTTCTTGAACAGCCACAACTACTATTTTTTTAATTAAACCAAATTAAGTGCCTGTGCCTTAGTGTCTAGTTAATCCTTGGATTTTCTTATTTTGATGAAGTTTTAGAACAGGTAAAATATAAAATCAAATTTTCTCCAAGAGTTCTAGTGAACAAGGACTTTGATAAACTCTGTTAATTTAGGATTAAAGAGAGAACCAAAAGCCTGAAGTAAAGGCCCTTTGATAGCAGTGGGGGATGAGTAATGGAAAATGTTCTTGCTGTGGACTAATCAGAGATAATTGCTAAAGGAACCAAATTTTCATTAATTGCAAAGGCAGTAAACTCAGTCAGTCATAGTTCCAAAATATTGCAGTTCAGTTGAACAATTTTATTGAACTAATTGATTTAATTGTTTTTAAGTAATGCCATTATAAGAGTCATTATTAAGAAACATTATTCTCAATATAATTTTCTGAAATATAAAAACTTTTTATGAGGCAAGCAATTTTCATTTCAAAAAAGAGATGAGACAATGGTTTTGATTTAAAAGAGCATCTTGACTAGGCTATGTTTGATTAGAGACTACCAGTACTTGACTTTGGATGTCATCATAGATAGTGTGAAGCACTTTGTAGGTAAGGGGTTCTTTAGGTACATTTAGCCTAGCTTAAACAGGCCTGATGGCATTTTCTGAGCCAGAAAATTTGTTTCATCTAATCTGCCTAATACAGATCTAACAGACCAGGGATGTCTGCCTTGTGCTTTTGCACACCCTCCCTTCTCTCCTGTTTAGCCATGAGGGGACATTGTACAAGTGCTGTAATTTTCTTGCTAGTTCCAGAATTCATTTGAACTTCAATGACCAGTCCTGGCTTACCTTCCAGTCCTCTGCCTGCTTATTGGCATTTGCATCTCTCTCTCCCATCTGCCAGATGTTCATGCAGCCACACAGTGAGTTCGAACAGGACAACACTCTGGGTTAAAACTAACCTCTTTTTTTCCCCCTCCCATATGTATATATGACTA
This sequence comes from Promerops cafer, assembly GCA_013398275.1. NCBI lineage: Eukaryota > Metazoa > Chordata > Aves > Passeriformes > Nectariniidae > Promerops > Promerops cafer. The sequence goes on from VZSE01027393.1 coordinate 968,496, forward strand.
TTTGCAGTCACTGGGAAAGCAAAGAGAGTGAAAACACTGATTAGGTCGGTAGGAAGCTGGCACTGCCTCTTTTAGCATCAGCATTTGCTTATGTTGACTTAAGGGAGTTGTGGGACTACAGAATTAGCATTACTCCTATGAGGCTCAAACTCAGCTGGGATCTGTGCAGCAAGAAACAGGAACCCAGATAAGTCAGCCACTGGTACCCTTCCTCTCCCGACAGTGTTCAGGATGAATAAAAAATTCATCTCATTGACACCAGTTCTGATGCCATATCTCTTAAATTCAAAGCCAGAGTGAGAGTGCTGCATGTAACCCTATACAAACTGCAAGTACAGTATCCTGGCTGTATCTGTGTAATCTTTCTGTGTCTGTGACAGTGACAATAAATACTGACATCATTGCAAAGCCAAGCCAAGTGTTTCAGAGGTTTTCATGCAACCATGAAGCTTTCATGTATTTCTAGCAATATCCCTCTGGTTATTGAGTCACAGACAAAACTGATGACGTACATTTATGAGGGGGAGGTAATGTAACTTATTAGATCCAATGGCAGAAATCAGGAGGAAACAATCACATTTTTAGATGTCCAAAGGTAAAGCTTGTTAGTCTTTCAAGTGGTACAAAATCAAGGAGGTAGCAACAGTGACTGAGTTATCATAAGATGACTTTCTTTGACTGTTATTTGTGTTCAGAATGTCACTTGACAAACTTCCTGCCATCAAGTTGTGGAGTAAGTGTAGCTCAGGGTTTCAAAAGGCTTTGGCCAAAATGTCTTAAAAGCCTCTTGGTTGAAGTTATGCAAAAACTCACTGCAGCTGCAAAGTGAAAATAGGGTTGTCATTACTGTCGCTTTATCACTGTTATTTTTAGCTATTACATATATGTCTCCTGTGGCTTTTCCTCTCAATCAAACACTACTATACCATAACCACCATACAGGCAGGTAGTACATGATTCTTCCTAATTCACATTTTTTTGAGGAATGAATAGAGCTTAAAACTCAGGAAATGTTAGGATTGGAAGTCATGAAGGCACTTCCCCATGAAAGGCCTCTCAGGATTAGGTGTGGTACTGAGAGGGGGAGGACACTGCTCAGTCAGATACAGGCTACCACTACATGAGGCTGCTAAACTCAGTGGATCAGTGGCTTGATCAGAGAGGGCAAAGCCTTGCAGAATTTTCACAATTTGGTCAGTACAAAAGTATGCTTTGCACAAGGTAGCAGGAGGGATGTAAAAACATGACAGTGTAATAAACATGTTTCAGCTAGTATAATAAACAGAATTTGGAGCCTTCAGAGCTGAGCCAGATTTCTCTTTCAAAAGAGGAAAAGTGCATAGCCAGGAATTGTCTCATATGACAAATGATAATAATGAGCAATAACAATAACATGAATCATAGTTATAAGTCATCTGGTGATTTAAATTTTTTTTTACAAACTATAAACATTATAGAAAGGCACTACCATGGGTGCGGTATACTATCAAAAGAAGTATGTGGAACTGACAGAGACAAAGGTTTTCTAGCTATGAAGTTTCAAAATAAAAAAATGTAGGAACAGGAATGTGCCACATAGAGTATGTTTTTAACCTTTTTTGCATTGCCTTTTGTTTCATGTAGCTTTTTTACCTCATTAAATAGCTGATAAATGGCAGACAGCTTTTCCTGAGGACTTTGCATGCTCCTCTTTGCATAGCCTTGAATGTACTTATCCCTATGACATCCAAATGAAACAGAGATGTACTACATTCCCAGTTTGTCAGACTGAGGACTGTGGAGCAGAGAGTGGATTAAATTCACCAAGTACATTGCAACACCTGATTCTGAGCTGTTGTGAGTTTATGTGAAAGGTATGTTTTGGGCAGACATGCACCAGCATTGCCCATGCTCAAAGTCAGTCCAGCCCATGGAACCCTTAGGAGTGCAACAGAGGAGAACTGAATCTTTGTTAGACTGTCACATCCCACACAAGTAGGTGTATGCTTGGTGTCTTTTGAGCAGATTGGGCAGATTGAACAGTGAAGAAACTTGGACTTTACAGAGCCTGAGTTGCCCAGGTGCTGAGCTGCTTAGCCCTGCCCAGGTAGTGGCCATGCCAGACAAGACACTCTCCCTGGGGAAAATGCCAGTGCCTAGCACATTGGTGTGTGAGCACTGGCTGCCACTCTGGTACCTAAGCTCTCCATGAATGTTGACTTATATGTGTGTTCAGTAAGGAGGAAAAGTCTGCAGCAGAACCAAGAATTAAGTTTTTTTCCCTGGACAAACTGCAGGAGCCCTGGGGAGTACTCTGGGAGTACAGCATATCTCTCTCACTGCCACAGGAGTGTAATGGGCTCAGACTCTGCTGGACCAGAAATGTATTGGTTTCACCTATCTTTCATTGATTTTAATAAATGGGAAATTGTTGTAAGGTGGCAACACTCATATGTCTCCGAAGGCATGCTTTTACCCTTGTGTGAAGGTAAAACTTTTTAAGAATGATACCTCATTGTGACTGCTTCTAAAGAGCTGACTCTGCTTTCAGGGAAACGCTGAGAAATGTTTTAAAGTGGTGCAAAGAGTTATATACTGTTCAGAGAGCACAAATAGCAGTACTGGTCCCCCAAAAAGTCTGCTAATGAAGGAGGAATCTGATTGTTTTCTCAGGCTGGTTTTTATTGCATATCGTTTACGTTAACATCTTGTTACTTTTATAGACAGAACCGTAGTATTACCGGTGAAACTTAGTTATCCATAGCTTTCTTTAAATGTTTTATAAATCTTGTGCCTCTCTGCTTCCAAGGAGAACCTGTCTCTCTCTTCTCATATTCCCATTCAGTTGCTGTAGACAGCTGTAATATCCCTCCTTATCCTTTTCTCTGCAGGCTAACTCCTTCAGCCTTACCTTGTACACCTTGCACTCCACCACCATCTTGTTGCACTCCTTCTTGGAGCAAAACTCAAAATTGCCTGATGGAGGGGAATAATCTTTTCCACACCTTTGATGTGCTGGCTGTACTCCAGCTAATACAAACCAGATGGTTTCATGAGAGGTCTTCACTCTGTGACCATGGGGTTAGGAGTCATGATGGCCAGGCCTTCCATCCCATGCACATCATACTGTACACTACTAAACAAACATAGGCTCCTCTGGCTCGCTAAACATGAAGAAAAAGGAATGTATATGTTCCATGTGTTCCCTATTAAATAATGAGCAGTGAGCTCTTCCCAGTCTGTGTGACTGGAGTGTGTTTATCTCACAGTAGATAACTGCAGATACAAGCTATAGTGGACACGTCTGGTCATGCAACGGGACGGGCACTGGGCCCCAGAGAAGAAGGATCCATGAACAGGCTAGCCTAGCATGTAATCCTGCTGGAAACTTTTCCTTACTCACAGCTGAAGGGCATCCATGAGAGGTGGCAGTGGAGGTGGAAACCACCCAGATGAAAAGTTCTGGCAGGTTTGATCTGAGCTGGGCCAGTTCTGATTAATTGTTCTGGATTTAGCAAGTCATTGCAGCTGCTGCAAAAATTAGCCTCCTAAATTAAGGATGGAGATCAAAACATTAAACTAAGTTTAACTCCTTTTCTTTCTGGATCTGCATGTTTTCCAGATCTTAAAAGAAGCAGATGTTCCAAAGCCATGCCTAATATGATGCTCCTAGAGCTCCTGAATCTCAGCAACTCTCACTGCCCAAGTCACAGGTGTCAAACCAGTGGTACATTTGAGAGTCTGAACCACTTGCTCTCATTTGGGCAGAACATGGCAGCAGCTGTGAGAAACCCCAGGATCTCTGTAGTCAGCTGAAAATGCAGTTCTCTACCCTTAGCAAAAGGCAGAGTGAAAAGAGACTGGATAAATTGCAATGAGATTTCTCATATATATCACTACAGAAAGGGATATAATAGCTCAGTATTACTGAGCTATTATATTTAAAAACACATAAAATCATAGTTTTATGCTCTGTAATATGCAGCAGCACCAATCTACTACTTAGTGAATTCATCTTTTTTTTTTTTTTCCATGCAGTTTTGTTTGCTCAGCTTCATTCCATGTAGAGCATGGACAATATGTTCTTTCTAGCACACATGGAAATTTTTGGAACAAACAATAGACACAGGCTTGTGGTGAAAATATTCAGGTAGCCCTTGCCTTTGCTCAGGCAATGCTTGAACCCAGGAATAATTGCCCTGACCGTGCAAGGTATTCCCAGATGTATTCTGAAAATAATGGAGGGGGGATATGGCAACACTGTAGTAATTATTTTAAGGTGAAGATGTAGAACAGGAGGCATGGGGTAAAAATCTAGAGGATATTTTTCCTCGGTTCCTGACATGATTAAAATAGAAAGAAGACAAAAAAAATTGTGTGGCAAGTTCTTCTTCAAAATAGTATGAGTAATATCTTGTACCTTTCCCAAAGCCTAGACTCATACTGCAAGCCTTTAAGCAGCAGTCTGAAGTGCCTTAAAGAAGCTAGCTAGTGACCATAAGCCCCTTCCAAGGGGTTTGAATAATTTTCAGAAACATTCTTCTCTCCCTCTCTTGAGATTATACAGACACTGAGGTAAATTTTTTCTATTCTTAGTCATTGCAGTGAATTGCTTTTTGTTAGGTGTTATGAACCTTCAGTTTTCCTTTTTACTTAAAAATATTGGGCAGCAATAAATACACTCTGCAGTGGCAGGAATCATTGCAACAGGAAGAGTAGTAATGTCACAAAGGAAATATCCTGTGCTCTCTGTAGTCATTCTTAATATTATAAGCACACTAAGTCAAAAAGTACAGTAGAAAAGCAGTTAATATATGGTAAATTATAGTCATGATTCTGAAACTTGTGTTTGTTATTAGGAATCCTGTTCCATAAAACTAATCACATGAGCTTTATTTAATATTCTTTTTTAGCTCTTCCTCTCAGTTCACTGTAGTCAATTGCAAATGCAGATTTTCATGCTTGCCCTGTGAAGATCATTATTGCCAGAGAGACTGAAATAAACCTGGGGATAAGAAGAAGTTCTGTTTTTGGGAAGGAAACACAGGATGTTGCAACCTTTTACAGAACATGCCAGTTATTCTGCTACACATAACTTAATAAATTTACTAACAATCCTCAGTTTTGTTTTGCAAAATTTGTGAATATTAATATTTTAAAAGAGCACTTTGAGTTCTTTTGTGGGTAATTATGTATTTATAGTGTCTATGTAAAGACAAAAAGACTACTTAAGCCAAGACCTGCCCACTTTCTTTAGCAAATCTCTTCAAGAAGTCAATGGACCATTGAATTCCTCACTAAGTCCTTTTTATAACTTGTTTCTGGCACTTGGAGTGTTGTTTGCCTAATGTCTGGCCATGTCTCACCTAATTGCATTCCTGCCATCAGCATTTTTGAGAGCATCTTTGATATCTTTGTGTCCATGTCTGTGGCACTAAGCTGTTTCACAGACTCATCAAAACACTGGTTGTAAAAGACTTGTGGAGAGCAGCTGGTCCAGCCTCCTCCACAAGGAGCAGCTGACATGAACACCAGCTCATCTCAGACATGACTTTGCCTTGTAAAGCCTCAAAAACCTTCACAGACAGTGGCTCTGCAGCCTCTGCCCCCTCACCAACCTGTTCCAAATTTGCACTACCATTCTCCTCCTGTCCAATCTGAACCTCCCACACTCTGGTGGCTTCTGCCCCATGTCTGGGCATCCTGACCCAACTGAGAAGGGTCTGCTTCTGTAACCTTTGTAACTACCCTTCAAGTAGCTGTAGCTTGGTCTTGTGCCTCCCTTTTTCTTCCCCCATCTTAAACAAATACCCCTTTCCCAAACTTTTCTATTTTAAAAAATTCAAATGTTTCTGTCCAGCTGAAAACATGCAGCACCTTGAATTTGCAGGATCTGAGTGAGAATTCAGGTTGCTTGAGGTGCAGGAGGTATCACTGCCCCTCTTTGCCTAACACTAAAAAACTGAGAAAAAAAACCTAATCTTTAATGGATATTTCTAAGGGTAAAACATAACAAGAGTCAAATAATACTGAAAAGATCCCTGCTAAAAGCTTCCTAAGCCTTTTAAGGTGGGATTTGGACCTCTATATACATGGGTATGTAGGGTCTGGTGCTTTGAATGCAGCTGGTTTATCATCACCACGATTACTTTTACTTGTAGTGTATTAGCGTGGAGTAGACAGCCACAACAAAATTGCAAAATACACTTTGGTTTGCCCTGCACAGTGTCTCAGTGCTAATGACAATGAATACAGAGTGAAAACTAAACACAGAGCTACAACAAAATCTCCTTCAACTTCAGAAGATAGTATTTGAGCAAGAAGCAAACAGACAGATAAAGGCTCTTGTGTCAAGAGGAAAGTAGCATGAGTCAGAGAGCAGCAATTACTACAAAACAGGAAAATGTTAATGAAACGTTTAACATGACCTCAAGCTCCATAAAAGCAAGGCCAAAATACAAAAAAAAAAAAAACCTGCTTATCATTTTGGTAAAAACATCTCCAGCATGTTTAGTACAATCTTATTTCATGATATAAAGCCTTTTTGTCAACCTAGGCTCCATACACAGCAATGTAATCCACCACAAGGGCAGCACCACAGCCCTGATCTGCATTGCCCAAGCCCAGATCCTGGAGGCTGACCACCAGCTACATGGGGGGCAAAAGCTGGGGCAGAAGCAGGCAGCAGAACATGCTGACTTCCCCCAGCAGTCATCCCCATGTTTGGGGGATCTCAAGTACCAAGCTCTAGGCCAGCACCTCCAGTTTACACAACCAGACCAGCTCTGATTACTCTTTGGCTCAAACAAGGGCTCTGAGCAATGGCTGAGATGTTTTGCTTCCTAAAGAGCTTTATAATGTTCAGAAAATGGACCCTGCTGTGTGGCAAATATGGGAGAGTGTGCCTGGGGGGCAAAGGACCACTGAGCATTTTTTAATGGCACTGCAACCACTGCCAGCTCTAAGTTCTGCCAAAAACCTCTGCTCTGGAAACACCCTTCTAACTCTAGAAGACTCTGGAAATACACACTTATACCTGCAGAAGGTTATTTCTGCTTTCTCTGTTCAGGAAATGTGGCCTCAGTCCTCAGACCTGCTGTGCCTGGAAATTTCTCCTGTCAGCGATGGCAGGTATTACTGCAACTGTTTTCTCTATGAGACATAAGGTAGCCAAAAGGCATCAGAAAATCAAAATATAACATCTACAAAATATCATAATTTTAACTGCAGTTAATCTGGCTTCCTCAGAGAAAGGTTAAACAGGGGTCTGGGCTGGGCAAACACTCCCAGGTGAGCTTCAGCGTGTTCCATAGGCATTGAGGTGACTAATGGAGCTTGTAGTATGATCCCACAAATTAACAAAGAGCTTTATTTAGTAGCTTTTGGTGGAAAAGTAACCAAGAGTACAATTTGCCCTTTTTTTGAATGTAAGTGGAGCTACTCTGACTGCATGACTCTGTGGCAGAGACATGTCACACATGTCACGTGTGTGACAAAGCTTGTTCCAGCTCCAAGAGGCAAGGGTGGATATCACAATGTCATGCTTTCTTTTGTTCACTGTTTCCAACATTCTAATCAAGAATTTAATCCTGTTCTTTGTCAGAAAACAAAACAAAAATGTATTTTTTTTCTTTGAACTCTTGCACGACCTCAGGAAATACTAGCAAATACAAAGTTTTCTTTACAAAGAGTGAAATCAAACACAGCCAAGCTGAAGACAAAACAGAGATGGTCTTGAGTTAGCATGTGCCTGCCTTCAGTGCGAAGATTGGACACTGACGTTTGTGCTCTGATGAAAGAAGACTTTTCTGATGAAAATTAAACAGTGCTTTTCCAGTTAGGGATAGGCAGAAAGAACTGGCAGAGTCAAAAGACCTGTGTTAAAAAACTGTGTTACCTGGCTCTTCTCTGCAGAAAATAATTGCCTACAGCATGTGAATGGTTTCTGCCAGCTCTACCTGCCTGCACATCTTGCCTGGCATCTTTGAGGCATCAGGTGCTGAGACAGGAGCACTGCTAAGCACCATCAACCCTGATGACTCCATTCCCCCATGCACTGAGGAAAGATCCACCCAACTACCATGATATGGCTACAGAGAGAATTGTGCCACACTGCTTAGACTCAGTGGGAATCAGAGACAGACATGGATATTTGTGGTATTTGAAAAGGAAATTACCTCTAATATTTATTATTTATTTAATCAGGTTCAAAAAAATGCATCAGAAGTAATTTTCACAGCTGTTGCTGATTTGTTAGTACATCTGTCCCCAAATCTCCCTGCTGTTTTCTTTATGGTTTGCAGTCTTATTTTCCTTTGTTTAAAGAAATGTTTTTCTCTCCCCTATTGTTACATGAAACAGCCACACGAGCAACAGAGCAACAAGGAGGCTGCCCATACCCACAGCCCTGTCACGTGTGCAAAGCAAACAGGCTCAAGCAGAGCACAGCTGCCTCCCCCAGCTCCCCCAGCAGCTCTGCTCCCCTACCTAGCAATGGCATAGGACAACTTAGTGCCAAACTTCTGCTGAGACCTGCCTTAATACATTAAGGACACCTATTCTTGGTCATATGCCTTAGATGGAAAGCCTGTTTCCCTCATTAGATCAGCTGATGAGATGGAAAACACAGAGAGCTTTCAGACTCAAAGTCCATTCAACCAGCACAGACCCAAAAAATTTGTTCATTTTTCCAGCTATGTTTAAATCAAGATAGGACCTCTGGCTCCAAACCTTGCACCTCTTAATCTTTGGATTGCTCTACTTTTGGCATCATATGGCATGACTGGCCTTACAAGTCTTTTCATGGGAATGCAGAACAAAGGGAGCCAGAGCTTATTTTTGTTAAACCATTTGTCTGAGTCTATATTGGAACTCAGATTTCTTTTTTGGAGGGGAACTCTGAAACCAGCACACCATAGCCTTACCAGCAGCAAGCAAGCTGAAGGCCTGGCCACAGTGGAGCAGGGTTGGGTTCCCACAGGTTGTCACCCAGCCTGAGCTAAAGCAGTCTGAGCGCTCCACAGGAAACTCTAAGAATTAAAAATTACATCCCCTCACTTGCCCCCCTGCCTTCACAGTCAGGCCAGTCTGAGGGCTTTAATCACAAAGCCTACATGGGTGGGAGGGCTGGAGGGTTAGTTGTGGGGTTTAATTATGGTCATTATGTAATTGGATAAAATTCTACAGTAAATTCTTCAGTATTACAGGCACATCACAGATAATTAAATACTTCTCCACAGGCCTATATTTCCATTAAATGAATAACATTTGTCACTGGACATATATCTCCTCAGTTGGAATTACATTAAATATTTCAACTGGGAAACTAAGGCACAGGTCAAACAGCCCCTTTGAGAGCACACACTTAGAACAAGTCCAGACAGGCAGTGCAAGATGTAGATCTGTTGTCACAGAGATAAGAGCAATGTGGGAGCAAATAGGTATTTCTCTCAGAACTTATTTTCCAGGCTCTTTATTATTGTGCTACTACAAGATTAATGCATGTGCATTATTCAAAAATCCAGACTGTCAAAGGAAAGTGTGATCAAGCTTGGGTGGCGCGTTCTGAGGATAAGCATTTTGAAACAGGGGTAAGCTCAGAGAGCAAATAGCTCCGGTAACTGAGATGTTTGCCCTCAGTGTGCTCCAATAAACTGATTTACCTTTCTTCTTTTTGTCCCCTTTTTTTTCTAAAGAGCTGACGCAAGTTTGTCAAAGGGAGTTGTTGGGCATAGCAGCTGTTGATTGGTTCATCCCATACACTCCCATTTGTCTTTAAATCACTGTTCAACTGCTCTAGGTTGCATATGAGTAAACTTTTTCTTACAGGTGCAATTCCTAAAAGATATAACCAGCCTAGCAAGTGAGGAAGGGAACCTGCTAAACTCAGAGGTAAACTTTTTTTCTTTGTAAAATTTTATTAATATATTTTAGACACTGGCCACATCTCCAGGAATTGGGAATTACAAATTTAATTAATCTATAAATATAAATGCAATATGAAGGATGGGCTCCTTAAGATTTACTGACATAGTAATTTGCACTAGCAAATATCTTTGGTATTTCTTCAGGAATGAAATTTAGTCTTCTCTTTTGTACAGAAAATCAAAACCTAAGCAACCATACAAGAAGAAAAAGTATTCAAAATTTCCCAGTCAATTAAGAAATGAATGATTCCTTTCCTTTGCAGCCCTTGGCTAACTTCCGAGAATATTTTTCCAGACTCTTGAGTTACTTGGCTAATATTTCTTTAAAAAAATTAATTTGAGGAAAGTGGACTTTAAATTTTAATTGTTTATTTCACAGCTGCAACACTTCTTTGATCTTGAAACAGCCATATAGACAATAATCTTATAAATTCACTGTCATGAAGATGAATAATCTGGCAAAATCTGCTAAATCGGATACTATGGCAGAGATTACAAATATTGATATTGCAAAACCCGTGAAAGTGTTAGTCATATCTATGACCCAGCATTATTTGCCCAGTGGTTGTCCATTCCTGTAATGTTCTAATTGCTGGTTGGACAGAAATCAATAACATTGTGAAATCAGATGCCAAAAATTTCGTCATTTTCCGAATAATTTCTGAAAACCATTACTTAATAAATGATGTAGAACAGTGCCCTATACTTGAAGAGGAAAATTCATTTTATAGAGATAAATAACTGCCCTCTAATAACAGATGAATTTCTTTTGTAATGAATATTTCCATTTTAATACCATACTTTAGGAAAAGCCTTTTCTGTTCAGCCAAATGCTACAAGAGGCAGCAAAAACATTACTGTATTGAAGGCAAGCTTGAGGAACACTGGAAATCGAAGAGATTTCTCTTGTATGGTTAGCCACCAAAATCATAGCTCTAAAGCAGGAAGCATTACATCCCAGGGAAGCTAAAGCAGATGAACTTTGGTGTTTCTCCTCCAATATTGCAGGCTAAGCTTCTGGCAGGGCCCAGGCCTGCCCAGCCTTGGTGGCTGTGCTTTCATGCCATCCCCACCCTGGTTCCTGGCTGTCCCCCCAGGAGCAGCAATCCAGCCAGCACAAACCCCTGAAGGGGTGCAACTGAGTGCCCAGTATCAGTGCATTCCCAGTTATCTAACTATCTTGCAGGCTGAGTAATAACTCCAGAGGTACAGGGTCACCCCATATCCCCCTCAGGTGAAGAAGTGACAGCTCTGCCTCTTCTATGTTACTTGTGGGAAGGACATGCTACCAGTGCGCGTACATCTCCCAAACCCCTCAGTACCTGCAGTGCAAGGAACATGAAGGTATGGATTGCCACCAACTAAGGACCAGCTCTGCCAAGTTCTACTAAAATTCAAAGGCACCATTGGTCATAATCGCAGTTATTAGTGTTTGCAGGATTCAAATCTAACAGCAGGCCTGTTTTATGGGTCTCACTCTCCCCACAGTTATGCCAATGGCTTTCTGCTCATGGTTTGCAAACCTCTGGGGTTCTACCAACCTCTCCCTAAAAAGTCACACCTGCAAGAAAGCAGATTCTCAACAGACTTAATTTTGCCACCTGAGGCTTTGTTCTTTCACCAGAAGACTTTTATGAATTCAAACATTAAAAAAAATAAAATAAAATAGAAAATCACTGCTTTATACAGAAATTACACAGCCTCTTGAGATGACGCACATAAATCAGACGACTTGTGTAAATGTTTGACAGGGCAATGTCCAGATGATTCTTATGCTGTAACATGTATTTTCAGTCAATTTTTCCAATTGTTTGCTGTGCTGCACAAGCTTTCATCCTCAGCCTAATCTTTGTGCAGCTTAACTCCTGGCAACTTTTTTGCTTACTTTTCCTCCATTTCCCATCTCTTTGAAGATCTGTATTTTTTGGACTGCCACTTTCTGGAAAAGACATTTTTCCAACAACAGTTAGGCAGTGCACACAGAGGGGGTTTTAGCCTTTACCAGGACAGGGATAAGCTCAGTTAGATTTGTTTGCCTGACTTTTACACCACATATTAAAAATAAGCATCGAGAATTGGAAAAACTCTCTTTCTCACACAGGGCAGTGTCTGTGTTTGAAGACAGTTCTGTGAATGAAACCACAGTTGTTAGGGCTCTGTTGGGGGTGGAGGGGTGAGGAGGGAGTGTTATTGGTTTTTTATCTCATGGGGTTATTCATATCCTGAGCTGGCAGAATCCCCCAGGCACTGGAATGTGAGTGCCAGCAGCTTTGCCCTGATGCCTGAGTCACTCATCCCCTCACACACACAAACACTCCGTGAGGCAGCAGAAAGAATTAAAGCCAGCCGCTCTCTCTGGTAGGAAATTTCCTAATTCACTCTGATATTGCTTCTTCTGTTCAACTGTCTGGTCTGCATGAATGCTTTTAGTAAGAAGCAAGGAATTTGACATTAATTTCTGGCCTCGAGTCAGTTTTAACCTCCAGGGTTGGTATTTAAAGTTTATATTTGCATTTTAAACAACTTCTTGTCACTACAGATATGCTTGTAGATGTTCTTAAGAACAGCATATGATTAGTATCAGAGGATAGTGAAGGTCTGGTCATTGAGCTGCACCTATACACCCATAAATGCAAATCTAGGAGAAAGGCTATTAAATAATTGCAGATTTAGTGTTACAAAGAGCCAGACTTAGAAATTGTTTCAGTGTTTTCTGATATTGTTATTATGGAGTGCCAAGCTGCATTTGGCACGTGATATTTACAAAAATTGTCATTAATCTGGCCAGTGTGCCTGATTGCGAGGCAGTAGGTAAATGTCCAGGGAACTGTAACTCTGGCCCCAAGCATGTGCTCTCTGATCTCTTCTCACGCCCTTTACTGCTGTCCCCTCAGCTGTACAGTGGAAATATAGAATGCATCAAGGAATATCTCTGGGAAGGGAGAAGGGTTGCAGAACTGCAACATTTCTTGCACAGTGTTTTCCTCTTGAATCTGATAATAAACAAATGAATTGACATGTGTATCTACTGATGAGTCTGTAGCATTCAGCTGCAGTAATCCCAGAGGTGAAGTTCTCTTTGTAAATTTGGGTCATACAGTTTCATTTGGCCCATACAAGAAATAAAGAGTTGAGCATTTATTCATATGAATTTTAAAAGGCAAGAATTTTTCTCATGGGTTAAAGATAATCAGTCTAATATTCATGTAATAATGCTGTGTGAGACAGAGCTTCCAGTGATGGGTCAAGTAAGAATTAAACGCTGGTCCACTTAAAAACAGAAACTGGCCCATCAGAATTGAACCTCCAAATTATCAAAAAATGATCATACAGAGATGCTCACCTCTGTCAGATCCCAGTGGAAGGGACAAATCTACAAAACATTTAAACCTGCGGCAACATTAATCTTGCAACAAATTGGAAAGCCAGCTATACTCCTGTTTTTATCAGAAAGTACTTCTGCATCACCCTCCCCTAGAAACTCAAAAGCAGCAGTTCAGGAAATTATTTTCTGCTGGCTTTGTATTTTTTCCAGATGCTGGATATCCGCTGTGCATCTGTTGGCCTCTGCACCCCTTACCATTTGAAGGGAGACGGGACAACCAAGTGCTGGAATATAAAGAGACTTTTATGCTCACCCAGAATTTTCCCAGTCTGCAACAGTTTTCCCTCTTAATGCCATTACAAAGATCAAACACAAAGCAAACAATTCACACTGGTTTATCTAATTTGAAGAAAACTCTAATGAGTTCTGTTGTGTTTTGTTTGCAGAACAGAGTGTTCTGGCAGTCCCTGCATGATAGAGAGGACCTACAAGCAGGCGGCACAGTGCTGTTTACCCTGAAGAAGCGAGTGTGTGTGCTGGAAAGCGCTGACCGTTCTAATGGACCGCATGGAGCTGCAAAAAGTCAACATCGAGCCTGATGACCAGAGCAACAGTGGGGAAAGCCTCGAAGACAACTACACAGAGCCAGCTGATTCGGAAAAGGCTGCGATCAGGAGGTAAGCATTTATCTGTTCTGTTAAGGCTAGAAAGCAGTAATCAATCAACAATCTTCACTAACGGCATCTGGGAAGTTTCCCCACAGCACTGACCCTCCTTGCTCTGTGCTCTGGAGGACAGTGTGCCCAGAAGAGCAAGGCAGCCCAGGTGCCCCCTTGCCTGCCACCACCTGGGCTGACATCTGCAGGCTCCCAACCCAGAGTACTTCTTGGCAATTTCCAGCTGCTCCAGTCAGATAGTACCTGTGTAAATTAATGCACTCTCAGAGCAGTTCAGCTTGAGCACACTGAAGGGGAATGCTCTGCAGGGCAAGGTATGGAGGGCAGCAGGGACAGCCCACCCTCAGACATTCCAGCAGAACCCACCATAGCACCAGCACCTGTGTGGCTGGAAAAAGACATCTCAAAACCAGCCATCAGTCTCTAGCTCTCAGCTTGCTGCACCCTCCAGCACATATCTCCACTGCAGCCGTTGCACGGCCCTTTGTTCCCCAGACATGAAGCATGTGCTCAGCTCAACGTGTTACTGGAACTACAGATCTGCTTTCCAACATCTGCAATCAAACGTACTTTGAAGATTACTGGGTCTAAAACTAAATTCCAAATCAAAGCAAAGATCTACTGAACATGCCATTGGACATGAGAGCTTTACAGGAGAACAGAGCTTTTTTCTGAAGGATTTTTAAATATTCATAGCAATGTCAAAGGAAAGCTTCCACTGATGACAAAAGGCACTATTCAAATAAAATGTATCTCATAAGCTTTATCTAATACTTTTTTATTTTTCTTTGCCTTCAGTCCCTTTGCTAGCAATGATGCAGAAAGTCAGAAGTTCCTTACAAATGGATATCTGGATAAAAAGAAATTGGAAGACTATAATGAAGAATATGTAAGTTTTATTCATTTTGAATGAATGAATGAATGAATGAATGAATGAATGAATGAATGAATGAATGATTACAAAATAGATATTATTGACCTGAATTTTTTCTTAAAGTGTCAGTAAGCAAAATTACTCTGGAGCCCAGCCAGCATAATCTTGGCTTTCAAAGAATAAACACGTTTCCTAACAGTTCATGCAACAAACCCTTTCATCTTACAAGTAAAAGTGAATCTTTCCTTCACAAATAATCAGAAAAATTCCTTAGATCACACTTGAACTTCAGTAACATCTCCATGTAATCTCAGCTGAGATATGCAGACAGGGTGGGTTTGCATCCATTTTCGTGACAGGATATTGGGCTCAAAAACACTTTTTTGTTCTTACAGCCAGGTAGATCTGTACCTTAGTGCATACATGCTTGTATTTCTAGTTTCCAGCATCAGTGTAAATGAACCTACTTTGAGCTGCATTGCTTTAAAGAAAGGACATTTTTGTTTTGGCTTTATGATGCTGAACACTACACAGTCAGCACACCTCCAACTCCCTAGAGAACTCCACATGCAAGTGAAAGCACAGCACCAATTCCTAGGGCATGCATATGGGTACCTCTCTACTCAGGATTTAATATTGCTCAATTTTTAGTGAATTTGATGAAATAAAAGGCATTATTTTATCTGTTGTTTTACAGATTTTATTAGGGATTGACCACATAGAATCAAAAATATTATTTGTGATTGTAAAATTAAGAGCCACGTTCCCTTTTTTTTTTCCACTTGGTGTCAGTTGTAACTCACTCACACATCATCCCCTCTCTACTAGGTTTTGTCCTCTTCCATTCTTCTGCTTCCAGCCCTAGGCAAGGAGCACTCTTTTCTTTCCGCCCCAGACACCTTTTTAGTTCCCCAAAGGAAAAAGAATATTCTACTTGGAGACAAATTCAATAATCTGTTGCATTTGTTTTTTTGAAAACCTGAATATTTAAAAATCAATAATTGAGAAACCTATTTGATAACAGCATGTATTTCCATAGAGGCTGGCCAGCACAGCAGTGTAACTGTGTCCCCTTAGTCACCTGCCAGGAATGTAGGCCCCCTCCTGACTGAGACAATGAAAGAGTGGGAAGAGGCAAACACTACCAGCACAGCTGTCTTTGGGGTATAGAAACCCCTTATGGCGGCAAGTGCCTCTGGGCTTGGGAACCTTGAAAAAGCTCCACCTCTAGGGATCAAGGGATCGGTACAGAGAATACCAGCAATGAGGATAATTAGCCAGTCATGCTCAGTAAAATGCAAATGAATTGCCATTTTCTGTTCTTGCACCCAACAGCACAGGGGTAGAACTTCCTTTGGAATGTCCTCGTTCAACCTCAGCAATGCCATTATGGGCAGCGGCATCTTAGGGCTCTCCTACGCCATGGCCAACACAGGAATTATCCTTTTCATGTAAGTACATAGGAAGAGAAGAAAATAGAATATAAGCAGTGGGCTGGAGCTGAAGTTCTTATGGTTAGAGAGGTATGTTAAGCTTGGTTTGTTAGCTGAAGATTCTTGTAACATCCTCTGTAATGAAAGCATTTCAGCTTCACCTCAAGGAAACATCCGTTGCTGAAAATTCTTTTATTTTTTAAATATTTTAGACCATATTTGTGTTAGGAACATGACTGTGAATTGATAGTGTGTAGTCAAAAAACAGAAGGAAAGAACAGCATGATGGTCCTAAAATAACAAGAGCAATCTTGCCAGTTCAGGATGGGAATCCAACAAGGGAATTAAATCACCCATAAATATGTTTGCATCACCCCAATTATCTAATCACTATGTAGAAATGGAAGAAGAGCATTCGATATAATCTGAAATGGTAACATGCTTTGAGTGCAAAGGCATTCACAGATCTAATGTTGCTGCTGCAAGTCTGCCTGTACCCAATGTGCACAAAGGACAGCATTGGTCTGCGACTGACAAACAGTATCTACATAGAATGGGTTTTGATAGACAGTAACATATGGCCATGGGAAGCTTTTTAATCAATGGCTAACATCTGGCTCATTTTAATGAGACAAACTGTATCAAATATAAATTCTGGGGTTTTTTATAATAACTGATTTTAATTTTAGCTGAAGCCTTAATTTCAGCCTCCCATGAGACTGGAATAAACCATGATATTACTGTGTGACAATAAGCCATTTTTTGACATTACTGAAATCTAGCATGTTTTTATTGAGCTTCTTGCTTGTGGGGACTGTGTAACTATGACAGCAACAGCATTTGAAATGCTACATGTAGCTTACAGTTGCTGAAAAACCTCTCCTCTTTCGCCAATATAACTTTTGACTGAAAATTAATTGTAGATTCAAATGCTGTTCTGTGTAAGCACTTCATAGCACCTGCACTCAGCTGGTTTAGATATAGTATTTGCAGAGCAAAAATTGGAAGCCAGTTCTAAAACTGACATTGTATCAGGGTCAGAAAAATGTAGGAATTTTTCTCCTCCAAATTTCTCTGAGTACTTGTACTAACTGGTCTGTTCGTAAATGATCACTGGAAAGAAAACTGTGATATGTTAAGCCTCACTAACAGGGAAAAAAATATTACCTCTATAATATCTTTATTTTAAACCTCTGTTCATACTAACTAGTGGCTAAAAATTCTGAGACAAGCCTAATGATATTAGCTCTGTTGGCAGTGCTAAAGTAGAGAGTAATGCTAGAGCAAAAAACAAAGGCATCTCCCCCCACAGCTCACTTTCTTTACTATGCTGTTTCCATATTTCCTGCATGAGAACATTCTCCCTTTTAGTAGAGGATGGAATTTTATTTAAAAGTGTGAACTTGTGTGTAGATATTGTGGATAACAGCAGTTATCCACTTTCTTGAAGTTCCTCTGTTTTCACAGCACATGATGTTAGTGTTAGTGGGACAGAAAAATCCCATCTATTAAATGGAAACTACTGGACATGAATTCCAATTTAGATGATGCTGGCAGCATCATCTAAATTTTTGTAATTTACTGTTCTCATGTTGCCCAAGTGCTTTCACGCTGGAAGGTGTTCTACAGGGTGAAGTCAAATAGAAGGCTCATAAAACTCAGAAACTCCCCCAAAAGTTCCAATTACATCCTTCCCACAGGGGAGGTTTACAGTGGCAGGGAGCATGCACCATTGCAACATTTCTGCTGCCCATTATGATTTAGCAAGTGCAACCAGGAGGACTTTGGTTTACCCCACCTCCTGTGTCAGGACATGGAGATCATGGACATGGAGATTCATCTCTGAATAGCAGCTGTATGGGTGCCTCTGATCAAGGAGGATGCCACCTCAGCAGGATGCACTGTCACCTCAGACATGATCCCCCCTTACCATATTGCATGAGCCCACAGCAAGAGACAACCCTGCCCACACGAAGGTGGTAGCACTGTCTGTCTCTCTGAAGAGGGAAACTTCAGAGGAAATTGTGATGGCCTGGTGGTCATCACCTGGCCCCAGGGTCTGTGTCTGCTCCTAATCTGTAACTCATTTATGAACCTGGCTGTCAGTGTCTCCTATATCTATACCAAACTACATGTTCAGTGGAGTGGAAGGTGTGGGCACAACCTCCTGTTCAGCTATGGGATAAAGTGCATCCATATTTTCTATCTCTGTCATGTTATCATCGCATTCTCTTCCTCACCAGCACCTGGGCAGGCTGACGACAAGATGGTTATGGTAATAAGGTATGCTGTGCACAGTGCTGTGCCCCAAAAATGTCATACAAAGCTACATTTTTCACAAGAAGAATACAAGAGGCAGATAGCTGAAATCACATAGGATGCACCTGTTGTGTGGAAGGAACATGGCAGTAATCAGAATTATTGAATTCAGGTACCAGTACCTTCAAACAGACTAAGACTACAAGCTAAGCTACCCGTGCTCCAAGAACAGGTTTTCCAGTGTTGTGCCATGCTTTAACATTATGCAAGATTTCTAATGTACTTACACAGCAGGCAACTAACCTCCACTGCACAGTGATATGGCAGAAGTCAAAAGCCAAGCCAAGAGGTAGCATTGAAGTTGTCCCAGTCACAATTTGGTTTTGGGTTTCATTTTTGTGGGTTTTTTGACAGCTCTGATTAAGAAGAGATTTAAAAATGAGAGGTCAGTGGGCAAGTGAGAGTCCAAAGACCAGATTCTTCCATAGAAATCTGTTTATTTTAGTGGGATCTTGTTAAGATATAAGATTCTGTCCTTGTGGACTAGCACAGAACTGGCACTTACTGGACTGAAACAAGACTTCAGGGGCTTTTAGACTGTATAGGGTGCAACTGTACTCACAAGTAAGCTACAATTGATGCTTAGCTCTGCATTTAGCACAGGGAGATCACAGAAAAAACTTGCTGGAAACTATTTACATGCTGAACTTCATGAGAATGGGAAAGTGTATGTTCAAACCGAGTGTCTCTGATGTCCTGCTTAGGATTCTGATTTCTGCTTTGCCTTGCAGAGTTTTGCTGCTCAGCGTAGCAATATTGTCACTCTACTCCGTCCACCTTTTACTGAAGATATCAAAAGAAGGAGGTAGGAGGCTGTGATGGACAGAGAGTCTGTATTGCATGCATGTATTCTACCTTGGAATGCAATTTATCAAGTATGTCCAATGTAGTGGCCCATGTTTCTGTTTCGAGTTTGTTTGGGTTTTTTTTCAGGATCATTAATATATGAAAAACTGGGAGCAAAGGC
This sequence comes from Promerops cafer, assembly GCA_013398275.1. NCBI lineage: Eukaryota > Metazoa > Chordata > Aves > Passeriformes > Nectariniidae > Promerops > Promerops cafer. The sequence goes on from VZSE01027393.1 coordinate 987,996, forward strand.
ATTTGGCTGGCCTGGGAAGTGTGGTGTTTTCATTTCAGTCACAATGCAGAATATTGGAGGTAAAAGATTAAAGTTTTCTAGCTTCCAATGCTCTTCCTACAGAACACAAGAGATTTCTTTCTCTCCTCTGTCTGGCTAAATGGCATCAGAGATGAGCCAGATACAGCATACACTGTATTGTAAAAAATGAAGGATATGAGGAATTCATCTCACTTTTTCCAGCTACCTGACACTTCAGTGTATGGTGAAAGACAGTTGCCTGGGATCTCTCCATGGCCAGTGAAAAGGCTTCAGTGGTGGCTAAAGTGGCCTGACTGACTGTCCTCAAGCAACTGGCCATTCTATTAAGTAAGGCTCAGTCTGTTCTCAGCATCTAGTTGAAGCATCTGTTTCAACTTAGAAAAGATTAGTCTGACCTAAAAGGAACAGCACAGGGCTCTGACTTCTTCATAAAAGGCTCTTCAGTAGTTCACTTTTCAGCTGAATTCTCTCCTTCAAATTACAGTTGGGTTGTGTTATTCCTAAAATGTGTGTTTAAAGTAATTTTTTAATGTACTCACCCACAAAGATACTTCCTGTGAAATATATATGAAGTAACCTCCATCCTCTCAGAACAGGAAACTTACCAATATAAACAGTAGTGTTAGAGTGTACATTCATTCAACAAAGCTTTTTTTCCTTTACTACCTGGAAGAAGCCTTTTAGGAGGCTGAAGAACACCAGGTCTGAAAGCAAAAGGGAGCTTGTAATTTTTTACAGATTCATTAAAGACAGGTAATTGAAATTTCAATTAAATGTGTCATTAGTCAATTAAATTTATGCAGGTTTTTTTGTGATTTCTCTATTGGAACTTGCTATGTTTGCAAATCTCCATCAATACATCAATACTGTCCTGTTATAGCAACTTTGCTACACAAACAGAGGTAGTTCACATCTCTGTACTGCAAAAGACTTTTTGATTTTGTTCATAAATGGTGTTATTCTATGGTATTCCTCTCCTTCCTCAAGCATGGATATCAAATTGGTTGAATTCAGAAACTAAGTATGCTTCCCTATTACAGAGGAATAGCTGTTCCTCTAGTTCTTGTCTAGACTAATCCATAGGTCTCCAGAGACCTTTCTGTGACAAATGTAAAACAAATGAAAAAAACATTACTTCTGGCAGCACATTTTAAATGAGATGTATAGAAGTCCACTCAGTAAGATTCCATCAGGAATCTTGACAACTAGTTGATTTCTTTATATATAGAAAAGATACTAGAAGAAAGAAGTTGGAAGTAGGAAGGATAAGGTAGCTGAAGAGATCTAAGGAATTAAAAACTAAAGTTACTACAGAATGGGGATGGACAACATCCATTGGGAAAAAAAACATATACAACAAAAAGGCAAAAGGAAAAATTAATAGTGATTTAAGTATGTTATAAATTCAGTAGTAACTGTATTGTATTCTAACACAGAATGGTAGATGCCATTCAGAACATGTTCATAACAATATAAATTATTTCTTTATTTCTTTATTTCTTTATTTAATCACAACATTATTTAAACAAAAGTCATTTCTCTACTTTAGCAAAAACTTTTGTCTTTTTTGGGACTCCAGTTTTGGAACTCAGTTCTCTGAAGGTGTTTGTTTTGTTTGGGTTTTTTTCCAGCAATGTCAAGCTACCTCTTTATTATTAAATATGAACTTCCTGAAGTCATCAGAGCATTTATGAAACTTGAGGAGAATTCTGGGTAGGTGCCTTTTTCCAGCCTGAACCTGAGATGCAAAATTTTCACTTCGATGTCAATGATGATTATTTTTGTTTTTATTCTTCCTCTTTAGAGAATGGTACCTTAATGGGAACTACCTCGTATTACTTGTAACAGTTGTGATTATTCTTCCCCTCTCCCTTCTAAAAAGCTTAGGTAAGCTTAATGCCCTGCTTAAGCTCATTTCTTGGTCCTGTTAGGATTGTGAATTTATATGTAACTGAACTATTTTGTTCTGTTTTGTTTTGTTTTTCTTGCTGCACAGGTTATCTTGGTTATACGAGCGGGTTTTCGCTGACCTGTATGGTTTTCTTTGTCAGTGTGGTAAGTGACTGTTTGGGTATTGTCTCTAGACAAATACAGACTCTGTAAACCTTAAACACTTTGATACTTCATACCATGACAATTTAACATGGATCTTAGAATAGCCCCTGCAAGTGAATCAAATCAACAACCTGTTGCTCAATGACGTCAAAATAAAAAAATCAGTTTTAAAAAAACTTGAGAATAAAAAATAAAGCAGGAAAACAGCAGAGGCAGAGTTACAACAAATATTTGCAGAAGCAGAATTGGAAGCACTTGATTTCTTGCTTCTTTTCTCAGTGTCTGTTTATACTTCTGTTGGAATACCACAGATGTGCAATCTCCCATAGTGGCACTCTTCTGATCACATTGTCTATTTTTTTGTAGGTAATCTTCAAGAAATCCCAAATACCCTGTCCTCTTCCCATTATGGACCATGGGGTTGAAAACTGGACTGCCACCAATAGCACAGTGCCAATGCACCTGGTCATGTTATCAAATGAGTCACTCGGTTCTGGTGTAAATTTCATGATGGACAACACAGCTGGGCACTTTCCAAGCCTTGAGGAGCCAAAAGATATCTCCCCGAAAAGCGGTGTGGAATATGAAGCACACAGCGACAATAGTGACAAGTGCCAGCCAAAATACTTTGTGTTCAACTCACGGGTAAGGGAGATTCTGTAGAATTTGTCTTCCACCACTTGCACCACAGCTAAACTGCTGCCTGCCGAAGTGAGAGGTACAGCCGTGACCGTTCTTACTAACGGGAGCTTTATTTTACAGACTGCCTATGCAATACCCATCCTGGCATTTGCATTCGTATGCCACCCTGAGGTGCTACCACTATACAGTGAACTCAAAGAGTAAGGTTCTTAAATTTTGTCCGATACTTCCAGTTAACCACAAATAGAGATCACTTTCTACATGTTGTCTCTTGATTGCTGGTGTGTAAACACCCACATGATAGTGATTTATTGCTTTCCGTACATTTTGGCTTTGCCTTGGTCTTATAGTCAGATATTGGTGACAGAGAACCACTGCATTGATCAATATTACTTAGTAAAGGAGGAATCTGGACAGTCCTTCAAATGATCCGAAATAAACTGAGGAATTTGGTTGCACTGAAATAGATGATTCTGGTTTCTAATAATACCTAAATGTGTTCTATGTCTGTGTCAGTTGCTGCTTACTCTTAAAGTTTATTGGGATGCCATTGGTTTGGGTGTCTTAGGCTCTTCACTCAGCCTGTTTTGCTTAACAAATATCAAAAATCAAATACACTTGCTAAAACAGCACAGAGTTGATAGTTGGGAAGGGCTAATAAAAGGCATTTGTTGAACAGCAAAAATTGCATTACAGGAGGGTGTGTTGCAAAATTCATGGAGGCTAGGAACCATTACCTCCTATTTCAGTAGGTTTAACCTCAGAAGAATAAAAATTCTCATATGACTTGGGAAAATGCTTGCAGGTCCTATAAGATGAAGATTTCCTTTAACCAAAGGATTTATGAAGAAAGGATGTGATCTGCAAGGGGTTCTTGAACCTGCAGAACAGCCCTATGTAGATATAAGGGTATGTTCATATAGAGATGGCTGAAAACTCTTGTCTATTATTATTAACAGACCTGTAATTCTAGTCCCTCAATTTTTTTAAATCTAAAATATACCACTTGAGATTGACATTTAATAAATAATGATATACAAAATAATGTGGCACATTTTTATGTTGCCACAGAGAAAGCACTAGAAATGCAGTTTCAACACATTTTATAAATCCATGCTGCTCTGCACAGAGTTGTAAAGCATCTATGTAACCAATACAGTTGCTATGAACTTACTATTTGGTGAGGGTATGTCAGAGGGCTAAGACACTTCAGAGCACTTCTTGTACAAATAGAGGCTTTATAGGACTGTTCTCTTTTTTTCGTATTTCAGTCGCTCCCGAAAGCGGATGCAGAATGTCTCAAATATCTCCATCACTGGCATGCTTATCATGTATCTTCTGGCTGCCCTCTTTGGATATCTTACCTTCTACGGTAGGTCAAAACCCTGTTCTCTGCAGAATTTTCCCCTCACTTTTTAATGCAGGCGAGCTGGTTCTATCACAAAGACTCAACTATTAATGCATTTTCTGGGGCCTGAATCAAAGTTTAAGCAAAATTCAATTAAAATTCACAGTGTGCAACCTTCTGAATGAACTGTGGAACTTAACCAACTGTCAGGCCACAAGTTCCTCACCTGTGAGAGACTCAGAGGCACCTACTAGGTGGACTAGCTTTGTGTCCCTTGACTTTGTGAACTCAGACAAGAAGCTGCTGTAAACTTGACTCTTGGCAAAGGCCAGGAGTACTAAAAATACTTTAGTGCTCAACAGTTTTACATGACACTATTAAGCGCTATCCAATCTGTCTCTGACGCCACTAGTTCAGTTTCATCTATGTGAAAAACAGGTGCAAATCATTCTAGTGTAAAAAAAATCTGGATGAGCTAGACTAACTGATAGGCAAACAGAGTAGTCGCTCTATTAGCACACCATTTTGTGCAAACGCCACTTCTTTTTACCTTGTTAGTTCCTCCATACAGCAGAGAAGTGAATGATACAGCACACTCTGCTCCCTATCACTGGGGCAAGAGGGCTCTGTTTGAGAGCTGGGACATCTGGATGGAGGTCAAAAGGAGCTGTTACCAGTTCAGTGAGTTGTTCCATATCACAGAAATTATTTTTACTTCAGATTTTACATCCACCTAATGACTTTCTCAAAGTCATCTCAAAGATACTAGAGTACAAAGCATCACCTCAGAGCTATATTACCCTCATCATCTCTGAATGATGGACTTATATCAGTCACAGTGGGAAAATTCCTCTTTCATGTCTAGCCCATAACTTGTATCTAATGACAGCAGCTGGGCTAAAGTTAATCTTACCTCTTATCTGGCTGCAGTATAAAGATCCTTTTAAATGTGCAAGGTACTACTTAAGTGATTTAACTCCTTTCTGTTTCTGTTTCTGTTTCCTTTTCTCAGGGGAAGTTGAAGATGAGCTACTTCATACCTACACTAAAGTGTACACCTTTGACACCCTTTTGCTGTCAGTTCGCCTGGCCGTGCTGGTGGCTGTAACCCTGACCGTGCCCCTTGTCCTTTTCCCTGTGAGTAGCAGGGCTGAAATCAGGGCTAACCCATATACAGTGACTGAATGTGATCAGCACAGACAGATTTTAACACTGAAGAAGAGAAAGCCTAGGCTTTTATTTAGAGAGGTCTATTTTCTCATACGCAGTTTGACCAGAACATGGACCTTAGGCATTTAGGGTTGCAAAATTTGAAAGACTGAAATAAATCAGTCTTTATAAATAAATCAGGAATGACTTCTCCGTCTCTCTCTGGCTCTTTCTGTACTATATTTATCAGAGCAGTGCTAAGTACCAAAGTCTTGGAGATATACTGAAACCACGTATGAGATTTCCTAATACAGACACAGGCACCTACTATAGCATCCAAACTTAGGACAGACACATGAAGCTCACGTCATGCATTGTGCAGGAGTCCCACACTGGGCTGCCAATGTACAGGGACAGAGGGTCCTGTGCTCACCTTACAGGCTTGAGTCTATGGAGAGGTGAGGAAACTAAATGCCAGAAAAAAGAGGCATAAAAGAGCTGCATAGTCAGTTGTCTGAGCAAAGTTTGGAGCTTCTGTGTGCTCTTCACTGGGAAAAACACAATAACCACAGTAGCAGGGACAGAAAGGCACAGTTAAACAAATTGCTCTGCAGAGGGACCGACCCTCCTCAGGGATCCATCACGCCCAGTGAGCAGAAGTCCAGGCTCCCAAATATATAAGACCGTGCCTCTTGCCTTCCCTGAGCTGCCATGCAGCAGAGGAGAAAATAGCTGATCCTCATCACTTAGTTTTGGAAGGCTGGTGTGTCATCAGTACAGCACGTACAAGCCCAGCATCATACTGCTGGAGGGCTCTCAGCAAGCTGCACCACACCACAGTGTTCCCATCTGAGCAGCCCGGGGGGCCTGTTGCTCTGTTGTCCTGGATGCAGTACACACTCTGCGTGGGTACTGTTTCCAGGCTTGCTGACAAATGCCTAAGAGCAGTGATCACGGTTCACTGTTATCTACCAGGAAAAAAAAGTTCAGGTATAAACACCCAGAGTGGTCAGTCCTTCTAGCTTGCAGAGCTCCAGTGCCCCGGAGCACTTAAACATCATGTTCAAACCAGTGGCTAAATATTTAAATTAGTATTAACAGATTTATCAGTCTTCATGGGAAAACAAAAGGGCATTGCAAAATCCTGTCTGTCAGGTGTACCATTTTGTATTTTTAGATTTCTGTATAATCATTTTTGTCTTTGAATAGTTAGCAGTTACATACCCCAACACTGATTGTTCCATTAAAAGAACTCCTGAGAAAATATAATTTGCTTGTAAATCGGAATATCAAAGAGCTTTACACATTCTATCAGGACAGCCAGCTCAGCAGATCTTATTACTTCAAATAAGCAGTATAACTGTATCAACTATTTTTTAATGAATCGTCCCATTTGTATTTTCTTAAAGTAATCAGTCTTTTATTTTAAAAAAAGTGATTCCATTGCCAGAAAAATAAATTAAATATAGATCTATATACCATTAGTCACTGTAAAACTTCAGTTTGATAGCTTATTTTTAAGGACTGTGTCACAAAAGGAATAATGCACAATATGCTGACAGTAAATTCACAGGAGTGCAGGCAGAAGTTTTTTTCTATAATAAACCTCTTTTACACCAACTCAAAAACTGGACGAAATATTTTCAATCTGCCTCCCTCTTCCTAATATTGTTTTACATCAACCTGAAAAACATGAAATACAAAACTCATGGTGTGTTTTGAAGTGATGTACTACACTGAGAGAACCCCATATATTAATTCAATTGCCAAACTCACCCAAAAGTAGTTATATGTTATTTCAAAATAACCAAACAGAAGTACATTTGGAGCTTTTTTGAGTGTAAAAATATTTTTGTTCAATTTCTAAATATCAACTTTTAAGTTGATTGTGGTACTTGAGAATAACATTATCTCCAGCCACCCAGTAGATTTGCTTTTTTTACTTGAGAAAAAAGTAATTTTTTCTACTTGCCATCTTTTATGTTGTAAAAGCAAAAAAAAATCCATGATGTGTGAGAAAGTCAGTGAAGCAAAAAAGGATCCTCTACAATAGGTTTTAGGATTATAATTTCCAAGTGGCATTGAAAAATATGCTTTTCTTTTCAGATATGTATATATATATATATTTAATGATTAAGTACAACAACAGCTTCCTCTGTCTCTCAGAAAAGTAAGTGACAGAATTCTTGTGGTATTTTCATCAGGTTCAGGAATACAGCAATTCATATTTCACACATGCTCTTTTTTTGCCTGCTGATTAGTACTTGTAGTGGGGGGTTCTTTAAAGATTTTTTTTGCTGATATTAGCATCTTTCAGTTGAACAGATTTCATGTCCCTCATTTTACACCCTATTTACTTGACTTTCTCCTACACTGCAAATATTTGAGTTTCTGCATTAAAGTGTGAACCCAGTTCTCAAAAACCTACATCAGAGTGAGATTACATTATGGGAATCAAAGACTGAAAACACATTTTTTCGGTTGGAATTTCTCACAGCAGATGTAACTAATATAGATCTTTTTTAAGTGAAAGCAAAGATAAATTAATTGTTGTTTTACTTTCCCTGCTGTCTTTCCTCTTGCAGATTCGTTCATCTGTCAGTGCGTTGCTGTTTCCCAAAAGGCCATTCAGCTGGATAAGACATTTCCTGATTGCAGCAGTAATTTTGGCTTTTAATAATCTGCTTGTAATTTTTGTCCCAACTATTAAAGACATTTTTGGATTTATCGGTAGGTTTCATAAATACTTTTTGTTGACTCTATTATCCTTTCTACAACATATTTACATTCATGGACTGAAGGTCAATCTCTGTTTGAGTCTTACCGTAGAGTAATATAAGCACAAATTGAAGTTAAAGGGGATGAAAGAATTCCCAAACAAATGACAGACAAAGCCAACTTTGTTGTTACTTTGCATGAGGCACAGGGAATCCAATAATCCCAATATAAAAACTAGTAAAGAATTCCCATTTTGACCAAAAGGGAATTTAATATATGGGGAGGAGAAGGAAATCAACTTTGGTTTTCAAGCACCTATAGCATGAAATAATGTATTGACTTCCAAACTGTTGTGCTAGAAAAAGAAGAAAAGCGACACATGTCCTCTGGCATTAACAGCTCTCTCCCTACCCCTTTCTTTTGGTCAGTTTTGGCCTCTGACCAAAGAGGTCCATGAAGAGCCTCCATGCTCTGAAGTGCTTGAGGACTCAGGGATGCAGATGCCCTTGAGAAAAGTACCTCCATGGTACCTCCATGCAGCTGGTTTGCTCCTCCCTGCCTTTTATACCCAGGTATTCCTGCTAGACTCTGCTGAGCAGAGAGGAGTAGGCACTTCTTAGGCACAGATCATCCACTTTCTTTTCAATTCCTGCTTTCCAGAGTCCCTGGGAATGTCTATTTGTCCTTGCTTCACCAGCTGACATGCAGACATCACCACCACACGCAGTGACGCCACTTTGAAAAAACTCTCCCAGTAACAAGCATCTCTTCAGGCCCCAAGCACCCAAATAAGTGTTTGGACATCTACAGCTCTCCACGAACATTGTCTACAGAGAGAGCCCCTTGTACAGTTGGTCTCAGAACGGCAGCTGCCTCCCCACAGGCTCTCTTTTGCAGGTGCACTACTCTGCTTTTGTGCCAAATGGTGCAGCACTCAGCTCTGCTCTCTCTTCCAGGAGCCTCTTCCGCTACATTGTTGATTTTCATCCTCCCTGGGGCCTTCTACCTGAGAATTGTTAAGGAACCCCTGAGGTCTCCCCAGAAGATTGGGGTAAGAGAACTGGGGGCAATTGCAAAAGGAAGGGTGGGAGAGTGTGTAATTTCCACTCTTCATTAATACTCAGACCTTTGACTTGCAACATCTGGCACTTGTTCCTAAATGTAGTGTCTCACTCAAAATACAGGCTGGGCAGTGGGATTAACCTGAGGCTTCTCAAGACACAGCCTTTAGTGCCCTACTGCTCCTGAAACTCATCTAAGTGTTTAGAATAAAGTGTTTCTTAAACCACTAGGAAAAGGGATTTACTTAATCCAATCTAAACTCCAGTTAACACCTGCATTTGCATAAATAGCACCAAGACGGTCTATAAGAAGTTGTTGGCTAATACTAGAAGACCAACTGTGGATTAACAGGAAGATTTGAGGTCAAGGTTAAGAAGGAAGTTGTCCTGCAGAGATAAAAAAGTAGTAGCGAGCTCTCCTCTGAAACATATCCACACACCTATAGGACAGATATATGAAGGTCTATCATTTATGCACAGCATATGTCATGCTGGACTGCCACTGCAATACCTTTCATCCTGAACATCAATAACTGTCTGCACACTTAACTATCACTGAGGAAGTGTTCTTTGAAAATGTAATTAGAAAAGTTATTGATGAAATATATATGTGGGCACATAATGTAAACAGATGGGCATATATACATCTATATATATACATTCACAAAAGTAATGTGAGTTCAGCTGATACATACTTCAAGTATAAAATAAATTTATTATGATGAAATTATTTCTACGTCTTTTGTAGCTGTTGTTGTAGAGAGACCGTGAATATTTTTTCATGTGTCTTTGTTCACTTTTCATGTTGCTGTGTGTTAGGCATATCTAGAATTTCACACCCTGCACTGAGATCACACACAATATTCATCTTTGTTTTACAGGACAGAGTATTTTTAAGGGTGGATAGATTATGTTAAACTAAATCTCCACTAAAGCAAAGGGTGACTACAAGCATCTGAATCACTTGAGTATATACAGAAATACTGTCAGATAATAGATATGGGCTTACCTGTTTGTCTAATAAGAATTAAGCAGATTAACTCTGAAGTTCTTCTTAATGTCAGAGACAATGATCATTGACTAAAAATTTGTCATTTTTAAAGATAAAAAAACAAAGTTGTTTCTTTGTTATATTTTTTATTATTGTTCCCAGTTCCAAAGTGGGTTGTTTTCCGATCTAGCTGTGTAAAGTCCGTCTCTCTTGGACTGAAATTCACACAGGACTAACTTTGATTCATATATCCCTGTACAACATTACTTGGGTTTTAGTCACATAGAACAAGCCAAACTTGGGCCATGGGTATTACACTAATGCAGACCCAGTGGGGCAATCTGTGAGCTACCGCCTGCTCAGTCACTTGCTTCATTAATTATGTTTCATTTTCCAATTGCAGGCTCTAATTTTCCTCATAGTTGGCATAATCTTCATGATTGTGAGTATGACTCTTATTGTAATGGACTGGATTTACAATCCCCCAAGTTCAAGACATCATTAACCTGTGAAGACAACCAAGTGCTTTTTATAACATAAATATTTGTATTATGTGCTCTGAAGAACATCTAAATGGGATTGTTATTCCTAGCTAGTAACTGCAGTACTTTGAAGACAGTTTCTGGAAAGGTCACAAGAACCCAATGGAGTCTACATCATCCTTGTCAATAAGGATTGTTATTTATGCATTAGGAATCTGAGTTTAGCATTTCTGGCCAGGTGAAATGAAAAGTGTGGTGTGAATGCTTTCTATTTTCAAAACCAAAGTAACTTTATACATAGTCCTCAAAAATAGCTTGGTGTCACCCCTTTCAAAATCTCCCATGATGATAGTAACCACAGCTCCTAGAGCCTTGGAAAGGTAATGGCCAGAAAACCAGCCAGTGTCTTGTTTTCAGTCTGAAGATCATGGGAGTGGCTGCCCAGGTCCAAGAGAAAGGGTATGGTTTCTGGAGGGGATCTGGAAGGTGATTCCTCCCTGCCTGATAGACTGACCTGCCTATCAGAAAGACGGCGACTTTGACAAGCCAGTGGACAAAGCGGAGCGTTAGATTTGTTGCCCAGCTTCGTCGCCCAGCTGTTCTACAGAATAAAGCTCTCTGACACAGATTCTCTGTTGGGGCAAGTTCTTGAAGAACAGTAGAGTATTCTCATTTTGTTTTTAAAGATGCCTGTGCTGGAAATATCAGTCATTTCTGCTGTAGGGGTTTTTTTGTTCTTTAATTTTTAATTATTGTGTGAGCTTACATCACTGAACAAGTTGTATCCTCCATAAAAACTTGTCTTCCACTCTCACAGGAATTTAAGGAGACCACAAGGTGTGACAAAGCACCCTATCCAGTATTGTTCAGTACTTGTGTTTTTGATAAATGTTCAGTGCAGGAAACTGTAATTTGCTATATATAAAAATATATGTATTTATGTACATAATTTTTTGTTTTCCTCTAGTCATAAAAATATTACCCTGTGGTATATGATTTTTGATTTTTTTATGTGTCACTCTGTTTTCATAGCCACACACTTAATATTGTTTTGAAGGAAATACATTGAATTGGTGGGTTTGTAAAAGGTCCCTTTTTATTCACCAGTGGTTGAAATATACCTGTAGCAAACCCTAACTGCTACCTGTGTAAAAACATATTAACATGTTTACTACTTACGTTATAATAAATTTCAAGATATTTTCCTCTTGAGAATTTTTAATGCATGTCCTAAAGTTTTGTGTTACCATTGTACATCACAAATTTGAATTACTTGCTCAATTGCTGTACCTCATCTTGTCTGTGCATACATCAGCAATCAACAACATCCTGTATGGTTAAGTCATGCGAGGGTAACAGCATTACTGACAATCTCAAGTGTATCATGCTATACAGCTGTGCAAGATAGGAAAAAAAGTGTTGCATTCCATGTTATAGTCATGTTTAATTAACAGTCAAAGCATGAATTGGGACGTGTTGTGGAGTTCTCCCTACATATGCTCTCTGCACACGCCAAGGAAAATCAGCCAGAGAGGTCTTGCTGTCTGCTTAGCAGAGGGAACGAGTGGGAAGGTGAGGCTGTTGGGTTTATCACACTTACACAGATCCCAGCTCATGTACTAGGAGTTTTCATTTTCTGACTTAGAAATCTGTGGAGTACATACCTGTGAATCTGGAAGGCTGGGAAGCACTTGAAATTTGTCTCTGCTCCCACCTTGCCTTCACGCAAAATTCTGGGTTTTTATGTGTCTGTGTGGGTATAAATTGTGTTTACTTACAGACTAACTGGAAAGGAATATCAAATATATATTCCATGTCAAATGCTACCTTTCTGAGCAGTATTATCTGCTCACTTGAGTACTGTATCTTTAATATACTGGGAAACACTTCCTCATGAATGCTAATGCATTTTTTAAAGAAAACAGTGCTGATAATATTTTTCTCTATTTTAAGCAGACTAATACAAATAATGTTGCTTTATTACTGAAGAGACATTTAACATGGACTAGAATTAATAGTAAAACACCACCATACCTCTCTTCCTGTTACCATTACTGAGAGTTGTATGTATGAAATTGTAACTGCACCTTTACTTCAGAGTAATAACATATATTGTGACTACAGCTGAGTGTAGAGACTTAGGAATTCATGTAGTCCATCCAAAATATATAGATGACCTCAAGAAAAGTAACAGAACTATGGAAAAATGGCATAACTCCCTGCCTTTTTATGGCAAAAAAAGACAGAGGTAGAGGGGCTGTAAAGTGTCAAGTTTTTGAGTTAAAATACATTGGCGACAGTGATATGCAGCTGCTGCACACTCTGGGGGTAAGGGTAGTATTGCTCACTAACTATTAACACTGCTGGGAAAGCTGGATGTTAGAGTTTCTTATTCATTTTGTAGTGTTGACAATAGGCTTGGTGAGGACTTTTATTATTAGACCATCCATGGATGTATAATAAATTAATTTTTCAAAGACTGCAGATTATTCTTCATCTGCTTTAGCCTAGCATGAGAAGAATTTTTGTTTTAAAACCAAGCAGAGTCGGGGTGGTAGTCTTAACACAGGTATTACTTAAACTTCATTCCCTTTTGAGAGAAATCTGTGTATCCATGCATTTGCAGATGAACAAGATGGCAGCCCCTTCATATAATAACCCTTTGGCATTCCCTGTTTTCTATCTATTCATGGAGCTGCATTGATGTCATCGGGTATAGTGAATGGCTGGTGTTAAAAATGGGGTTATCTGTGAGATACTGAATGCCTCATTCTTTCCTGGGATTAGCTGGGATACATGGTATGGCAACTAAATATAGTATGGGAGCATATATAGTATATTACTAACTATAGTATAGGAGCGCACACCACATGGTACCACTATGTATAAATACTTCCTATCATTGCAGCTGCAGGTTTTCCCTCTGTTACATACTTGTCTGATGCATACTCACAGCCCAAAATACACTGGTCTACACACAGCTCCAGGATCAGTGAGCTCATGTGAGAACCATGCCCAGGGCCAGCCAGCATTTGCAACCTGCCCGCTAATGAGGGAGGCACTGCAGCCCCAGACACATGCTCAACACCTATTCCACAAACATCCACCCCGACCTCTCCTTCCCTTCTAGTCAGGCAGCCTTCATTCCATGCAGCATCAGCTCTGCTCTGTCTTGATGATGCTTGAGGTATAATTTTCTTGTGTCAGGAGGCTATTTTAACTAAACAATTACAGGTGTAGTAAATGAATGAGGGGAGTTAAAGAAAAGTAAAAGATATGTTTTCAAGGACAAAAAAAAAAAATCAATGCAAATGTTAGAAATTTTAGTGGCCATAGAGGTGTATCATAAAATGGATGTGTCAAGAATGCCAGAAGTGATTTAGAAAACAGAAAAACAGAAGTAATTAATATTTCAGCTCTGGATTTAGTAAGGGGCAGAAAATGAGACATTTAGCAGAGGACAAAATTATCTCTAGTCTATAAATAATCAAAGACTCTATTCAATAGCATCTATCTTAAAGAAGGACAGCAGGCCTAGGTAAGTCAGAGTAGCTGAATCTGGTGTTCATTTTCATTAAACCCTCCTGGTTTTCAATGGCTGACAAAACAGTAAATAAATCTAGTCAGCAATTACTCACTAAGAGGGCTAGGTGGTGCTATAGATGGAATATTTCCATTCATTTGACTTTTAATTTCAGTGGAAGATTTACTGAAATTGTGCAATTGCAACAAAATTCTGGCAGAGCCCCAGCTGCTTTCCATTAACCTGCCTGGCAAAGTGCTGTGGGCTCCAGGGCAGCTTACAGTTCCTGGTCTCCACCTCTCCTGGCAATGGACAATGGCCAACCCATTCACACCCAGCACAGACAGCCCCAGTGCTTTGGCTGAGGGTCTGGGGTGAGCTCAGGGTCACAGTTTCCTTCTGCGGAACTTGGCCTTGGTGCTGTAGTGGCAAGACTGCCAATACTTCCATGGCATATTGTGTTGTCTAGTACCATCCTGGAAAAAAAAAACAAGCACGGTTTTAGTTAATTAAGTCATCACTTCCTGAAAACACTTAAAATCTTGTGCTGAATCTGGGTGATAAAAACTGTTTTCTTAAGAGTATGAGATATGTGAAGCTGAAAGCGATCTCAGGTAGCCTCCCATTCCACACCTGGGTTAGATAATGTTAGGCTAGGGTTTAAAGCCAACAACATTGGCTCCAGCTGTTCATTTCCGACATTTAATTAAGTCAAAGAAAAAAACTGGATGTGTTAACTGACTCACAACTATTACAGTGTGTAAAAGATGTTGTTTCCAGCTATGCAGGATACATCACAGATACCTCAGTACCCTCTGGACAAAGAGGTGGTGGGAGCATGCTACCTTCATTGGCAGAGCATTAGCTCTGACAGGAGTTATGTGCTGTGGAGCCTAATCCCCTTGCCCACCAGGTGAACCAAGTTCTAAACTCAGTGCATCACATCATGATAAATAACTTTGGAAATCAAGATGATGTCCTAATTTTGCTACATAAAATGGGAAGGTGACCTTATGCTGTTACTAACAGTGAAACAGAAGGTGTTTATCTCCCAGCAGAAGCAAAACTAAACATAAAAGGATGCTTGCTTGGCTGCAGCTCTCCAGGACACTTTGAAGTGGGTGTTTCAAAGTTACACACACTCAAATGGAAAGTGTCCACTGCATTCATTCAGCTTTACAGGTAGCACACACCTCTTCTGGCTCATTTATTTTGAGGCTTGGGAAGGTTATCCTGTCCTCAGTACCAGATTGCCTGCACATAATTTATTACCTGTTTATTCCCAAAAGGAGGGTCTGTACCTCCTCTCAGGGGGAAACTTGCAGATGGCAGGAAGCGATGACTCCATGCCATCAGCATCATCCTCCTCTTCACTCCCTGACCTAGGTGGAACTTCTGTCTTTTCTACCACAGACTGTCCAACTTTTCTCACTCTTTCTTTCCAAGATGGCTCAGTTTAGCTTTTTCACTAGCAGCTCAAGCAATTGAGATAGTTTCCAGATTGCCACAGCCAGGCTAACCCAACACACTCCACATGCAGGAGTGTGCTCGTAATAGGATAGACACTTCTCCTTTGAATCTCCACCTTTAACTTGATCTATCCTAAGCAAAATTGGAGGGCTTGGCACAAAACATTCCTGAATTTCCCCAGAAAGAAGCAGCTACTGAGGCAGGCACCTTTTCATCTACCTCACCTTATTCACTCTTTCCTACAGGTCACTTGATGGTCTCCCCTTGG
The DNA here is from genome assembly GCA_013398275.1 of Promerops cafer. NCBI lineage: Eukaryota > Metazoa > Chordata > Aves > Passeriformes > Nectariniidae > Promerops > Promerops cafer. Next base: position 1,003,724 of record VZSE01027393.1, read on the forward strand.
CTTGTAACACCTCCTCACCATTCAGAGGCACTTCAGCCTAATATATCACTAGTGGACAGAAATAAGTGCCCTACTTATGTTCTCAAAGCCCCATTTCAGGGGTTAGGAGCCACCTGTTTCCCTCCTTCAGCTACAGAGTGATAAACTTACATCTATCTAGAACCTGCAATGAACTGATATAAATCTTCTGGTGGTGCCTGAGCTGTCTTAATTTACCCCTTTGCTCTTAATAATTCTTTTGCACTCTAAAGTTCTTCTTATAAACCTTCTGCAAAATGGCAATTAGCCCTTTTTACAATCCAGCCTCAAAGAAAACAAACATATGGATTACCCCTGCTTTTACACCTGTGAGTAACTGGGCAGATACGAGCTCAACAGAAAATTATTTCCCCATTATTTTCTCCAGGAAATCAGATGCCAAACCCCAGACTGTTGCAGGATATATGGTTGTTCCTGGTATTGCTCATTAGGAGTCTGCAAGACACTGAATACTCCTACTAACCTCACCTATAGCAAGCTGGGCAAACATTGGACAGTTTGTGGCTGAAACAATTGGCAATTAAAGCAGCTGTGCTCTTAGAAGCTATTGGGAAATCAAAGATAAGATTACTCAGAGGACAAGTTTCCCCGAAATTGTCTCCAATGCCCAAGACCTCATAGTACTACATGAAATACGTTGAATTGCATTCAGACTAACACATTCCCAGTGGGGTGACTCAGGCAACCTGGTCTGGGATGACTCATTTTCCTACATACAGAAATATACACAGCCAAAGCCATGAACATGTATTTTGGTTAATTGGGAATATTCTACCTGGCTTCAGATACAAAAGAAAGACAAGGATAAGTTCAGAATTTCATTAAAATGAAATAAAAAAATATATCACCATTATCCTCTGGATGGGACTGAAACCATTTCCCTCCCATAGACACTGTGCCACCAGCAGCAAAGGGATCAGCCCTTAACTTCAGAAATTGGGACCATGCAGTTAACACCACCTCAATCTGTTCTCCAGCCACTCTGAAGGACAACCACCACCAGGGGTAGGTTATTTATGCAGCAGAGGGAAGTTTTGCCAAAACACTGGAGTCAACTAAGTGCCACAGTCCTCAGTCAACATTTTCCAGATTCAATACTAGATCAGAGAAAGAGCTCACAGCTGTATGCACATGTGAAAAAGTTTTTTGCAACACTTACTACAGCCTGATAAAATATTTTGATTGGTTGTCGCTGCAAACACCATGAAGCAAATCACTAGAATGAGAAAAGGAAAAGTCTCCTACTGTCAAACTGGACTACTCTCCTGACAAAGGAGATCTTTTTCAATTCCATGTTTGGTTTTTCTATTAATCATATGCCTCAACATCACTGAATAATATGAACTAAGCCAGTGTATGGGTACTAGCAATAAACTGTAAATCCCAGGAGCAGAGGCCCTGCAAGGATTTCTGAGCATTGCCTTCTGGCACCATGGAGCCAGGCACAGCATTTTCCTTTCTTTAATCAGAAGTCAGCAATAAAGGCAACTCTTTTGCCCTGCTGGACTCAAAAAAATAACCCCACTTCAGAACAGAGACACAAAACCTCTCTCCTTCAGTTGAAGTGCAAAAGGTGAGGGAGTAGGGAAATATTAACTTTTCTACAACAACTGCTTAAGTATCACCTATGTGTTTCAGTTTTCTCATTCCTGAACACAGAAATACTTTGTTCATGACAATTCTCATTCAAGGAGATGACCTGAAAAGCACTGATGTGCAAATGAATTCATCTAAATGATTGCTGCTGCTTTGGGGAGACTTGCAAGCTGTGGCAGATAATACACATTGCTATAGCAACACTTACACAAATATATATTTGTAGAAAGGTCCAATCCCCAAGGGACTCATTCAAGTCTTCATGAAAAGTTTCAGCTTGCCAGCGAGAGAGCAGACACAATCCCATGAGATGGAGGCAGCCAACGCACCATGCTTTGTACGAATTACTGGTCACTTGGGGCTGAAACAAGTGATGGGAAACAGTTTGTGAGAAATCCAACATCTGACTGAAACCCTCCAGAACTAAGGAAAAAGAAAAGTATTCATAAAAATACATTGTCTTCCTATGACAATTCGCATGAGTTAGGAAATATGGAGTTAACTGTTTGCCCTGAAGAGTGAGACAGTCTCTGCTAAAGTATGCAGACTTGATGCAACATATATCTTTCACTGGCTGGCATGAAGTTGCTCCATTAAAAGCAAGTAAAAAGATTCACATGCACCTAAAGACAAGCGGCAACCAAAACAGGAGGGAACATATTCTACATATTCCTGAAATAATTTCCCTTCTTCTAAGGATCCCCATGTATTAACTTATAATGGAAAACAATTATGCACACACTAAGCATGTGGTTTATTCATAGAGTCTGTCACCTCTGTATAAAATATCAATTACGGCATAATCTGCTGGGCTTTCTTCTGGGGTGTCACTGTTTTCTGATTTTCATTGAAATAATGAACACAAAGTGTGATATGCCAAGCATGTGACGTACTGAACCAAACGTGCGATATTTCTACCATGTGGGTTAAAATCACCTTATATTTACATTTACCCTGCACACAGATACTCGAGTTGAATGGGAAATGATACATTTGGATTCAGTTTCCATTGATCTACTGATAATATTAACATGTCCTCTGAAAGCATTCTACTTAACTACATCCAAAATTCTTACAGATTTTAAGCTCAATGAGGTAAGACCCAGTCAGAAACAAAATGTGTAAAGTTGTTGTAGTAGCAGTAGAAGTAGTAGTAGTATATGAAATTTTGTCCCATCTTTAAGAAAACATCTAGCAGTTGCCCTCTGTCAAATCTGTCCATGGTTACATCCTTACATATGATAGGCAGAAAGAAGGAAGGCAGGGGTGAAATCCAACAGCAAAAAAAATCAAGAATCCAGTCCTGAGATTTATGCAATATAAGGAATTGTATTTTGCCTTTTATTTTACAGTGTCTGTCATCACACTGATGAGCCTCAGCCTAAAACAATGTCATTTTTAAGACCAGCTTATGTGGGTGGCTATTCTAAACATTGCTGGACAAAGTTGCATATCATGGAGGTCACACAATTGGAGGAAGCTGTAGCCATCTACCCAGTGTATTGTTGACACAAGGCAAGATGTCTTTGTTTACTAGACATTGATTAGATGGCTTTTTGGTGTTAAATGCCCTTTCCTAATTGGCATTGCTCACTGGCATGCTTCCATGCTAGACCCAGCAACAGCCTGTAGTCAAAGGAATCAGAAACAGCCAGACACTTGCCCTGACTGGTGCCTGTGGATAATTCTGCTGACACTTCTGCCTGGAGAAAGCATGCAGCCACATATCTCTGACAAGAGTTTTCAGCATTAGCAAAAACTTATAAACTGCTAATAGTCAGACACTGCATCTTTCCAGAAGAAGGAAGAGAAGTGAACCTGGTGACAGCAGACACAGCTGCTTGCTGGCCATCCGGATCACCTGCCCCAGCACTGCACCCAGCAGTGCCCAGACATCCTCTCCAGAGCTCACCAGAGCAACTTGAACCCAGCAGGCAGATAGTGCTCTGAAGCCCTGGATGAACACTCACACGTCCCTTCCAGTGGCTCTGCCATGGGGCAGCATTTCCAGCAAAGGGCAGTAATATGGCAGAAGACAAGAGTTATTTCAAAGTGCTAAAGTCCTTTCTCCAGTGAACACATACTTACCTGTCATCATATATAGGGTCACTGAAGGCAGCTGTCTGGTATCCTTTAACTTCCAGGTTATGAGTAAAATTGATGCTAAAACAAATCGACTGATACCTGTTCTCTGAGTTAATCTGTCTACTGTAACCAACAAAACTGCTTCTGCTTGCATTTGATGTTCTGTATAAGGAAATAAAATTTCTCTGACATTTCTGGCAATGTTAAATAGCTCTCAGTAACCCACTGCACTCAGTAACCCACAATGTGCAGAAGAAAAATTTGTATTTAGAATAATCTCTACATTGCTGTTTCCCTATTGCTCATGCCTGTGTAAAGAGTATAACAGGTTCTTGAGTTTGTGCAAAGCATGACATACTAGTCCTCACAACTACCACTAACAAGCTGAGGAGGATTTTCTGCCATAGCCACTCCTGTCTTTTAAAACATCACCCTTGAAATGACTGAATAAGAGCCGAGTATGGAGACAGATCATACACAGTCACTATTTGCTCTATGCCACCATGTAGAGAGTAGTGGTGTGCTGTCTGTCCAACTCTTTGACTCATGTTTTGAGGAAGCCACCATGAGCTTCTGCATGCAGAATAATTTCACATCATTCCTGAGGTATTAGGCAGTCAACAGAAGTGGGGAAGCAGAAGTGAATCTGACTTTAATATGACAAATTTCCCACAATAGATTTTAGATGGGGAAAAAAGCGTTTTCCCAATTACAGCTGAGGAAATGCCAGGACCATCCCTAGGTTAATATAGTTTTGAACTGGGAGAGAGAAGGTGCATCTGTCTTGACTCAATAGAGGGAAGACAGATTGTGTCTCATTGATTTCAAGAAAAAGGAAAAAAGGAAGAACAACTTTAGGTGGTATTTATAGGTAGGAAAAAAACATAATTGGGATGGTCCATAAGTACAAAGTTTCAGTCACTACAGTTTTAATTACTGCTGCCATGAGTAGTAAGAAAGATAACAGAGCATGAAGCAATCATATTCAAGTGCACAAAAATCCTGTCTTTGCCTTTACCAGGAAAATGGCAGCACTGTATTGCCTGGAAAAAGAAGTTTTGAAAATAGCATTGAACTGCTAAGGAACCGAGGCTAAGGTCATCACAGAACCTAAAATGTTGGGAGAAATTATTCAAAACCATAGCAGGATCATCTCATTTGTTCCACAGGAAAGAGGATTCACTCAGTCACCCCTGAGACTTTCCATGAGGTGCATCTAGGGTAAGTTTGGAGGGGATCCTAAGAGGCATGCAGATGGGGCAGCAGAAGAAGGGATGCCTGAGCAGTTCAGCCTGTGATGATTATCCAGGGCACCAGGCCAGTGCTGCAGTTCATGGTGCTGGAGCTCCCATTGATACCAGCACCTGAAAAGGTGAAGCCACGTAAGGTACAGTCATGCTGAGGAGCAGAAAGGCTCTGCAACATGATCTGTTCCATCTGCTCTCCCTCACCACCAGCAATGTAATCCCTCTGCAGATAACACCTCACAGGACAGAAAGAGCAAAGCTTTCTCTACTCAGGCAGTATGGCTCTATGTAATATCACATAGATCATGTCCATATGGGCAAATTTACTTTCAACCCAGACTAAGATGACTATGTCCATTCTGCCTCCAGCCCACGCTCTCTGAATTGTCCCTATCTTGGTCTGCAGGAGAGTTAATTAGCACAGGGGAAAATCAGCTGAGGAGTGTGTGAATAATTAAGGATGCCTGTCAGAGTTTATACTCTGGTCCTAATATTTTTAGTATGGTTGAGGTACCCAAATCAGTTTTATTTGGTTCAGGCACTGCTGCATTCCCACTGAGCCAGCTGGAAGCATCACGTCCACAGCCCCAGAGCACAGCACCAGGAGCTGGTACACTGAGCAGGCTGCATGCCTGAGTCCCTCCTGCTTCCTGCTCCAGGAGCTCAGGAGCAATGACCCTGATCCCACTTCAGCTAGTTTCCAGTGCCCACGGGACAACACACAATAATTGGGAAGGCCTCTCTGAATGATTTCACCTGGCAGCATCATGCAGAAATTCAAGCTGGCTTGTTGTGGAGCTGCCGTGGGAAGCCATGGTATCTGTATGACTCAGATATTTCACCCCCACTTTCCCCTGGATAATTAGAGCTGAGAGACATAGCAGTAAGGAAACAATCAAAAGCTTAGGCTACAGACTATCATCCAGGAGAGCACTGATAATAGCAGGAAAAAAATTAATTTGCACTTTTAGCTCCCATTGCAGGACTTTTGTTCAGTACAGTTTCTGTGTCCTTCACATGCACATTAAATGATGTTTAAAAAAGCCTGATCCTGTGGCTTTTATGCATTCATTTATTTTGAGTTCCTGCTTATGCAAGAAGGTGTGTACCTGCAAGACTAAGGTCTAAGTGATCATTTCAATCTCCTTCTTTGTATGTTATTGATCTCTCTGTACTTTTGCTTTATTTCCCCTGGCAAAGCCTTTCAAAGCCAAAGGAAATGAAACAATACTTCCCTCTACTGGGAGACCCCGGAATTCTGGAAATTAGTATGAAGTATTAAATTTTTCTGAGCTACTTTTGCTAGGCTGAGGGACAGGCCACAGCAGCAGAGGGCAAAGAAGCAGGCAGAGAAGAGGTAGATTTTTTTTGTTGTTGTTCTTATCTCTGGATTAAAGCTTTGGGGAGTTCCTATATAACTCACTCTTTTTCCTGCAAGTTTTAGTCAATGTGCCAGGTTTATTTTAATTACGAACACACCTCTGAAAATCCTTGTACCACTCGGGCAATATGCTAAGAGTTTTTAAGTCTTGCTGTGCAATTTTCTGGATCTGTTGCATAGTTGTTAGCTAGATTTTCTCAGGCTGCAATTGCATGGTCTATTTTAGGACTCCAGTGACAGTTTTGGAAAAAAAATCAATCACCACCAATGAACATCTTTGAAACTCCCTTTGGGGGTATGCTTCAACGGCTAGCTGGGGGAAGTCTCCAGGGGACATGGAAAATTTCACTTGTGGCTGGCTTATAGATCTTAAGAAGGCTGTTCCTCAGGGCTGGAAAGGGTGATTCCCACTGGAGTCATGGGAGCCCTGAGATTTCCAGCTTATTTTATAAATCAGGATCAAGTAAAGCAAGGTCAAGCACCAGCTGTCTCATTCCTGATTTCCAGGCATCATCTACTGGCAGCTGTCCATAAGCTTTTCTATAGATAGAGAGATTTCTACTGGTTGTGGAGGCCACAGGGAAATTTGATAATAGGGGAGATTTATACCAAGTAATTCCCAGATACCTCTGTTACTAGTTTTGTCTCTGCCAGGTTGCCTCCCAGCCTGTCTCAGGGTTCTGCACAATGCTTATGTTACCTTCCATACTTTCTGATTGTTCATAACTTACTTCTGTAATCAAATTAAGGACACAAATGTAAGTTTGTTCAACAGGCTTAACATCTACAAATCTGTCTTCATATGAAATCTGAAGTGTCCTGAATTGCTCTGTAACTAAGTATCATTATCTAACACCTCTTTAACCGATGAGGTAACAGATGAGGTATTTCAGCTGCTAGTAAAAGTTACCATTTCTGGGCCGAAACACAGAACTAAGCAACAGCAAAGCTACAGGCAGGAAAACAGCCACAAAGCAAATATTTCAACTGAGAACATGCAGAATTATAAGTAAGACCTCCATGGTCAGACCCTGAGACCATCTTTGTTTTGCATCCAGCTCTTATTGAAGCAAAGCTTTTACCAATTCAGTAGTAGTTGCTCAAGGATGGCAGCTCTAATCCGGGGTCTGCATTTTGCCAGTCCTCTGGAATAAACACCTGCTGCTTTGGAAAAATCACAGTGGCATCCCTCAGGGGCTCCAAGAGGTCGGACTGCCCTTTCCTGCTTCCTAAGACCCACTTGAATCACAGGATTAGCATGCTGGCTAAAAAAACCACCAAAAGGTAATAACACAACTTGATTCATGGGTTTGACATGCCCAGCTGAGCACTCTTCCCCTACTTTTTGTTCAGTTAGTCAGTTCCTCTCTTTCACATGGCACCTCGGATACTGTGTTTTTTCCTGTGTCCAGGAACATACTTGCCCTAAATCTGAAAAGGAAGGAAAATCTACTGTTGCTAAAAATGACCATATCGTCATTGCAGGCAGGTCATGAGCTCTTTACGCCAGCAGCTAAGCAGTCATGCTCAGCTAGCTCCATTTGATGAAATCAGGTTGCATGTATGAGTAACTACTTATTCAGCCTCATATTGAATCCAAAATCTGGTCATTTAAAGTCAGAATCAGAAATCAGAAGACCGTAGCAGATCACAAGGCCTAAGTCACAATGTAGGAAAGGACTTTCTGTTCTTAATTATTCAGAGCAGTGGGACCTCAAGACTTGGCATCTCATATTGAGGAGAAAAAGGGTCCTTTTATTTGGTAGGAAAACAGCAAAGCAACCTCCCAGAAACAACATAGCTGGAAAGAATAGAGCTAGGAGATTTCCTTTTAGGGCAAATCTCTCAACCATTCACTGATTTATTATTAACATTTGTACTGCTGCTGTGCTGAAAGGTCTCGGCTGCCTTGGGCTCCACCAGGCTGATAGCTTTATCTGCAACTTGAGGCTGCAGTTCAGCCTGTAGCCCAAAGACCAAGATCAATGATACTTCACACAGCTGAAGGGTGACCTGCTTGTCCTTAAAGCCAGAAAACTGTGGCAGAGGAGATGTTCCCAGGTGCGGGCTGTCCGTGCAGGTAGAGTAGTCACCACTGTCTTAACACTTTTCATTCTGAAATTGAGACCAACTTTGAGCAAAATAAATGAAAGTTCCACCGTCTGCAGAATTTCACATCTGATTTTTCAGACCTTTGTGCCTTGCTACTGAACACAGAGGTCCATCATTCCTCATTATAAACAGGCATTTGCATAATGGGGGGAAATTTTAACGAGGTTTATGAGACACACCTAAATGTGGCAGCAACTGCTTTTAAAAGGCCTGATAATAGCCCACTGCATTTGCAGCACTGGTCTCACACTGGCTTTGCTCACTGTGGGTAATAAAGTTGTAAATTCAACCATTGCAACATGTTCGATTCAATGATCTAAGAGATCTTTTCCAACCTTAATGATTTTGTGATGCTTTGGGGTTTTTTGGTGACTCTTGCCCACATGTGGAACTTGTTCAGTCACATTCCTCAGATGGCACATCCCCAGTGTGACTGGAAAAAAATTGTGCGTCCTCTTCATGGTAACACCTATGACTAACCTGCCTGGTCTGACCATTTTTTACCCCTCAAAAGGGTCAATCTGAGGCAATAACACTCTTCAGCCTTGCACAAAACCATCTGAGCTGTTCCCTACTGCACTTGTATTTGGCTGGGCAGATAGAGATACTTCTTTCAGGCTGGAGAGCACTGAAAACCATGGCTTTAAGGAACTGGGAACTGCTAAAAAAAGACTTCTCCTGTTTGTGTACTTGAAAGTAAAGATGTAGAGTCCCAGGACTTGAGGTGAGGCTGCAGCACCTGGGGGTTGGTTAGCAGTGTGCGTTCATGTGCCAAGCTTCAGACTTATGGGTGCTGCAGGGTAGCATGAAACAGTCATGGGGAGACTAATCCTAGATGGCTTCATTCTGTAGTTCTGCCTCTGGGTAACTATAGCCAGTAAGTTTGCTGTAAGAGCAGGATTTTGCAGCTATATACAAATGATTGTATATAATAATGAAAATACTTACTGGTATGCTTAAAAAAGAGTTGAAAAAAGCAAAGATCAAGCAAATAGCATAATGTTTGGTAAAAAAAATCTTTGACATAATAAATGGAGCACTTTAAGACTCATTGCCCTTTATTGCCACACTTATTTTCTGGTTTCTGGCTCCCAGACTGTGAAAGATTGGCTGCTTCAGACTGGCTATTGTTGAACAGTCTTCAAACAGCATGTAGTTAACATTTTCATGTCCTCCCTTTGAATTATTAGACTTCACTGCACAAAGGAGCCTAAGAAGAGGTTTTGAAGATAATGCCCCATTTGGCCTCTGTTTGTCAAGGCATAGCCTTGGCAGGATTTCCTTGTCAAAGGATCTCCATTTCTTGATGCAAAAATATGGCACAACACTATGAAATCCCCTTTTTTAATTTCTTGTCATAGGTAGTAGATACCACATTCTGCCAAGGACCACAAGATGGGCCCTGTTAGTCCTCCACCCAAGGTCTCTCACAGCGGTTCTCTGGAAGCAAACACAGTGTCACATCAACAGCATCAGAGCTGTCCTACTTCCAAGACCTTATTTCAAGGTGGTATGCCATTCTGGAACACATGGCCTAGGCAGCCACATGACATCAAATACAAAGCAGGTTTTGCAACAAGAAATTCTGAGGCATGTACTACCCAAGCTAAATATTCAGCATAGCTCACTAAAATAGCTAATCTCCATGTTTGAATTTTTTTCTTTCTCAGCTTCCTTAAACAGAACATTCAACCCAAATAATTGCATATTGTCCTCAGACTTTTTCACAGGGCCTGTTTTCTAATCCCTCAGGAGTTTCTCTTTTGCCCACCTTTGTTCTCCACGTACTTTGCCTGCATTTGCTATTCCAGATATTGTTGGTATGCTCCAGAATCACTTTAAAATAGCATGATAAGTTTTATAGAGCCAGTCGAGAGAATGGAAGGACAAGTAAGCAGTTTGCCTCAATGCTCAGTGGTGCTGCTCAGTAAGCACAGTGCAAGGGCAGTGCTTCCTCATGCTTCCTGCTCTGGCTCTGCATGTGGCTGTTTGGTTTGCACTCCCTTGTAGCCCCCAGATCCCCATGGATTTGCTTTGTTGCAGCATAAATGCCTGCATCTAGTTTGTACATCTGATTTCACTTCACTAGACACAGAACTTCTCACCTGATGATCTTAGAGACCTTTTACAACCTTAACGATTCTATGATTATGTGAATCAATCAGCTGAATTTTAATAATATTTCCCCAATGGATTTAACTTGAAATTCTTCTGCTCTACTCAGTAAACCCCATCCATCTTAGATTGATTATGCCTTGCATTTCTCCACTAGCTCATGATAAAATTCACCAGTCCCTTTTACGACAACCAATTTATCAAAATGTTTGCTGTTCTAGTGCATGTACAGAGCCCCTCATGAGTAAAACTATGTTGGAACCAGAAATCTGGGGAGGAAACCTAACACGGATTGTTTCAGACCCATCTTATTCTTTGTAGACTGCTCAAAGGAAAGAAAACAGGTGCTGTTTTGACACATGGGACATATTTCTTTCTAGGACAACAAAAGTTTTCAGACATGGACAAGATATTTTATATCTGGTGATTTTAAACCTGGATAATCTGGCTACATAAATGTGGATGAACTAGGAACACAGCTTTTTTGCTGGGTCTATTACAATTCACCAGTCTTCCTCAATGAGAAATTAATTGGCATGCTTCTTCCTCTACTTCAAACCTGTTTCTAGAATTTTTATGTAATCTATAAACTGTCACTCTTTTTGTCCTTATGTTCTCCGTCCTCTCTTATTTGATCCTGATACATTTTAAGGCTAAAGATTGCTATGTATCCTCTCGTCATGTCAGCACAGACTAGAGGGCTCCCTGGATTCTTGTGGAGATAAATCAAGCCCTGGGGTAAAGATTTCTAGTGCTGGAGTCTCTACTACTGCCAAAACTAAGCAGTTCCAGCTGCCTGGCTCATGGCAAATAAGTAAATGGTGTCTTGATTTAAGTGTCCCACAATCTAAGAACAGTATTGGGAGGAGAGCCCAGCCACCTTGTTGGCCCAGCATCCACCTATCTCTTCAGCATCACCACCTCTGAAAATCTAGTTCTTTCCAATGTGCTTCTTTGGCTGTACCTCTACATTTGAAACTGAAAACAACCTACCAAACACTATTGATTGAAGCATTGCATCATCATATTACTTTCAATAGCACTCTACTCCAACCCAAAATAGCATTTGCCTTTGATCCTCTGTACTAGATGTTTTCATTTTACTGAGCTATCCAAAATGACATCTGATTTCCTGAGTGACTAAAAATCATTTCCAACTCAAATTACTCTTTCCACATACATATGCAGTATTTAATATGATGTTGTATCATTGTGTTGGGTAGCTGAGTTTGGTCTGCCTAATTAGTGAGTTACACAGCATTTTTATTAAACTAGAAAAACCATTATGTGCAAGATTAATGTCTGATTTTCTTCACTCCCTCTTCCACCAGCTTATGAAGACAAATAGTTTTAAACCATCAGTCAAGACAGATCTATATGTTATCAAGTCAAATCCTTCTGGTTTTTTAACCAGTTACATGATCAGGCCTGACCTTTAATCCCTTGTTTACTGAATAGCTAATTTTGGGAACTTTTGTCAAATCCCTATTCAGAAGAAAGCATATGCACTATCACTACATCACCTTGTCTCTCTAAGAAGAAAGGTGACACCACACTGGTAGAACAGCATAAAAACTTCCCATTTCTTCTGAGGCATCAAATTCTGGTTCATCTCCTCTAGGATACAGAAAAAAAAAATAGGTGCTTGGAAAGATAAAAACATACAGGACTATTGTCATACATAATAACTCTTCAGAACATAAATGCTAATTTTTTAGGTAGTCTGAAGCAAAAGGTCAAATTAAAACCATGGTCCATCAGTGCTGCTCATGTGAGGGTACCTCAGTTCACTGAGATTCCCTTACAATGGATCCATTGGAAAGCTCCTTGACAGCTTTTGAACTCTGTTCCCACAACAAAAGAATTTGGGCACATAAAAGTAAGATCTAGACACTCCAGTCACAAAACACATTTCTTCACATCCCTGTTGAGCTTCCGCCTACCCTGCCACACACAGAGTGAGTGGGAGTGAGAGCTGGCCAGAGAACTGCTACTCTGCTGTTCTCTGCAAGATCATGGTGACAGCACTGCTGGCACAAGGAGGAGGGTCAGGTTGAGTGGCAACAAGGAGTAGGTGGTGGAGATGCATGGGGGCATAAAGACATGCTGAAAGCCACAGCCTGCAGTTCCACAAATCACATTATCTGTTATATATTTTCACTACTCAGATTGGACTGATAGGATAAAAGTCTTCCTGTTAACCTGGGCTCCCATGGAAATGAAGATCATGTACCTTCTCTTTCTCTCTCCATCTTTTTTTCTGCAGTTTTCTGGATCAATTTTTGGCTTGTTTTAATGCAATCTGACAGGACTTGACAGTCATCAAGAAATTAATGTTTTTAAGAGTTGCATGAAAATCAGCATCTAGAGAGAGAAGAGATTCAAATCTTCACCAGAGGAAAGGTTTCAAATCAGGCCTTCTTCCTCTGGCCATGCCTCCAGCCAGACAGAAAATATCTTGCCTCTTGCCCAGCCAGGAGTTAGGTGAAGGAGCCGGAAGATATAGAGAGGTTTAAAGAACATGCTGGAAAAAGCAAAGATTGACAAGAGTTGCAAGGACCATTATTTCTGCAGACACAGAGGAGCAGCCCAGTTCAGTTAGCACAGAGGCAGCTGCTCCCAGCTCCCCTAGGCTTCCATGTGCAGCAGAAACAAGGAGCATCTTAAGCAAAATACCTCCAGTGGAGCCCTAAAGCAACCTCACCACCTTCTCCCAGTGTGAGCCCTGTCTTTTCCATCCATTTTTGGAGCACAGGTAATGCAATGAGCACCGTCTGAACCAGAACCAGGCTTTTAGTGGCACGGGCAAAGTTGGGGTTTGCCATGATCTGTTTGAGCAAAAGGAGAAACACAAAGGGATGACGTGGTGCAGAAGGGCCAGACTGTTCACTTCTACAGCCTCCTGCGACAGGGAGGTGATGGAGTGATTGCTACCACTGGCAATGGCCAGACATGAACTCAGCATCTGTCCCAACATATCCCCAAGTGGCAGAAAGAAGCAAACCTGTATTTACACAGCTGTGGCTTGGTCCAGCCAGGTGATAAGACCAGAGATGTTTACCATCTTAGGTAAAACCATCTGCCATCCTCAGCAGATCCTCTGCCAGCCTCACCAGGGTAGAGTCAGATTCTGGGTTTCTCCCAGTGGACAGCAGCTGCTGATTCCCTTCTAGATGCATCCCAAGAGCAGTTTTTAATTTTGAAGTCCTTAAGCCTGTTTTCCAAAGTGGTTCCACCTTGCAAGGGAATTTCATTGAGACTAGTAAGTGAGGATGTCCTGGGTGACTTAGGAGGTTCTCAACACTTAGTAAGGCTGGGAGAAGGTCTGGGCTCCTGTACAGCCTCCAAGAACTGCCTCTGCATTTTATCCAAAAAATGCAGATTATTAAAGAAAAAAGTATTTTGGACATGTTCAAACCAGTTTGTCTGATGCAAAGCATTGTGCAAACAGAAGTAGAAATAAGGTCATCTTGCAGTCTTGATTTGTCCCAATACAGTGAATAAAACCAGCCAACCAGTGCCATCTGAAAAGCCTCAGACATTTTATAGAGTCTTCTTTGCCCTTCAGGGACAGAAAAAAATGAAGGGGGGGGGGGGGGGGGAAAAAAAAAANAGAAAAAAATCTTTTCTGCATCTGTTTAAGGAAAACACTAGACAGTGCTCAATTTCACATTTGTGGGAGAATTATTATGGCCAATGGTTTGATACGTGGTTTTACAGCACAGACAGATATTCTGGGGCATTTTTCAGCCACTAAAAGTGTTGTGTTCTGGTGTGAATAAACACTCCATTTTCTGGAAAGTTGATTCATTATTCCTCAGTGGTAGTGTCATGACATATTTTTAATTGTGAGCTTGTGGTGATAACAACTAAAAGTGCATCATCTTTTCCAGGAAGCTCGTTTAATGCAGAGATCCATTTGATCTGATTTCTCTATTGACTTGTGCTGCATGCCAAAATAACAAGTCATGCCTTCATGTCACCACTAGAAATGAGCTTAGCCAGAGTCCATCTCCAGACAGAAAACATACCCAGAGTCTGGAGGGATTTGAAATCACTAAATCATAGATCGAGAAATAGCTTCCAACAACAGAGATCAGAAGAATTTGGTAGAATGGGAATAGAGGTTGGGGAAAAACAAAGAGCATGAAATGACAGTAAAATTTTGGGGATCAATGAAAGCACTTTAAACGCAGTTTTGTTATGATACTTTAAGAGATAAAGGGCTAGTGAATGTGACAAGAAGAATTTATGCCAACATTCTAAAAACATGAAGAATGAGTGTGTTGTTCCCAGAGATACAAACAAGAGATTTTGGGACCATTCTGACAGCCCCCTGAGCGCTGCTGCTGCTGCTGCACCACAAAGCTGGCTCTCAGCCAGTGGCAGGGAAGCTGGGGGCTCCATCTCACTATTACAGTTTAGCCACTGTATCTTTCACCTAAGTGAAGCTGTAAACTCTACCTTAAGAAAGTATCTCATTCATTCATAGTGAAGAACCCTGAAAATTTTTGGACAGTTTGTTCACCTATAACAATATCTTGAAGTATTTTGCTGACAGCACTCTCCAGAAGCCTTTTTTGGCGTGTCTAGCTCCAAGGACTGGAGCAGATGGCAGTAACACTGTGACTTACTTGGCTAACACGTTGCCACACATTGCATCCGTGGCTTGGATGACATGTCCAATAGACCTCTTTTCCCCAAAATATTTACTTCAAGGCCACATCCTCCTGATTCTCCTGAAGCCAGGCAGAGGGTCCCCCATGTCCCACTGCTCTCGTGTGTGTGTTGCAGGTTTGCCACTAGAGGACACTGAATCAACGTGAGACCTTGCTGAGGGCTGAAGTGGGGGGTGCTGCTAGGAATGGGATGGGGGGGCCCTGGGGGCACACACCACTGCCTTCTCCCACTTATGAAAACTCTGGGAAAGCTGGAAACTGGATGGGGGTGGGTCTCAGCTACCCCACTGGTGGTTTGCCACTCGAGGGTATGACTTTCTTGGATGATTTCCATCCCTTTGGGATTCGTTCATTTTATATTTGGGGTGCATTTTTTATATCGCTGGGGAGGAAAACTGGGAAATCAATGTTGTTTTGCATTGTGCAAAGCTCTATGTGTTTGTTTATGATGGGCTCTTTACTAGGGAGCCCATTCAAAAGGAATTGTGAAAGAAACCAAACAGGAAAGGGTGGAACAATAATCTCGATAAGAAGCATTACAGGCAATGCTCAAACACAATAGTCAGATTTACAGCCTGGAAGATGTGAGAGCTCTGCCCCAACCCTATGAAACTGTTGTTTTTCCAGGGCTGTAGATCCGGAGATCAAAGGGTAAAGATCAAGCCTGCAGAAGATGCAGGAGAGGGGGATGCAAAAGTTCTTTTAGTCTCCTGAGGTTGACAAATGCATGAAATTCTGACTTGGCCTCCAAGAGAACAAAATCTCGTCCACTTACATAAGTAATTCTTCACTACGAAGTAACTCTTTAATGGTAAGCAAAAACCCATAACTGTCCATGCCTTCTCCCAGGAGGGGCTTCCTACTTCACCACAGCTGTTGCTCTGTCATGGGTATCACTCTTCGTGAATGAGGAGCTGGATCCAGGAAAACTCTTAGAGGAGGTGGCACCAAATGCCAGCACACCAACAAAGTGTATCCAACACAGGGCTGGTTCCTGGTATGGGCAGAACAGGCAGCAGACTTCTTGAGGAGAGCAGAATGCACCAGGGCCCCTTTGTCCTTTGCCCCTCTCAGGATAGCCAGTGTAGTTGCTGACGCCAAGGGAGGGTAAGTCAGGCAGGTGAGTTAACAGCTCTCTCAAGGAGCCAGGACTCTGCCACGAGAGACATTCTTACTTCCCCCTACTGCACTTCTCACAGATGCCCATGCAAGGAGGATCTGTGCCTTCCCAAGGTCACCCTCATGAAATCACCAACCTGCTATACCTTTCCCAGTAGCTCTCCCTTCCCAATGCAGGCAAGCTCTCCCTTCCCAATGCAGGCAAGCTACTTAATTCTGCAAGGGATGGGTGCCATCAAGAGTGGCCTAAAGCCAGCTCCAAGCAAAGCCTTGGCAAGACACTTGAGGAAGAGCCATCACCAAAATTAAATCACCATGGAAACTACAGTAAGGCACCACCACCACCACCTCTGGGAAAGGAGAATAAATCGTTTCTCCATAAAAAGCGTGGCACAGACCCTGTGCCAGTGGAAACAGACAAGCATGTTTGCATGTAAGAGGAAACAGCCACTGCACCAGGGTGCAGCTACACTGGCAGTGCTGGCCATGGGAGAGAGGACTGGCACCTGTCACATTCCAGCATGGAAACCCATGCTAAGTTTGTGGGAGTGTTCATAGCACTGCAGTGGCTACACAGTGTCTCAGACCTGATTTTGGAAATACAAGGTCCCTTATGACACTTCTCTTCATTTTTCTTCTTTGGACAAATACATTAGGGCAGAGTTAATTCCTGTTCATCACCATTAAACACAGCGTAGCAGTCTTTGCACCAAATATTGCTACTGGCAAACATCTCCAGCTGCTAAATCCTGCAGTAGGGAATGGAAGGGCAGTAGGAGCATATAAGCAGTACTGTTCTTCCCAGGCTGCTCTTCTCAGAAGCTACCCATAGTGTCTCTCATGATGGGTGAGAGTTGAGGTACAATGAGAACAGAAGAATCGAAGAAAATCTTTTTTTTTTTAATTGATGACAAATATTAACCTTTATTGAGTTACTGTATTTTTCATGCCACTAGACAACACGCCACTAGACATTACCCCAAAGCTGCAGGAGACATTCCACCCAATTTCTTATTCCCAGCAGGTAGAACAATCTCACAGAGGGGAAATAGGTCCAATTCAGAGAAGGATTGCAAACCACCATCTCAGGAAGAATCCCAGACAGGTCACTAGAGGATGTTTGATAGGAGAAAGAAGAAAAGAGGTTGACTTCACCAGTTACCCCCTAAGCCTTTGGCTTCTTTTTTTAATTGTTCCATGCAGCAAATCTGGTTTCTTTCTGAAACATCAAAGCAAAACATCCATAAAATTATGAGACATTCTTCCCTGTTCTTTTTATCCATACTGTTGCCAAGCTTATCCCCAATCCATAGGCAGCCCATAAAAAGCTAAAGTTGTATTTGTAGCAAGCTATTTGATGAGAGAAGATAAAAATCTGGGTGTTTTAATATCCAAAAGGGTTTTAAGATTAGCAAGAGAAGTTTATTTTTTCAAACAGAGACAAAGAGGGAAAATTTAAAAATTAAGTATCTGGAACATTTGCCCATGTCAAAATCCTCACAGCCACTAAGAGGCAAGAATACAGCTCTAAATCACAGCATGAGACAGGAGGGGCTGCACATCCTTGTCAGGCACAGCCAAAATCAAGAGCCTGAAAGGAATCTAGATAAATCCCATATTGACATAACTCATACTTTCTTTCACCTCTTTGGCCCCATCCCTTAAGATTATATCAAGATAGACTGTCACTGAGTTATCCAAACTCTGCATTACTCAATTCTATGTGGGTGCAACCCCCACCTCACCTACCCCTCACCTCTGCTCTCTGGCCCTGCCCTCCATGGGAGCTCAAGGTGGAGTCTCTCACATACCTCCAATCTCACTCCAGAGACTCTAATGACAACATCCAATGCTTGTTTAACTTCTGGGATTGCCAGAAAGAGCTATATTTAGGAAAAAATCTGAAAAGTTGCCCCTTTGACTTGTGCTCTATGGAAGTTCCTGGCTCCTCCGAGTCTCCCTGTACCAAAGCTAACTATTAAGCTCTTGTTATTGCAGCTCATTTCAGTAACAGCAGTTGCCCAGCAAGCAGTACATTCAAACTGCAAAAACCTTCTGGAATTCACATTAACATATAAAGGACATTTTGTTGTATCAAAACAGTTTCACTTCTTAATTCTCTGCTCATACACACGCACATGAAATGGGGATAATTAGCAGACAAAAATGTTTCACATCTTCTAAAAGGTAACAGTTGTATCAAGTGTGTCAAATTTCTTCCTAGCAGCATATGTGTACATATTTTTTAGTATTCATTTCTGGCTTATTTTAAAAAAAATGAATTGAAATTAAGACACCTGCTGGTATTCAACCTCTACCTAATTTCAATTACCACAAGCACATAATAGAAGAGCAAATACAGGCAATTTCAGATAGCTCTACCATTTGCCATCATATTCCATCTCTTGTTTAAAAGACTACTAGCTGTTATGGGCTATTTTGATGAAAAAAAAGTTAATTTTATGTTCTGATTTCCTTTTTTGTTGCAGAAGATAGAGATGTACAAAATTTCAAAGACTCACAAATTGAACAGTTTTACAAAGCTGCAGCACAATTACAATCTCCATTCCATGCATATTCAGAAGCAACAAGCAGAAGATTTTGAGAGATATTCAGAAATACACAGTTATGGAATGAGCTTTTCTAATCAAAACCATCAGCTTCAAATGTTGAGTATTATTCATTCACTGCTTGTCCCAGTATTCATGTTAATGAAAAGAGCTGTGAAAATTCCTGTCCCAGCTGATTTATAATAAAGCTTTCAGACAGGAACATCAGCATATGGTATATGTTAAAAATAGTATAAAAGTCTCAAATATTTTTTAAATTAATTTTTGTGGAAATATGTTGTGAAGAATGAACTTCAACTGTGGTGCTGGCTGCAAATCAGTAATCCAACCTGTAAAGTACAAACTCCTTGCAGTGGACCACCTTTCTAACTGGGTTGCACCACTGGAAACACCACTGGGCTGGAGCATAACAGGCTCTTGCTGGTGTTGCTTGTCATAGCTCCAAAAGCAAAGAACCAGAGAGCAAGTCGGAAGAGGTCAGGTTTAGGTGTCTAATACCTTCTCAAACATTTAGGTTTACAAAATCAGCATGTTGTTGTTGTTGTTGTTTTTGTTATTATTATTGTCATTATTATTACTACTACTACTATTGATAAGGGAGCTCACATATGGAAAGTAAAGCTGTGTGCCATTGTACCATGAATTCAGCTGCCAGCCATGGGTTTTTTCACCCTTCTCAAATAATTTTGCAATTTTTTCCTGATCAATAACTCAAAGGTTACAGCTCTTCTGACGCCCAAGGTAGCCACTTTCATCCAGAGTCAGGCTCAGTCCTAGCGGTACCTATTCAGGGGGTCCACAAATATATATTAACTCACAGCTGAGTTCAGGGTAGTTTTGAGAGTAAAAGACACAAGTTCTGGTTACTGTGGAAGAGCAGAGTATGTCTGGTCTGACATCTATAAACATCTGAGCAGATTGCACACCTCCTTACCTTGTGCTAAGCAATTAAATGCAACGTAAATATGGTACAGGCCATGTACATCCAAAATCCCGCCTTTACAGTTTCTGCCACAAGCCTCCTTCTTTAGTAAAGTAGGAGTGGAGGCAGAAAGCAAGGCCTCCTGGCGCTGATCTTCTCCAGACAGTCTCCAGCTGGAGACAAGCCCCAGGTCCAGCACTGTTGTGAGATCAGAATCCGCTGTCCAGGGACACTCTGGAGCAAAGAGAGCTGGTCTGGCTGCAGGAGAGCAGCAGCAGCGAGGATCTGAGCTGGAGAAGGAGAGGACAGTGCCTCATTAGCTAACAAGATAACAACAAATGGGCACAGAGGCAGCCCATGCTGGGACTGCTTTGGTTTGAACCAAAGGTCTCTGCAGAAAAAAACATCCAGAAGTAGATGGGTCTGACTTGGAAATGATCCCAGGTAAACCCAAGCCCAACACTGTTCCTCACTAGTCTCCCTTCTTTTTAAAGGCTCCTCACACTGAATGTAAAATTTGATTGGAGGTTTTCCAAACCTGTGCATGTATTTTCTAATTTAACAGCTATTTTTTCCCCTTTTTGTGGCATGGCTGTTTAAGAGGGAAAGCTAAATAAGCATAGTTTTAAGGGATACTACCTTTAACTTTTCTACTTACAGGTATCTCCTATTCTCCAGCTGTTGTGAAATGCTATTTTTTACCATAAAAATATTCTTTATGTCAGTTTTTGTAGTGTGAGTAGGACTTCCATTCTGACATTGGCACATGGCATCACAGCTACCAGACATGACTACACCGAAGCATCTCTTCAAGATTTATTGCAGCCTCAGCGGGGTTTTGGGCTTGAAAGGGCTTAAGTCCTCTGCAACAAACAGAAATAATAATTCAGGGCCAGGTAAAAATACAGCTTTACAACTATAGACTGTCTGTATTTTCCCCAAACCAACAAAACTAACTTTTATAAGAAGCAGTAGGTGGGCTCAGCTGCAGATGCACATTGGGAGATTACAGGGTGTAGGTATGCAGCACCTCTTCAAACAAAACTGTTTCAAAGTACATCTGCAGTGAGATAGGCAATCTATCAAAAAATACTTGGGCCTTAAGCCTAAAAAGACAAGATGGGCAATGAAATCCCTAAGGCCTTTTAAACTATTTTGAAAAATTACAGATTAAGCAGAGGAAAGCATTTTAAGCAGGACTTTAAACCATTTATTAAAGCAGCATAAACCTTCTGGATATAACCATCCTCAAAACACAGGTCTGCCTGCAACCCTAAAGGTGATGGGGGAGGAAATTACTGTGGAGTTTTTTGCCAGAAGAAGAATAAAAACTCCTACTTAATGTCAAAAAAATTAAAGGCAAATATGACAGACTTCTAGTGCATTGTTAAGGCTCCTGTTAAGAATGGAAGGAAAGAGAAATGGAGTTCTCAGCTCCTGGTTCACAGGGTCTCTGCTAAATAGCATCAAGTCATGATTGCCCTCTGCATCTGTCTGCCTCTGCAGCACTTTGGTGCTGCTCTTTGCTGGAAGTTGCCACCTCACAGTTCACAAGCTGTCACAACCTGATGCATAACCATATAGAGGGAAGGAAACAGGTGTTTTAATATTTTCTGTGTTGCTTATTAATGTTGTCACAAGCTAGGCATCTCGGAGACCATCCGAAGATGACCTTTGTTTCTCATCATCTTAAAGGCATACCTCCAGGTTTTTTTTACCTAATTCCCATGCCATCTAGCTTGCACTGTTCAGTTTAGTTTCTCCACTCCTGGAAAGGGCTCAGCATCCACACAAGCTCTCAGATGTCTCATCCCTCTCTCTTGGTAAACAACCAAGAACGTGCTACATTTAATCTCCCCGTTTCAAACCACCACAACAGAAACCCTAGTACTATTTGCTTCGGTCAAATGGATAATTTAGGAAAGCAGCATGTCTGGCTGTCTGAGACAAATGCCACACAGATTCCATGCCTTCTTAAAAAGTATATGGAAGTTTTCCATGAGCCAAATGCCATCACTGCACCTCTTCTTGCTGCACCAACAGGGTGGTTGTGATTTTGAATATGTAAGAACAGAGGAGCTGGCAGAAACCCTTGTTCTCTGAAGAAAACTCTCCCCTTCCACATGTTCACAAGTTGATAGCACTTCCAGAAGCACCACAATGAATTTGAGGAAGGCACATTCAGTGGTGCTGGTTACATGTGGTTTTGGAATGAGGAGACACTCAGTTCCTCTCCCTTCAGTTGGTCAGTGGGAGAGTCAGGGGGTGTATTTGATACCCTCACTGAGTCAGCTCTGTTTTGGTGAGTCTTGGAGTCTTCACCTGCTTTATCATATTTATGACACCACATTGGTCTAATTATGGAATCCCCTTCAGCAACGGCCAGATACTTTCCAATGGCCCTGTACAACGTTTCACCTTGCCAAGCTCATGGCAACGGAGCTCCTCACAGCCAAAAGCTCTGAGCTGATCAACAGCTTTATAATCATTTACAAAATAGCATCACTCTTTAAACTCCTACCTAAGAGCCTGGTGTACCACTGGCTTCCCTCATATCTGCACAACTTCAGAGCCATTTCTGAGGAGGAAAACAAGTTCTTCTCAAGGCTTTGCATCCTCCTCTGAAGTTCACCCCTCACCTGTGTTTTCTGCATCCTCTTCTTCCTTTCCAACACCTGTTAGTGAACAATATTTGCATCATTTCATTGTGTGCCATGAACTAAAATTTTATGCTGGTCTCATAGTCTAGAATACTTTTTGAGCCCTAAATTGTCCACTAGACATAATACATTTCTTTAGCCATCTTTTATCATCAAGGCTTTTTCCAAATACAATCCATTAAACAATAGTCAAGGAAATCATTTCTACTCTGTGTCACCAGGGCTCAGCTACCTGAAAACAGCACACATCACACATTTGCACAGCCTTGGCTCAAACATGACTGCCACTGAAAATGGCCTCTTTTATAATGCTTCAGTAGTTATACACAGCAGAATAAAAGGCACGTAATTAAGGACTCGGTGGATATTCTCAGTCAGTCAAATAAGTTATTCTAAGGTATTCATCCCACAGCATTTAATTTGCTAGAGCTGCACATTGCTCTTATAAGCATATACTCTCCTAAGAGCAGATTCCAAGTCCATGTCACTGAGGCTGCCATAATACAGCTGACCTTTCTCTGGTCAAGAAACACTGTCATTTCTTTGAGACCTCTTCCATCCTAGGTAAGAAGACTTCAGGCATTTTTTCACTGGGCTCTGCAAAAGCCGCTGATTAACCAGATCTCACCCATACCACTGGATCACTGCATTCAAAAGGCATTTGTCTGTTTTTCATGAATGAAAATAAACAAGTCATTGTCCACACAGTTTTAATGGCTATCAGAGATCACTATCTAAGTAGCACTAATTTTGCTCACAACAACTTCAGCCTCCCATATTTAAGGCAACACAATATTCTAATTTTTTAATCACTACATACTTTTGCCAAAATTCTTTTAAATCAGAGGTCTTGCCAGGTTCTGGTGAGAGCTTTTTCCAGCTGTGTCAAAGCCTTCAGAAGGACTTCTCTCCCTAAATTAAAATCCAGACCAGTTCTGACTCAATATCAAACATCACCTTCTACATTTCATGAAGAGCTGAAGTCACACCAAAACATGATGAGATTTGCTTGTTGGTTTGGCTTTTTTACCAGAAAGAATCTGGGAGTAATGAAGCCTGGCAAGCCAATCATGAACAGTTAGAATGTACTCTAGTTATTATGTAGTATAATTGCAGCAATTATTAATTACCTGCCATTCTGCCGTGCCAGAGAATTTCCTTTTCCTGACAGCCTCTTCCCCTTGGAGCTTATTAATGACTTCTGACAATGAACCTCTCCTGTTTTATCCTTGCTATATGAGATTCCCTCCATATAAAAAATTTTTAATAAATCATATCATTGCTTTGGACAAAGACTTCAGAACATATAAAACTTCCAAAAAAAATGCTTCAATTTATAAATCCACAGAGACCAAAATTACAGTTATAAAACCCCTGCTGATCCTAACCCGCAGGCATCCTCTTTCTCTCCTCAGCACAGTGGGGAAACCTCTGTCTTACTTGGTGTGCCTGCATCTCTGCATTCCATGGGTACCAAGTTCTACACCCTGCAGAAGAACAAGGCAAGCAGAGCAAGGGGCTCTCTCAGTCCCAGTGTTACACTCCCCACAGCACTCCTGCCCCTCACACAGGCAGGATCAGGGCCCCCACCACATCAGCAGACAGGTCTGTAGGATGCTGCCCCTCTGCACCTCCCACACCAGGTCCTCTACTCTCAGGTAGATAGATTTGGGTCATTGGAAAGATGGAGAAATGTCTACAGACATTGGAAAAAGTGTCTTCACCCCAAGAAGCTGTATCTAGAGTACACACACACATTTTACTCACCCATGGAGTTGACTTCTGATGTGAAGCCAATAATGAAGGTAAAATCCCCAGCATTTTAAAATACACCAGTGGAGTGAATACAAGGAAACACACAATTTCCAAGTGTGACTTTAAAAAAAACCTCTGTCATGTGATGAAGACATGCTAGAATGTGACTTTTTGTTATTTTCACCCACTCATACTCAAAAGTTTTGGCTTAACTAACAATAATAATAGCAGTAATGAGCATTACTTCCCTACCACCAAGTTTGCTATGCTTACCTAAACAAAAACAGACATGTTTTAAAATAAAACGCTGTCACTTTATTAAACAAATGAGTGCTTAAAATGAAATTTTTGGCAAGAGCCAGTGAGTTTTCCCACCCTGGTGGATGTATCACCCTCCAACAGAAAAACTGAGCACTTGCTTGAAAACATCCTGAAAGCAAGCAAACAAGCAAACCAAAAAAAATCCAACCAACCAGAAAAAGGCAAGGTATGTACATAGAAATGGGGTCATGAAAGAAGAACACATATATTTTGTAGCCCGTTGACAGTTCTATTCAGCACATTGTCTGACATAAATTCAAAGAGCAGCTTTAATGCCAGTGGCTGTTTCAGGAGAAAGCATCCTCCATCCAGTCACTGCTTCAGTCAAGCCTCACTGTCTGTAATGGGTACTTTTTGAACATCTCTGAACGACCTGACACACTACTGATAGGAGAAAACAATGCACTCAGCCCTTTCTACAACAATTTCTCATATATGAATTCAAGTGCTTATTTTAGAAAGAGTGGGGTTTTCATTTTTAGTATTTTGATGGCAGAGAGCATTCAAAAGATTTCTTACAGAGCCATATGATCCCATGAGTCCAGCTGGCCCCCCTTCCCAGAGTATCAGGCCCTGGACCACACAGACTCACTTCAGTGTCTGAATTCCAGACATGAAAATATTTCTTCTGTTGTTAAAATACACTGAAGTGGACAGATACAGCCTATATCACCATAGAAATCACTACTTTAAAACAACCAAGACACTTTATGCAATGGAGTTTGGGGTTTCTTCCATGGCAAATTTTTACTGATTTTTAAGATTTGATTGGCACTATACTCTCCAAAACTTGCCAGCTTGGAATCAGGTATTCTTTATGCAAGTTGTTTTTTCCTACTGTAATGTAAGCAAGAGCTGTTTTTGTCACCGTGGGCATATTTACAGCCTCCCTGAAGTAAGGAAGGGCTCTTCAGTGCTGCCCAGTCATGGCAGATAAATTAGTGCCTGCCAGGTCAGGTTCAAGGAGTCCAGAGGCAGCACATAATTCCCAGCCACGTGGCAGAGAGAAACTATTATCTAGTTTTTGTTTAAAGTGTAAGAGGCTGCTTGGCTTTAACCAGCCTACTTAGTTGAGCCATGTCGTTTCTTTATATAAAAAGTCAAAAGGCTTTGAATCGTGTCAGACACTTTGGCAGGCACTTCAGCTCCTCTGCTCCATAACAACCATCCTTTCTTCCATACACAATAGTAGATCTCCCTCAAACTTGATTTAACAGATACATAAAGGACACCTCTCTCCCTTCAACCACCCTCTTTCTTTATGTTCATGAAGCCTTGAAGCAGTGCCACTACTTGTCATAAGCAACCAGCCCTGGCTGAAGTTTTATTTGCCACCACAGGGACAGACTGTCCCCATGCCTTCCATGGGGACCAACCTCACTGCAGCATAGCAGAGCTGTTTCTGGTGAGCCCATGCAGGGACCCCTGTACCTCCAGTGCCTGCTTCTAAATCCTGCAGGAACCATGATGTGTCTTCCCATGGTCTTCCTGGGTTCCCATAAAAGCACTGTGTTTGCAGAAAAAGTCCAAGTAAGTAAAGGGCAAACTTGCCTAATGAACGCATTTATCAAGTTTCCAGCTCCCTTTTTAATTCCTCTAATGAAGCAGCAGCCAACTCTGCTGTGGGTGGAAGCAAGGGATTTGGACATCTTTTTCCCAGCTGCACAGCAAAGTGGTCTGCAGCACCAAAAAAAAGCAGTACCTATAGTGGAAAAAAAATGAACTAATTCCCTCTCTGGTGAGAATGTCATCATTCATGAGGAATACGAATTTTAGCCAGTTCCTAAATGTTGCAATTTGTTTCAGTTCTGTTTTTCCTGAACAGTAATGGGAGACGGGGGGAGAAGAGGAAGTTGGAGACTACTCTTGATTTTCTTTTTGGGGTCTTGCTCTCCATGTGAGAAATGGCTCAAAAAAAATGCCAGGGCTCTTGGGGAGAGTTGAAGGGTAGAGTGATGTGCTCAGCAGCTTCCTGCATGGAGGATATATCCCCCAGGGCACACCACATGCTGGCAATCCCTGCAGTGGCAGACCTGCCACAGCCAGGGAGGCAGCTTGCAGGAACACAGCATCTGTTTTCAGTTAGGTCCTTGAAATGCATAAGTTGCAATTTGGCATCTCACTGCAGGCTTTAAGAGCATCCTGGGGTAACAAGAAGAGAGTGGAGGGATGTGATGAAAAGCAGCATTGTGTTTATTAAAATATATCACTGGTCATCTGGGTTGTTGTTGCTTTTCTTCATCTCCATGTTGGATTTTCATGTCAGTGCACAAGCTGAAGGAAAAGGCTTGGTTCTTGGAAGCAAGAGGCTGACTCCTAAAAACCACTCTGGGGTCTGGGAGGCTCCCAACTGCCCAACCCTACTGCTGGCTGATGGAGGTAGACTTCAGCCACCTCCATCCAGGGAGCTCACTCCCTGGCTTTACCAGACCATGCCTCATATTTGAGGCAAAGACCTCTGTAACCTACTAAGGAAAAGCATAACAAGGAAAATTGAAGGGTGAATATTATCTTGGTAAAATGGCCCCACATGTTACCACTCTGACAGTGCTCTCAGATGTGCCAGGGAAGGCTGGTCCCTGAGCCAAGCAGGTAAGCACTGCACTGGCACCACACCACACCTCGGCACAGCCCTGGCTAGGTGTGACCAACTACACATGGGGATGAGAAATGGGCAAGGTCCAACTACTGTCAACCCTTTTTTCAGTGCTAGTTAGAGCCAGGATGATCTTTTTGTAAGAGTTAATGCCTTGCAAGGTGGAGTCCATTTTTGGCTCTGGGCAGCAGCTATAGGAGAACCCACATGGGGCTGAGCACTGTCTCAGGGGGCTCCACCACACAACAGGGTGTCCAGCCCCATGGGAGAGGTGCCCCACGGATGCAGTACAGGCATTCAGGGTACAGGAGGCACAGAGCCCAAAGGTTGGCCTAGGGAATATGTCTAAACCAGAAGCCTTTTTAAAAGCCTATGCCTACTGCAAGGCAAGAAAACATTGTTGTGAAACCTCTCCTGCAGCCAAAACTTTCTTCCTCAAAAGAGAGAAAAGCAGGCCCCCATGACCATCAATCCATGGCATGTTAAAATATTCAGTTGGTACCAGGCAGATAATTTCTCCTGTTGCAGTGGAGGCAGAGCAGTGCTTCAGCCCCTGTGGCAGTCCCCAAGCTTGCAGTGCCAAAAGGCCCTAGGCCCTGCAGATGCTGCCAGTGCTTCTGGGGACATGTTCAGCAGCCCATCACAAGCTGCCAGTCAAGGCACTGCCTTGATGGCCAGGAGATGTGCCAACCACTCCTGTGCCTGCATCCAAAATTCAGTTTTGCATATTTGTCCCTGCCTGTCCCAGCTCTGAGAGGCTCGGCTGTGCCGTGCGCTGCTGTGCTACGCTGTGCTCACCACAGATGCTCTCTTCCAGGTGCTTCCCCTGGCACATGAAAGAACCACAGAGCCTGGGTTTCACTCAGCTACTCAGACACTTGTCTCTCAATTAAAACACAGGTGGAGAACAGAGCTGGGCCCCAGCCTCTCATGAAATAGCCCAGTACAGCACCACTCTCCTCAAATGGTGGGAAACTTCTTCCTGAGGCCATGCCTTTCAGCTACAAGCATTTTTTGGGAGAGATATGCACTGGCAGAAGCACACCACTCCTCCCATTGCTGCTCTTCAGTTTTGCACAAGTTTTGTAAAGGCAGTGGCCTTCTCATCCACCAAGTCTCTTGGGCACAGGGAAGGATGTTTCTCCCCCTCAATTCTGCCCCTACGGAATGGTTTATAGCCCAGTGATTTGGGACCAGCAGAAAGGAGTTGGTTTGAGAATCCTCCTGGACAGAGAGAAGACCCAAATCCCTGCCTTCTCCCCCACAAGGAGGTGTCTAGGCAGGGAGCTACTGTATACTGATGGAAATCAGCCATTTTATTATAAGACAAACCTCTTTCCACAAACACTCAGTTCTCTTCCTGGAATAGGAAGACAGTCCAGGATGACTAGCCAACAAGTAGGCCCTATGACTGGGGAGTTAAGTCTCCAGATTTGATGCTGAGCCACGTGTACGTGGTCTTGGCTGGGAGAAGCACCTTGCAGCCCATCACTTAGCCAGCATGGCATTGCTGGCATGTGCTGTGCCACCAAACTGAGAGCATGTCTAGGAAATTGCTAGTAAAAACTAAAGCACTTCTAGGCCAATGGATATTGTGGGAGTTTTCAATTAAATGCACTTTCAGGTGGGATTTAGTTGTCTTTATGGCTGTGGTCATTGTCTAGGATTATAGACTCCAAGTGCAAAAAGGTGAGAGCTGCATTGCCATGATGCTCTGCTTGGGTTTATGAGCCTTTCTGTGCAATAGAATACACCTGCCCCAGCACGGTACCACCCAAAGCAGCCCCAGCATGAAGCTGGCTCACAGCCAGCCACCCCTGGGAGCAGTACCTGTCCCAGCTCCCTGGCTGCTTGCCCCTCCACCGATGGCACAGCAGCAATCCCCTACATTCTCTCCTGTCACTCAGCAGTTCTATGCAGTGCTCAGGAGATTTACCAGTCACCAAAAATTTTCATACATGACCGAAATACGATCCTGGAAGGGGAACAGACCATAGCAGATGGGCAGACACAGTAATTGATGTTTTCTCCTCTTTATGTCATGTAATTCCCAAAGATGGACTGGGCACACATGAGGTGCAGCAGTGTTTTAATCTAGGGAGGCTGAGCTTCACTGCAACCCCAGCTACTCCCAGCAACCACCAGCTCACAGCGGTTCCTCCCTTCCCTGTCCCAGCATGGGCCATTTCATTGCATGACAGCACAAGCTCCAAACACAAAACTCTCACTATAATTGGTCATTCTTTCTCCCATACCAGTGTCGGCATGTCCCTGTCTGCCATTGACAGAGGCAACCAGACTAGTACAGGAGGATCTACAGCAGTGAAAACAAGACAAAACTTCAAGGAGCAGATGAATGGTTACCACCTACAACTGGTCATGTTTCCATTTTCATTGGCTTGGCATACTCTTTGATGTCATGTAAAGATGAGTTACCTGAGGTATGAGGCTGCCTATATTATTCTGGCTGCTCTTGCAAGGATACAAGCTAAGAAAGCAACCTTCCTTGAGAAGAGCAGCAGGGCTGTCATGCTAGGAAACAAAATTACACTTCTGAACCACAAAACTGCTTAGTTCCTATTTCATTTCTCCAGGAGGTCAACCAGCTAACACAGTAGGCAGTGAAATCAATGCCTCAAATGCTGAAACCAGTGTGACCCAGCCACTGGGCAGCAGCAGCACTTGAGCCTGCTGTATTAGACACCCTCGGTATCTGTGGTTTGTAAGCTGCAATGTTTTTTGCTTTAGCCAGGAATGTTTGCTGAATGACACACCCAGCAGCTCTATCCCTCTGCTCTCAGTTCAAATGCAGGTCTTACCCTCAGCCTCAGTCCCTCAGCACCACTCATGCTCATCGCCCTGCTGCTGATAGACCCAAACAGCCAACACGTGATCCCAGACTGCAGAGCCGAGGGTGAAGGCAGCAAAGTTTTGCCAGGTGTCTCCATAAAAAAAGGATACAGGTGCCTGTGTAAATGCTCCATCATAAACACAGCTGTAGCGATACGAGCAAGCCAGACCAGCTGCCACAGCAACCAAATACACTGGGAGCAGCTACTCTGCTCTCATTATGCTGACACAGTCAGAGCAACAAGCCCCTCCATGAAACAAGGACTTATCTAGAAAAGGTGCTTACAGGGATTAGGACTCCATTCCTGTTTCACAGTCAGACAAGCTCTGCCCTTGAGAACAGAGGCTTGGGAGGTTGCGCTGGGCCAAGGACAGGCTGGAAGGGTTTGGGCTGTGACCCTCATGAGAAAATCAATAGTGCTCATGTGGCTAGTGCAACCGTGTAAATCAGTGGCTTGTCAATTGCAGGGACTGGTCTTCTAAAATGAAAAGGCATCACAACAAGATATATATTTGCCCTCCTCCAGCATGTCTTAAATAATTCTGAAAAGTTAATATATTTTAAAAGAGGTACAGAATTTTTAGATTTCTAAGTACCTGGTCAAAGAGTACTAAGAATCATATGTAAATACATTAAATACATTAGAGAAATATGATTGAGTCAAATATATCAAGGCAAAGCAAAGACAACTCCTCCTGCTGCTATATTTGTAGTTTGGGACTCTTGTTTTTAAAAGCAGATAACCTTACAGAGAAACTAATTCAGCAAGGCAGCTTCACGAAACACTTTTTGGGGAGAATTTGTGCAAAGAGCCGACTAAATGTGCAACCAGACATTATAGTCAGTGACAGGCACAGGTGAATTACCTGGCAGTCTTTTTCGCTCTGACACGTGGAAATCAGATCTGTCAGCAGTTATTTTTAGTAGACGTGGGGCCATGAAGGACTCACTACAAAGTTTTTGTATGATTTCACTTACCAATACTTAATAATACCTGTATCAAACTTTGAGGTGATGCAAACTTCTGCAATTTGTGGAAATGAGGATCATAAGTATAGAATTCCTACAAGTAGGAGTTGGTTGTTACAACCAAGCCAGACGTCCCAATTAATGTGTTTTGTGCAAAACTAGGAAGCAGCTGGCTTGGGTTTCATAAAAGTTACCACAACAAAGTTGCAATGGAAGGGGCAAGCAGAGACACACATCCAGACTGAGCACCCTTTATCCAAATCACAGCACACACTGTTCCCAAGACAGGCCTGTCCAGAAACCAACTTTGGCAGCTGCTGTGTCAAGTGTCAAGAAAGGAATTGTGCACACAACATAACCTAATCAGAGGCTGAAATAAGATACATAATAGACAAGAACTCATATCTGTTGCTGTTAATCTATCCGAAGTACAAAAATCAACTTGCAAAATTGCAGGTTAGACTTATATTAGACTTTCCTGCCCCTCTTGTTCAATAAGGGGTTCACACTCCCTAGGAGTCATGCAGGTGTGACTGCAGTGAGGATATGGCCCTCAATGGGTGGACGTTCATCAGCCTTCATGAGTCTTCCTCATTGTGATGGCAGAGAAATTGTGCAGAACTGAGATGCCTGGACCAAATACTGCCTTTCACCTAGTCAGCAGTGCCACTGGAGTGGAGTTCCCTTTCCAGACCAGTTGGGGAATTTCATTATTGCAGTACAGCTGACCAGTCCGCAGAGACGTGCATTAGTGCATTAGTGCCTTTTGTATCACCCTTCCCTTTGATCTTTGGGTGCAAGGAGCTGGATGGAAGCCAAAAGGATGGAAGAAGATGTGGTCATATCACAGCAGGTTTTCACTGATGTTCCCAATGTCCAAATGCTGCAAGTAGGGACAGTACACAGAATACTGTGTTATAAGGAGTTATAACCAGCTCTCCAAGCATCTGTCACCCAACAGACCTTGCTTACAGAAAGGAACTCAACCCACTAGGACTTGACCCACTAGAATGTGCATGGACTTGCAGAAGATGAGATTAGATTACAACTCTAAGTAATATAAATATTAGTCAAAGAGTCCTTAAGAGATTAACAAAAAAAAAAGCACAAGAGGTTGCTACTTCTAATTATGATTATTGTCAGAAGTGGGGTACATCCTGAACAGACTTGGGTACAAAGGCCAATAAAGAACCAGTAGTACAAACACTACTGCTTTCTCATCTCTGCAACTTGAGTAGTTGTTCTTTTTTCCCACTTAATTTTAAAAAGTCTCACGGTCATTGCCTAGAACTTAAAGTAGTTTTCTGGGAATAGAGATAGAGGAATTGTCGTCATGGTATTAGGTCATAGGCAATCTTTTTGTCTAGAAAACTCATCAGAAGGGATAATTTACACCAATCCTACAGTGGAACCTATGAATTGCTCAAGTGGAGAAGAAAACATGTATCTGTACTCTGTGGAGTAGACAACAGACGCGCACCTTTGAAAAGCAGAAGTCTTGATACATTAGCAAATTGTAAGGTAAAATTGAATCCCCTGTAGAGGTGTCTGGGCCTCCCTGGTTTATTTTAGGGGAGAGCCAAGGAGCATATCATTGGCTCCCATCCACTCAATTTAAAATAGATAAAAGTAGTTCACTGGGCTGGAGCACAGCTCTCTGGTCCCTGGAGGGTTTCACACTCATTCCCAGCCATGCACAGAGAGACAGCTTCCATGGAAGGGCCCTCCCTGGAAGAGCAGAGCTGAGGTTCAGAGTGTCACCCAGAAAAATCCTGAATGCACCGACTGTTAGCAGTGAGGACCTGATTCAAATCAACCCATTAAAAAAAAAAAAGAAAAAATTCAATTCTATCTAAACAGAGAGGCAGTCTCTGAAGAGCTGGCCAGGTAGACATCTGCACTCAAAGGCACAGCAGGAAATGGTGCCTTAGAGGGCTATGAGCAAGATCCAGGTTCCAGAGGTCCTTGAGCCTGTGCTTCCCTGGGCTCTCTCCCTGGGGTGGCAGTGGGAGGATAGAGAGAGCTCATACTGCTTCATACTGAAGCATTAGTCTGGTAATGGCTTTTGGAAACATCGATCTGGCAGAATGACGGGGTTTTTTTTCCTTTTTCAAAGAAACTGGGATACTGGTCTTACAGCTTTCATGGTTGTTTTTGGGTTTTTTTCCTTCAACAGCAGTTTGTCCTTCAAAAAATCAAAGAAAAAATATTCCATAGTTTTGACCACAGAAAAAAAAAAAAATCCAGCTAACAGAAAAAATACATAAATTTCCAAGCTTTTCTTTAAGACACCCTTCCTCCCCCTCTTTCCCATCACCTCTCCCACCAACAATGGACACTACTAGCTGTGATTTGAACAGCTTGTGAAAAGTACACAGTTTTGTGTGGCAACAAACACATCCTGAGGTTTGCAACACTGCCTGCATGAGGCTGATGTGACTGAATCAGGTTTTCAGGAGACAGGGTCACAGCCAGTCATGAAGGAAGCGTAGTTTTAAGCCTGCTCTTGCCACTTTCCCAGGCAAGTTTGGTGGCAGTGTTCATGGTGTCTCCCAGCTTCCTCCAGGGCATTCAGAAGCCCCTGGAAGGGTCCTTTCAAGCACGGGAGACAGAGCATGACTTAATTCTTATATGTTGGGTGAATAAATTCCAGACCTAATCCTTGCACTTCAGTGATGCTCCAGGTGCTTTTTTCTGGCAAAGGGGAAGATTCTTCATGCAGCTCTACCTTGTTAACTTACAGAATAAGGAGAAAACAGAAGTTTTTCAGAGCAGAGGAATGGAACTTGCCAAAAAGAAAGAAAATGAAGGCTTATCAAACTCCAGAGTGAAATAACATTAATTATTTGCTTAAGTATTTGTATGTCATAGTTTTTTTCCTCTAAATTAGAGTCAGCAAAATGAGACAGCTCATGATTAATATAAGGCTCTGGCTTGCAAATCTGTCATTTACTCATGTGATGGTTTTTCCAGATTTTGGAGCATAGGAAATAATCTAACTTTTAAATAAATATTGATATTACACTGCAATGACACACATTAAGATGCCTTCCCCTCACTCAACACAAATCAGTCAGTGAAATAATATCTGATACACTGATTCTATTTGAAAACTGTAATCATGTACCTCTACATTTATCCTTGTATGTGAACATCCCTGTGCCAGCAGCTCCTCTCTGGGAAGCCCCTGGGACCACTCCATCTGCACTAATTCTCACCCAGCATCTGCAAGTATTCCTCAAAATGCACTTGGCTGGCAGGGCACCCAAGTGTTGGCAGTACTGAGGAAGAGCAAAGGACAAGGGGAAAGAACACAACAGGTATTACTCCTTCCTGCTTCAGTGGGTCTTTCGCCATGGCCACTTCACAGTTGAGCTCTCTAATCTGTGATTTCAACAAATGGAGTCTGAGCAATTTATCTTTTGCTCTAAGAGCAAGGCACTAAGATTTGAATCAGCTGTTAAGGGAACTTAGACCAGGGAGACCCAGCCTTGTGCAAGCTGGAGAAGAGGGAGGATTGTGAAGGACTGAAACCACATCCCCTGTCACAACAGGATATATTGCACCAGTCAGATCTAGAGGGAAAGCAAATTCCCCACTGAATCTGCACCTGTTCATAATATCCTTCCACAAAGACCCCATCATGGTAGGATCCCCAGCCTCCAAAAGCCCTTTCCCCAGGCTGGAACACAACCTGAGTGGCAAGAGGCAGCACGATTTCTCATAGACACCCTCTGCAAAGCACTTTCTTAGGTGTCCCATTACAAAGCGAGTTGGTGGCAATCGTGTCTGGCTTCCCTGAATCTGCAGAGTCAGCCGGCCCTGCTCCTCCTTGCACCACACACTGGATGTCAGAGGCAGCCATGGCCACACGCTGCTTGGGACTGTGAGTGATTTTTGCAGGACAATGGCAAAAGGGGAGTTTGGTATGATTATGGACACACCGCTAAGACAAACAGTTCCCCCAGTGTCATACTGAAATGGTCATACATACTGAAATGGTTTGGGACATGTATTTTCTTTGCAACATAATATTTAATTGTATCACGTTAATATTCCTGTGGTGTAGTAAAATGTGCTAGTGTAGCAAGTTTTGACATGAGCTCTAGGTTTTGGCTGAGAACCACCCTACACTGTTAGTGCCATGGTGTGGCTGCTTGCAGTAACTACATTTCCTATATATTTCATGCTGAAAAAGGAATTCAAACCCTTTTGTTTCAAAACAAACACTTCCAAAATGCAGGCTGCAGCCTGGCATCTGGGAAATTCATGTTTCTGGTGGTACAAGGGAGCTCAACTTTTTCCCTGCCTACCCCTACTCTGCATGAGGTTAAAGTGTTAATATTGAAGCTAGCAGAGGTGGCAGTGACAGAAGAAAGGAGGGGGCACAGGGAGGTGCCAGACCTGTGAAATCTTTCTGATGAACTACACAGCTGTTGTATTGATGCTCAGTTTTCTTTTATTGTTTTTTCCTGCTAGGTAAACATTTCTTAAGAAAATAATTTGTATAAAAAACAAGAGTGCTATGTGAAATACCAAGGCAGTGCTGCAGATGACTCTTCCTGTACAGACACACAGCTCCACAGGGCAGATCTGAAGTTCTTGGGGAATTCTGGTCACACTTGAAGAGGAGTATCAGCATCAGCAAGAGTAACTCATCTCTTCAGCACATGATTGAAGAGGGATCCACTGGTGCAGAGAATGCAAACACATCCTCTCCTTTTTTCTCTTTGGCTTTAGGCACATCTCGCTGTTCCTTGTTAGTGATTGTTATACCCTCATTTGTCTAGCTCAAACTGTGCAATGCAGCAAGCTGCCAGCCCTAGCCTGGCCGACCATTCTAGAAGAGGCCACATCTGGAAGTGCTTTCCTTCAGCCTTGCAAGACTTTGCTCTCTCTCATGTATTTCTTACAAGGCACCACTCTGAAATACAGCAGGAACAGTGAAAGCATGACCAGACTCTGCTCTACCAGCACTGCAGCAGCAGTTTCTGCTGCACTCCCACTTGCACCTAGTCCCTGAAGCCTGGCAAACCCTGGGGAGCTCACCCCACTGCAGCAGATGGAGGAAGGAAGCCTTGGCCCACCACATTGAAGCAGGGGCCTAGACACAAGAGTGAGCTCCCCTCTGCCCACTCGTGCCTCATCCATGGTCAGACATTTGCTGGCACACCTTTCACCAGAATGTGGGGTGGAAGCAGAAGAGCTCCCTCCCGAAATCTGGGCAGCATCCAATTTGAGGCAAAGACAAATGTCGCTGACCTTTACAGCATTCCAAGAACTAAAGTCTCTCAGCTCCCTTGCACTCACTGGAGAAATTGCTCAAAATAGTCTCCATGCAAGTATATTTGTTCTGTGTGTTCCTTATTTTATATTTCACAAATCAATGCCAACTTTCAGTCATTGAATCCAGACACTCGTGTTAACAATGGATGATTATGTTTTCCATCTGAATGTTTTCCCACAAGCACAAGCATTAATTCAAAGTATTCTTTTTGCAAGCCGTACTGTTGCAATGTATATTAAGATGAAATATTTAACTTGTGTAGATGAAAATGCTTTGCTGGAACCGTCAGAGCCAGGCCCGCTTACGCCACCAGAGACCTTGGTCCACAGCTGTTTCCCCACCCCTGGGCAGCCAGGATGCTGTGTTTGAGCCAATAGGATTTATGACCATTTTAAATAGAAGCGACTTTCTCATGCGCATCGGTAAACTGCTGTGCTATTGGACTGCAGGGAGCTGAGTACTTTTCCACTCTTTTTAGCTATTGCTATCAGAAATCATGGGTTAGTCGATAACCACATTCCTCTGAGATGAGTTTGCCAGTGCACTGAAGGAGATCTGTTCACACTGGGAGGCATTGTTTCCCAGGCTATTCCAAACAATACAGAAAACACTGTGTTCTCATTTGAGTACTATGAAGAAAGAGCTCAGTGGAAGGGCTTTTAAAGTACTAGCATATGCAACTCTATAAACTATATTCTTTAAATAAAGAAAAACCCTCTATGTCATGC
Source organism: Promerops cafer (assembly GCA_013398275.1). Lineage (NCBI taxonomy): Eukaryota > Metazoa > Chordata > Aves > Passeriformes > Nectariniidae > Promerops > Promerops cafer. Next base: position 1,040,756 of record VZSE01027393.1, read on the forward strand.
AGAACTGAATCATGATTTGCTCATGGACTGCATCCAGCATCAGAAATATGGATGAGATTTGGCTGGGCTTTCTAAGCAACAGAAATAAATATTTCACTCCCAGTAGAAAAGAGAAAAAGAATAATAATTTAAAAAATCAAACAGATTACACAAACACTTGAGTCCCCTTCATTCTCAGTAGCAAAAAATAATGACAAATTCATTTAAATTGAGTAGGATCAAAATATTTGGGGTAAGGCCTTGCCCTGACTTAACTCTTGCCTCAGAGATCTTAATAGTAAGTCAATGCAGAGCAAGGTGATGTTAATCTGTCTATAGTGAACTGAATCAATTTTGCCAACCAGGTCAGAGGTAGTATTTCAGGCACTAACTTGGTATTGATGCTTTAAATAGCAGCAGAGTGTATATGCCCCTATATAGCACTTGCTGTGAGGAGCTACTCAAATACACATTGGTTCTCAGGTAGCCCTACAAACCAGCAATGTCCTCGTGGAAAATGAAGCAGGGCAGGCTCACCTGTTTGTCATTCCAAGCCAGATAGTAAGAAGTGGGTAGACTCTTCATTGTACAAATTAGAAATGAATGGGCTACATTCACATGCTCAGTTCTACCATTGCTCCAAGAAGGGGTCTCAGTCTTCAGATCTCTTTCCTATCATTCAGCATCACTCAGAACATGTACTTGGTTTTGCATTGCTTGTTCTAACTTCACAACTTACCTACTAAATCTAACAAATCTCTTTTAGCTTAAAAGTCAGCTGGATCAGGCCAGAAAATGAAGAGCAGGAATTTTTCCAGTAGGAGTTCAACACAGTCCAACAATGAAACAAGATTTTAATAAAGCACAGCATAAAGAACATGTGAAAGATGAACTATTTCACATACATGACTTGAATCCTTCAGAAACAGAACAAATTAAAACCCCAACTACATTTCTGTCCTCTTGTCCCCTTCCCTTCCCCTCCTCCTTACATGCAGGCGGCCCCAGAAAAGTCCATAAGAGGTGAATGGATAGATTGTCTTCACTGGACTGCAATGGGCTTTGCTGCCTAGCATAACTTGGCCTATCATGTTCCTGTTATTCTTGCGGGAATCTGTGTCCGAAAGAGCAATTCCAAACTGAGATGTTTGCATCACAGTTTCTGCCAAGGAAAGTCTCCAGGATGGATCATGGCCAAACTTAATGTTGCAGCTTTAAAGAAGCAATTTCGGTTCAGGGAGATCTGTTCTTTTTTGCTTTTAAATCTAGTATATTTTGCAACGAACTACTATATGCACCCACATACCTGCCACACTAAGAGGATGAAAGAGAGGGAAACCAGTAGAGAAGAAAAAGAAAACTAGCAGTAAAACAGCGGGTCTATTTTAACAGAGCTAAATGTCCCTTGCATATTTCTTCTTGTATGTGTTTTGCAACAGAACCAGGTCTGAGAACAGACTGGAGCATAACAACCAGCACAATGGCTGCTGGAGTCCAAATCACAAGTGGACACAGGCAGTAGCAGATACTGACCAGCAGTCACAACACCATCAATTTTCTTTCTAGAGTCAAAGTGCTGCTCTAGAGCTCAGGTAGACAAAATAGTCTCACAGTGTGCCATTTACAAGTGAAAAGAGAAGCAGTGAGGGAGAGTGTGTCAGCAGTTATCCAGAGTAAGGAGCACTATAAGTTTTCAAACAGACATTGTTGCTCTAAACCCAACAAAAACTTCAGTGGGGATTTGGTTGGGTCCTGTGCCAGAAATAAACAGAAATACTCAATAAATTCCTACAACATGTCAGTCTAGATTTTATGTTAAATGGTGTAAGTATTCTTAAAAGAAAAAAAAAAAAAAAGTAAAGAAAGAATAGAAAACCACAGAAGAGCTGAAGAACAAGAAATAATCTGCTGAAAGCAAAAAATGGTTTACATTTTTCTGTGAGGCTCATTCAAGGTGGAAAGACTAGAAACATGTTGGAAAATGTTTAGAAAGATACTAGATTGATCAAAGCACTTGGCTAGGATAAGGAACTAAAAGATCTGAGTTATTACTTCTTGGAGAAGAGGCTGCTGGGGGGGAGATAGGAAGATAGAAGAGACAACCAAGGAAAAAAGACTGCTCTTGAGCTGTGAGCCTGAAAGGGACCCAGTGCACTGCTTACAATCCAGAAGTTAACCAGCCCTCCTCAAAGCCAGTGCAGGGTCCTTATAGTGATGTTGGAGCTGACATGAGGCAGCTGCTGACAGCAAGCCTGGTGCTTACAGCCTGGGCCACTTGCCCCACATCGATGCCCCACTTGGTGAGATGCCAAGTCCCTGACCCCACAGTGTGGGTTTTGGGAGATAAGCTTTTGCAAATCTGTCTGTGACACCTGGAGGTGTTTCCCCTCTAGGCCTTCACTCCTCCCCTCTGCCAAAGATTGTTGTCCAGGAGCAGGGCGTACCGTGCCTGCAGCGTGCCAGCCAAAAACGTGGCGTCCTGACCTCAGCTGCAAACGAGCTGATGTGTGCCTGAGGGAGGAACATACTTTAACCCATTTTAGCTGCTTGTCAAGCAAACATGAGTCAGATCCCTAACATACCAAGAGATATTAAATGGCAGCCAGAATCTACTAGCAAATGGGACTTCTGCTTCTCATCAGGGTTGAGCCAAGTAGAGTTGAGCAGTTGCCAAAAGTGCAAGTCCCTGCCCTGCCTCTTATACTGGCTCAATTATTCATGCAGACTGCAAATATGGGAAAGCTAGACCCCAAGAAAATTGAAATCACTCCGGTTTTGTTGTTGTGGTTCTGATAGTTTTCTGAGCATTCAGTTCCTTGATGATGTCCAGTGGGAGCACATAGCCAAGAGAAAGGCCACCCTCTCAATGCAGTCTCATGATGAGTTTTCTGTTGGTTACCTAATTCAGCACAAAGAAGGGTTACAAATACAGCTGGCCACACAAACTCATGGCAACATAGAGAGACCAAGAAAATTTCAGATGGGATTAGGGAATACAACCACAACCAGCCTTTGGGGAAAAATATCACTACACCAGACCATGAGACATATAGGGATCCCTAAGGTGACCTCAGTCAGTAGCTCAGAAGATGAGGATATCCAGGCATCTCCAGAAGGGGAGAAAACAAAACAAAAAAAACATGTTTACTCCTGCTTACACTGGGCAACTATTCTCTACAATACTTCCCTTAGGAACTCAAGGGCAGCCAGTACCTCCAACAGTGCAGTACTTCACGTGTCAGTGGCCACCGAAATGGCAGGGGTGAACCAAGGCAGGAAAGCACAGGCTGAGCTGGAACTCAAGCTGCTGAATTCAAGGTAGGGCCAGGGGAGCACAAACCTTTGCAGCGCACAAGAGCAGTGTAAAATCACTGCAGATCATTTTCACACAATCTCGTGATAGCCTTGGTAGAGCAATACTGCAGTAGATAAAAAGATAACAAGTTTTTCATATTGAAAGTCATAGCAAATATTAATCTGAATCAACAGCTTTAGGTGATAAGGGACGCTATTCAGAGGATCAAAGTCTTTTCATTTCCTCTTTGCAACACTGACATTCAACTGGCACTTTGCAGTCACACAGGTGGCTTGACAATGATGAAGTGTTCATCCCAAGCTGACATAGATATGGAATAAGAAAAATATACTGGCAGTCAGTACACAATCTAGACTTATTTATAATGCAAACCAAGATCCTGTTTTCCTTCTTAATCTATACTAAAACTGTTGCTCAGACTAAGGAAGTCTAGCAACTAATGAATCTAAACCACAGGGGAGCGAAAAAGACTTTAAACAGAATTTGTATTTTGAAGTCTGAACGATATGGTATCTCTAAAACATAAACAGCTTTTTATGCTTTTTTAATTATTATTTTTAACTCTGCTTTGATTTACGTCCAGGAAAACATATTAGGCCCAAGTTTTGGGCCTGAAGAACTTACAGGAGGTCTGAACCAAGAAGCTGGAGCACCTCATCCACCAATAGAGGAGCAGTTGAATAGCCCAGACAGGTCTTGACAGCGCCAGTCAATGGCGGGGGCGGGGGGGGGACATCCTTTATTAGCAACCTTGGAGGAGGCTTACCTCGTTAACCATCAGCATTGCACTGACTAAACCCCAAATGTGCTTTCCCTGCACACCCACGCGGGCTCCCAGAACTAACTCATGGCTGGGAGCTGGATTGCCATGAAACACAGGGTGGACAGGTATGGCGTTGGGAGAGGAACCTCTCACCAAAGCACTGCTGCCCTCCCAGAGACATGGCTCCCTCTCTAACTTAAAGCAGGCTTTAGGTTCTCATACCTCATCAGAAAAGACACCCCTTAGGGGCAAGGTAGCTAGAGAGCTTTCCCTCAGTCTTGCCTGATTGGGGCATACAGGGCCACAGTGGTGACAGGTACCTGCAGGGAATTTCTTCCTGGGAAGAAGGGAAAAGGTTGTTTTCAGGGAGTATATCCCACATCCCAGACCGATCTTGTCAGTAACATATTAAATGGTTCTAGGGAGTCAGCTAGATTTGGAACCAACTTTTTTAAAGTGCAAATGTTTTTCTGTTACTAAAAGAGAAGAGTTAAATATTTTCAACCACCTGTAATGGTTTGGTAACCCTCCAGGAACTTCCCCTTCATTCCCAGATTGAAAATAAAAAACAGACCCAAAAGATAGCTTTTGCTGCAGTAGAGTATGTTGAGCACTTAACTTTCCTAGCCCCCATTAATTCCAGCCCAGAAGGGTGTTTTCTGATGCTCCCCAATATCAGGAGTCAAAAAAGTCTCATGCATAAGAAACAGAAAGGCATGCTGTGTTCCCCAAAAATTTTGAATTCTAAGGAAAAAATACATTGTTTATTGAGCTGAAGGCAATATTTTTGTATTAAATTACAGTCCTCTCACTCATCAACTTTCTGAAAGCATACTTTGGTTTTCAGTTTCTCCCTGCATCTTGCACCATTATACCTCTGGTTACCTATACCAAATCCGCTCTTGCATGCTAGTAGATTTGGGGTGATTTCCTTTTTTTAATGATAGCTTGATATACTGCATGGTATGGGGATAGAACTGCCAAACCCAGATACCCCCAGATTACATGGAGGTGGAAAGGACTCACCAAGCCCCTGCTTTTGGTCCTTTCTGCTTTGCAACTAACCACGACACATGAATACAGACTGGACCTTGGCAATTGTCCATTCATTATTAACAAATTAACGGCTTTCTAATTCCCTCTTTCCTTTTGTTCTGTGTGCAGACATGCATATATGAGCCTGGGGACTTAGACTTTTTCATCTTGACAAATCCTTCCTCCTGCTCACCCCAGTTTTCAACAACACAACGGGGGGCCAATCAGCAAAGCTTCCCAAGGCCTATCAAACAGATCTACTCAACACATTTCCAGTTCAGTCCAGATCTTCATGAGAAAATACAAAACAGCCACGGAAAACAACATCTTTCTTCCGCAAGACCTCTAGGCCACTATTGCCAAGCAAAAATGTGCCCCAAATGTGGGCATTCACAAGCATCTGTGCATAGCCTGGCTGCTACAGAGGGCATGGCTGCAGTCTGGAAAGGTGTCCGTGTCAAGGGCAGCCTCAGTCCCCAACCTGCCAGAGTTGCAACCACTTTTCTTGTCACAGAAGCAGCACCAAGTGGCCAATATGAGACCCAGAGGCAGCCATGCAGCCCTGTGCCATCGCACGGGTCACAGGCCCGGCTCTTCCTGCTGCATCCCGGCCTGGCGTCGCTTCAGAGGCTTTTGTGCAGAGCAGACAGGGCTGCTGAGGCTCCCCCTGCGCGGCCATCTGAAGGAAGGGATTGTTTGATTTATGAGATGGGAGGAAAAAATAAAGCTCCCTCGTTGTTTGTCATTTGGGATGAAGAGGAAGAAGAGAGTTCTCTTATTTTTGGTAGCTAAAGAGCGTTCACTGCACATTGCTTTCAAAGGGAGGAAAGGAAGTGTGGAGGCTGGGTGCCCAAAGCGCTGTGCTTCAGGCAGAGCCCTCTCCCAGAGCTGGGTGACCCTCAGCCAAGCAGTCCAGCAGAATGTGGCAGCTGGTTCAGGGGATCCACATCCCATGGTAACCCGAGGGCCATCGGGCAAAGGCACCGCGGGGGCAGGGGAGGCCCTGCCTCCTCCATCTGGTGGATCAGCCCTTCCCTTCTGTGGTGTCTTGTGCAAGTCAATGAGGTGCTTTGTTTGATGGAAAAAGCAAAATGTTTGCTTGACCCAAAACGAACCAAGGTTTTAAATTCACCAATAAGCCATGACAAAAAAGGGGGTTGTGAGTTAATGCCTCCAATTTATTTTCACATTTATGTGTTGACAGCCAATCAAAAAAATAATCATACACACAATGAAGTTCTGTCTCCCACTTGTTTTTCTCATGAATGAGATTGCATATTTCTAGTTACTGGTCCTGGGAACTTTTTCAAGATTTTATTTTAAAATTAAATGGAAATGCTTGGGAGAAGAGTTAAGATTATACTAAGCATGGATAAGTTGTACTTAGCAACTCTGTCCCTTTGAGAAGGCTCGATACCTTTTAATTTATTTATTTATCTGCTAGATTTTGCTGGACAGACTCCATATTCCGTTACAGTACAGAAGTGATATATTTCATCTTCTAATAATACTTCCAGTTATTTATTCCAATCCAATGTGTTTGTTTAAAGCCAAACATGGAATCATAGGATCATTATTTAGAGCTCATTTCCTCAAGAATCAATGTCATTTTATTCTGAGTTTCCATAAGAGAAAATACTATTTTAAAATGCAAACTTGTACATACAATAGAAAATGAATTCCATTCAGATGATGCAATTAACCCCCAGTATAAATAATCTGTAGTGTATACTGTAATATGATAATGTGAAAGTCCAAAAGAACTCATTCCCAGACCACATCAGAAAATCTACTGAGTCAACAACTGCAGCAGACAATAACAGGACGAGTTAAAGGAGCAGAGCATTAAAGCAGGTTAATTCAAACTGTACAGCATTTAAAATGTCACTGACAAGATTTAATATGACGATTCACACTCAAGCACTACATTAATTCACTCAGAAAAGATTTGGTAAATAAGATCTGAGTGTAAAGAGACAACCAGTTCAACTTGCTATGTTAAATTACTGCAGGTGGAAGACTGTTCCTGTCTCTGTTTTGCATTATCACCATCAATTTTTGAATAATTTAAAAGGAAAATTATTTGCTCAACCTATTTGCTTAGGAATTTGTTTGACTTATTATAAGCAATCACATCTGAAGCTCACTTTCTTGACTAAAGATCCTCTGCACACATAGAGTGTGGCTAAGTAACAGATGTAAGGAGCTGAAATTATTGTGGCAATATACATGTTGTTTCAACTATTCTCTCTGATAAAAAAATAACACAGCATTTCAGTAGGATATGTGACTTCACTATATATGTAGAAAGAGTGCAAGAATCATATGGTAATAATTACTGGAAGTGCATAGTTCCCTTTTTCCTGACAAGAGCCACATGGCTTTTTTTTTAATCTATTGTATCACATATATGATGTAACAATATATCAATGCAAATCAAACAAAAGCAAAGCAGCTTTCCAGCTGAGACTCCAGACACACTGAAGTCAGGCAGCTCCAACTTCGGGGTCCTATTCCCAGCTCAGCCCTCAACATTCCCATTTTCTCTTTCTAGCTGTGATGTTTAAAATGTGTGGTCTAAATCACTAGTGAAAGTAGAGAAACCGCCATGACATTTATCAGGAACTCCAACACAACAGCAAAACCAAACATAGGAAAAATTATCTCCCTCCAAAAGCCTCCCAGAGCAATCACCTCGGGGAGGAGTTACATATTGGTCCTTAGGAAATACAGGGGCTCTCCTCTTCCAGAGCAACACCTTCACAGTGCAGCTTGGTTTAATAGCAAGCTGCCGCTTGATCCACAGCTTAAGGCTACAGCATGGAAACAAAACTAAACTCAGCAGAAGACCCAGATATTAAGCAAGGGTATGGCAACACTACATGAAAAAAACCAGCCCAGATGAAATGGCTACAGTTCAGACCTGCTAATTTCCCAGGTGCTGTGCAATTAAAATTCAGTATGGTAGTGTTTTAGAAGCTCATTAGTTCAACATTCTTGGTTTCTTTTTGAGACATACAATATCTAAATGCTGTAAGTATCATGGTCCCATGAAACAACACATTCTTTTGGTATGAGTTCATGAGGCTGGATCAAAACCACTCCAGAGAGGATGCTGGTGGGTTAAATATGTGCCACAAGTCAGGCTGGACAACTGGATGGTTCAAAATTTTGTGCATCTCAAAGGGGAACATGGTGTCTGGGAGTCCCAGGTGTATATTACCTTTTGGCCAAATCAGGCACCCTGCTCCACTCCTACTTGCTCACACTGCAATCCAGCATCAGATAATCAAAGAAAATGCCTGCCTGCTTTGCAGACCATTTGCTACATCTGGCATACCCTGGCTTTGTTTTACTTTTCAGGATCTTACTTTCTGGGCATACAGCTGAACTCTGGGATGTTGCCCAACTCAACCACTCCCTGCTCCACCATCACCCTGCTGACCCAAACATCAGGTTTGCCCCATCTCGACCACCAGCCTTGTCCCAGTTTTTGACTACCAGGAGGATTCACAATACTCCTCACAGCAGAACCTGGTGCTCCAGGAACCACCTCTGGCCCTGCTGCCTCTGCCCCCATCAGCACCCTCTCTGCCCAGGCCACACCCTGCTGTATGTCACCCACTGCCAAGAGCAAAGCCTTCCCACCATGCCAAGTGCCTTTCTGTGACTGCACAGCCACCGACCAGGGTGTGATCAGTGCAGATTCAGGCCTTTGTTGCACTGCTCAGAATGAAAGTGAGAAGGAGCTGGATGAGATGTCTACTCTGAGACCGTTCAGGCTACATTCACGAAGCTGTTGCACTGGCCACATCTGGCTCTATTAGGAAGGGAACTAGAAAAAAACACCTCCATAGTGCAATACTGCTCATTTCCCACAGCGTACAGGGAATCAAGCACCTGCCATGAGCCTGTGTAAGCCAGGACACTTCGTGGCTCATGCCAGGCAGCAATGGTTGTCATATTAGCTTCCTGTCACGGCAGTGGCCATTCAAAATGCAATTGCAGTCTCTATCTGTGTGACTCCAGCCTGTACCACCAGTTCTATTGCATTGCACAGAACCAATTTTAATAATCCAAATTAATCCTAATTAATAGGGGAAGCTGTGGCAGCATTATAGAAAGTAAAAGGTGTTCTTTACGTTTGAGGTTTGGATTTTGCAGGATACACAGATCTTAATTTCATAACTGTACATTAAAGTCAAACCAGCAAAGGGATTAAATTAATCTAGCTTCTACTTCAATGAACAGAAAAAGATTCCCATCATTGTACCATCAAATCACTTGATTTCATAAATCACATATAAGTAACATGAACATTTATAAATCCAGAAAAAATAATCAAGTCTTTCTCATTCTGTTAAGTCTACAAAGTTTAGCTGTGGCAGGAAAGTGATCTAATTTCAAACTATCGTTTGGGTCAGTGTATCTATTTACAGTGTTCAATTACATGATCATATCATTTTGCACAGCCTTCTTTATATTGGCAAGCTATAAAAGAGCTTCTTCGAATGGAACCATTGTTCTGCTGCCTGCTCTAAGAATAGCATAGACTATATATGAGTCCTCAGCACCAAGACTGTGCAGAGGACCTGCCTTGATAAATTCAGAAGTTTCCTATTGCATCAAAGTTCCTTCCTCCTTTCTCTTCCCAGTCTCTCTTGCTCAAACATATCAGACTGTATTTGGGCCAAGCAGCTCCCCCCTCCTTGTTCCCCCATAGGAGCTGCTGTGAGGTACTGATCTTCTGCCTTTTCTTTCCTAGGACAGACAACTGCATTTTATTATTTACAAATTTGAAAGACTGCTCCTTTTTTTAACCATTTTTAGCCTAGTCTGTCATGCAATAACAGTACTAGGTGTTATTTGCAGGTCAGTATTTTCACCTGCTAGCTAAGAGATGTAGACAGAAAGCTTCTTGGGGACTCTACTGGGCTCTGGACCTCTTTCCTCTTTGCAAATGGGTGATGGTTTATCCATAGCAGAGCAGCGGCACCTCAGTCCCAACTCCATCACCACAAAACCATTGGGAAGTCTACTAGAAAATTCAGTTCAGGAATTTTTGTATTTTCTCACAGTAGTAAAAATATTGTGGGCAATAAAGATCTTTAAAACAGCTACACGGTTTTGTTTTGCTTTTAGCTAGTGAGAGGATAGAAGAAAGAATAAAAACAGCTCTTTATTTTCTGGCTGGTTAAAGCTCTAAGAACATCAGTGTTGGTGATGTTTGACAAGAAATATATGGAGAATGGTAAAAAAAATTAAAACACAAACTGACAGAAAAAAAAAATCTTAGGTTTAAACCAAGGAGATAACAGAGGAAAAAAGAAGTTATGAAAAGAGCAGAAATTCCTTTTTACTCCAGAGATTTTCAATACCTCGCAAATCAGGGTCTCAGTGAAGAAAAAAAAAGCATAGCTTATCCAGCTCAGACAGACTTCAGGGAGTCCCAAGGGCATTTTGACCTTCAGACAGGAGATGCTTTAGCAAGTCTGCTTTGCTCTCTGCCTGCAAAGGCCTGTGCTTCAACTGTGAGCAAAGCAACTGTGGGATAAAAACCACCTATGCGAAGTTTTGGTATCTGTAAGGGTTTACTGGTGCTTCTCAAAAGCCTCCTAAAGAAATCAAATGTAAGAGGGAAGGCAGTTCAATTCCCAGATGTCACTTGAAGCAACATAAGATGAGCACTTCTTGCCAAGATCCAAAATGCTTGACAGGCACCTGGGAAATCAGCTCAGGGAGTCACCAAGAGGTTAGATTTCATCACAGCAAATGACCAGAAGTTATATAAGAATATTTTTTTCAGATTTGAAGATGTGTTCAAAGCTATGCAGGTTGCTTCCACGCAATTTCTTCTAATCTAACTCACTCTGCATCTCAAACATGCAGACCAAGAATACAGCAATGTGGCACAAGCTGCTCATGAGAGGGAAGAGGACCCAGCTGCTCTTCATCATATTACACACTACTATCCCACTCTCTCTTGGCATATACTTCAGATTGTGGCAAATGCCATGGGCAAATGCTTGAGGGACTGACGCTCATTTTATTTCAGTTTTAAAAATTCTATCCACATGCTCACTGAAGAAATCCCTCCTAGAAAAGTTTCATGTAAGCTTATAGAGATAATTTTTTTTAACCGTGTTAGTTTTGGCTTGTCTCAGTCCCTCTGGAATTATTTTGGCCAGGACTCTCAGTTTCTGAGAATCTCATAGATAGTATTACAAAATGAATATTTCTTCAAACACACACACTGATGCACTGTTGGGACATTTTATAACACCTTTAAAAAACCTGAACTCTCTGGAATATTAAACATATAGAAATAGATTCCCCCTTCAAGTACCATCAAGTTGTGTGAAATCTTTACACTGGATCAAAGAGAATCTTCTGAATAAATAAATGGAACAAACTTGTCTGCTAGAGCAAATAATAGCTAGAGCGCTTATCACTTTACCTGGGCATTCCCCTTTCACATGCTTGAAAATTCTTCATTGATGAATAACATTAGATCATTATTTAAACAAGAGTGCTGTCTCTGTCCTCAAACAGTGCTGGTCTTCTGTGTAGCAGACAGTGCAAAGAAACATGGTCCGAGAATATCTAAGAAAATGGAAAGAAAGAGGTAAAAGAAAAGAGTACTGAAGATACTGTTTCAACTGAGTTCTCTGAAGGAAGTCATGAAATGCCCCACAAATGCGAAGAAGTAAAAACTGGTCTTCAGAAAGGAGGTCACTGGTTTTAGAGTGCACTGAAGGACTCCAGTTACTTTTCTGAGAAGTCTATTTTGGCTTTACTATTAGCAGCACCCTGGGTCATTTAGCCTTTCCGTCGACTTCTGCCAGGTTTCAATTGCAGTTTCTGTACTAGGCTGTATGCAAAATATAACATGCAAACATGCTATCTGGAAAAGCTGAAATATAGGTGAGTAACATCTGTTTGAGCAGAACAAAGACACAATTTGCAGAGAGCTGCAAGTCAAATCTGTGACAGAGACAAGCTTAGAAGACAGGCATTCATCATGTCTGAGGACAAAGGTTTGGGATGGTGGCTACTTACTGAATTAGGAGAAAGAAGAAATGGATAACAAAATCTTTCCATTAAAACTAAGTGTAATATCTGATTTGTTTGTGCAACTACAAAATCATCACCAATGCAAAATGCATCAAGCATTGGTACACTAAAAGATAATGAGCAATAAACAGTGATGTGAGACATGATTATGCTAAGTCATCTGGATAACATGATATCATAATTCATAATCATCCCACAAATAAACGCAAAGCTGACTTCATTTTTGTACACCTGCAATGTCATCAGTCTCTTACGTAGTCACTGCTGGTAAAAGGAAGTTTCCACTCACTTTGAGCATGTGCCATCCTCCAGATACCTGTACACTGAAATGGCCCCACTCTGCTCCCACAAGCATCCCAAATAAACCCAGGAGGGGTCCATTTGTAATCTTACTGTCTCTGGCCAGTTTACTGTAGCTTAAGTAACTCTTTAACATGGGTGGATGGACAATATAGCATCCGCATTTTCTTCACAAAAAGAACCAACTTTATATCCTCAAACAGCAGAGATAATTTTGTTTGATAGAGCACTTTATGAAAATGGCTTATCATTTTATAAACAAGAAATCAAATGTCATTAAGAAAAAAAACCCCTAATACTAAGAACAAGGCTGATTTTTAAACAAATATAGGTGAAGAGAAAAAAATAAGTTTTATGAATAAAGCCTTTATAGGAAAGGCTAAAAAATACCCAGCATTTAAATCACAAAAAAAAGAAGTTCAGAGGAGGCCTGAGAACTCTTAATGCTATAAGGACTGACTACGCAGCATTTTTGACAGAAATTTCTCAGACTTGTTTTTAAAACTTTACTATCTTCAGGCAATCACTTTCCATATTTCACTAATCTTTCCTGAGTATATATTTCCTAATACATTTTTCCACTGAACCTTCCTGCCTAAACATCTTTTTTTAAATACAACCCAGTTACTTCTTGTCCTAGCAACAGTGGATGTCTAACAATACCACATTGCCTTTTGTTCTGTAGTAACTTTTTACTTGTTTGAAGATTACAACCACGTTTTCCTTCACTTCTCAGAGAAAAGTGAACAGCTTTGCGTTCTCTGTCCTTCCTCCTATTTTAAGTACATCTCTGGTCATTTCCATGGAAGAGGGAACTGTGATCTCCACCTGATCTCTGTATTTCTTAAAGTGTTTAACAATGTGCACACTGCTCCAGGAGAGGGTTCAAAGGAAGGATCATCCCTGATGTGCACCCTCCTTGGCCCAGCTCCCATCACAATGCTGCTTTTGCCCCAGCAGCTGGGCACAGATTATTACTAGGCATCTTACCTTTTAATTCACCCAACAAGAGAGCCTTCCCCCTGGAAAATACCACTTTTCCCTGCTGCTGATCACTGCTTCCAAGAAGGGATTAATGGTTGTGGCCATACTGCACTACAACAGTAGCAGAGAGATTTGAAGGCTTTACTAGAGCAGTAGCTCATTCACAAAATCACTTACTCTTCAGTTGCTATCATTGTAGAAGACAGATTTTAGGCTTTGATCAGGAAATTTTCATGAGCTGGAATTAGTGGGGTTATAAACACATTTCCTTCTCTAGGTTTTGTCCATGCAGTTCTCCCTTTCCTGCATTCATTTTGGCTGCCCAATTAAAAAGGAAAATTATCACTAATATGCATACACAGAATAAGAAGCAATCATGTCAGTGGAATTGTGACCATTCACACACACACACACACACATAAAAGTAAAGAAAAAAGTGAAGGAAAAAAGACCTTTCACATACAAGTCTAACTGAGAAACACTCCCCATAGTTGTGTAGGAACAGCATATCAGCACTTAGTGTATTACCTGGGTGCAGAGAGACAATTCTTTTATGCACATTGAAGGTTCCACTTTAAAAAAGTAGTTAATGGTGCTTTACTACATCTCTCTCCTAGTAGCTGAATTGCATTTCTGCTTTTCTTAAAAGCAAAGGGAACAGTTCAGAAATATTTTCCATATTCGACCTCCAGTGAAACCAGAAGAACTGCTCCTACAATTGTGCAAATCAGTGAACACTTTCAGTCTTCAGGCAGGCAAAAGCTCCAAGGAAGCCTTCTCAAAGAGACAGCAAGGTCTGGGATTCTGCTACACCTGTTCTCTCGGCCATAACAAAAAGGTGTGTTCTCTCACCACATAACACCTGAGAACAAAGAGCAAATACATGTCGCTGGCAGCGTTCACCCATTCTTTCATCTAACAATCATCTGTTAAAATGCTTAACCACTGTTACAGAGTTCTTCTTTAGAGCTCTTTGCAGATACAACAATGGTGGTTGAGACTGTGGTAAGAAAGAAACAGAAAGCAGATCTGCAGAAGTGAGGAGAGCTCCCTCTCAGAAGCCTTTCATTATCATATGATGCTTTCTGATGAAGTGATCACCTCTGATTTGTTGAATCAGTATCTTAATCAAGTACTTGGCACCACGAAAAGAAACTACCAGCAATATTAACAGGGTTATCCAGGACTGGGGTTGGAAGTCCCTATTGTTTAAAGCAAGAGTTAGACAGTATTACCACATGATCCCCTCACTCAGACTCTTTGAAGTGTTATGAAAACATTTTTAAACCAATATTTGCCACAGGGTAGTAACTCATGTTATATCTGTCTTACCCCTCCTCTTTCCGTCTGTGAGCAGCTCATTACCAGTGGATAATACTGATGCTGTAATACCACTTTCCCTTGGGAACAAAATAATAATCATCTGTGTCATTTGAGAAGGATCCTGCTTGGGCCTCTGTGTGCAGGAATGCACAATTATAAAGCATGCCTGACAAAAACATTTGATTTTGTTCTGTTCTTAGTTCAAGAAATACAGGTACAGTGTGTGATCATTTGTTTCTAGTTAGGGGTTTTGAATACTCTTTTGTTTGCAAAAAGAGCAAATGTATCTGCCCATTAAGACTGAAAATAAACTAAAGATTTCAGTAAATGCAACAACAATACTGTTGTTACCAATGTGTTTCTCTTTGTCCCTAGACTACGATAAGTATTACTTCCATTAGTTTCATGATTCAGCTCTGTATTTTCTTCTTAGAATGTTACAAGGACTCGTGCTTTAATAGGCTTTATCGGAAAATGGCCTGTTCAAAGCAACTTCAGAAGTCAAGGATAGGGTGAAAAGAGCACAGAAGGAAAGACTGCAAATGCCAGCAAATGGAATGAAATCTTTGTACGAAATGTACTCGTTTGTATTTTAAGGGAATTTCTCAAAGAATTCTTTCAGTTTTGCTCTTGGCAGATGATACCATTAGTGCAAAGGAGGAGGTAAAATATGGCTGAGATCTGCAGAGGCAAATAATGAGTCCCAGTCCTGTTTAGGGAACTTTTGTTCTGTTTCCTTTACCACACAACAGTCCCCCAAACACCCTAAAAGTAGACCCTTGTGTATAGCACTTTTCAATCATGGAAGATTTAAGTTAAATTCTCCCACTCTCTGTTATTATTGAAGCCTCCATCAAGACTATTTAGACAAAAGAGTAACGCCTTTGCAGAAGCCCAGCCGCAGGGCATCTTGCAGTTACAGGCTCTATAGCCACGCTGTGAGCTACACATCAGCAAGACAAAACATTACCCAATTCCAGCCACAACAGAGCACCTCCATTACTCCACATTCTGCCTTTTTAGGAAGGCATTCTCTGCTCCAAAATCTTACAATTGCTCTGGTCTTGTTCTGCTTTGCATTTGAGATCAATGAACTCCAGAGAAATGTAAAGGTCACCTCCAAATACTAACATAAGTTTAGCTTATATTCAAAATGGTGGTCTTCTTGTGCAGGAAAAGTGGATGTTTCATGCAGTTCCTGTCCCAGCTCCATTTCCCAAAACTCAGGCAAAACAGCCTCTGAAAGGCAGTGTACAGCATTTCCAAGTCCTGCCCTCAGACAAGAGAATGAAGGTCACCCCCCTGAGCCAAGTGATGGAGGATAATGGTGGAGTGGAACAAGCTGAACCAAAGCTATTTTTAAACTTTATCATCAGGGGAGTTAAATCACTGCACTTAATGCTAGCTGTTGTCAAGATTAACTATAGTATCGTGGGAAAAAAAGGGCTAAAGTCACATAATAATTACATGCACTTTGATGTTTATTGAGAACAGCTACTCTTGTAAAATTATAATGCTGTATTCATAGATTAGAGCTCAGGTTCCATCAGCACTGTTGTAACATTTACTAAGATTAGTCATTTTGTTAATGAAACATACAATTGCTTTTTTAAAATATGCTTTGTTAAAACACTTTACATACAGACCTTTTAACTTACAAGTATATGACTGAGCTGTTCTCATACATTGGTGTTAAATCTATCCACAAAAATGATCCTCACTTTTTGTACTGGGGTACATGTACACACACATTTTAGTTTTTGACTGATAAGTGCGCTTCTACATTTATGTAAGACTGTTTAGAGGAGGTGAAAATCCCACTTTATTTGGAAATGGCAGCAAGTATCAAGAAATAGATTTGTCCACTACATCTGGACTGGCCAAATTTGAAGAGAATGTGCACATGAGACAGAAATCAAAGAGTGAGATGAATGAAGAAAAAGTATTCTTTTATTAAAATTCTCATCAATACAAAGAAGTGACTGGAGAAGGTGTCAAAAATAACTATTCCCTCAGTTTGCTTCTACTGGACCAGAACCTGCAGTGACCAGGTAAATTAGTTGGGCTCATTACATACTAACCCCTGCTGTCATCATATGTGGGTGTCTTCCAAGCCTTTGAATACTCATTACACAACATCCTGGAGAGGCAGCAATTGCTGTTATTATTCTTTTCTGGATGAAGACTGAAGCAGAGCAAAAGAAAGGGCCTAATCTGAATGAATAAATAAATAGTTACTTAGAGCAATTTAGGAGAAATTTGTGTATGCAAGTTCAAGCAGGTGATCCATAAGATCTCCACCCCACTGCTTAAACTGTGGGGTGTCAAAGTTCTCATCAGTCAAATGAGGCTCAGGCTCTCATGCATTTTTTGAGCACTTTCAAACTCTGCCTGTGAACTGGGTTAAGCTTAGTCGAAAACACAGTAGTTGTGAGTACAGATTGGGATACCAAGTTCTACCACTTTTCCCATTGTTCTTAAGTACAGAAACAGCACTCTCACCTACCACCTCCTGCCTTAAAAATTGTACTACTGGGAAGAGAAATGCTGAGATGAATTCTTACTTTGGAGCCAGGCAGGTGTATAGAAAGAAAGAACACAATATTCAGAGTAAGTATAAGGCCAAAGAAGTGGACATCTGTCCAGCACTGAGTCCTGAGTTCATGTTTGCGTGTCCTGTTCTGGTTAATACAAGATGTAAAAAGGACGAATTTTAAAAGCTGCATCTGAGATGAACAGTTAGATACACTGTTCTGGACTGTTTCCAGAAATAGCTTTTTTTTAAGCTGAATTCAGGTATCTCCACTGTCAGAATCAAAACATTTAGAAAAAGAATTAATAGGAATGCATGGCTAAGGGTGGGTCTGCTGAAGTAGAAGTAAGAAAACAGAAGGGTGACTAATAGGTGTGCAATTCCCAGTCCAAAGCCCCCAGCTGCTGAGAAAATCATATTCTGCCAGAGATGCAGGGTAGTGCAGGATTACAATATTACTGCTTTGTAGATAATGTTGACGAGGAAAAGCAAATATTTTTTAATCATTACAAGCAAAACTTTTCAATCTTCTAATATGCAATACTAGAAAAAGACAAAAAGGGGATTTTATTTTTGGCTTTCATATTCATTCACTTCTAATTAATGGCATCTTAATTGGTCACTTTAGGAGAGCAGGAAGTCAGGCATCAAATCTGATTACATATCCAGCCTGGGATTAATTCCTCAGCAAGTCACAATAGACAGAGCAATGGGGCAAGACAAAGCAAATTGCCTGTCATACCTCACCCATCACAGTGGAAATTTTATTGTTTATAGCTGCCAGTTTGTAAGCATCACATTCAGGATACAACTTCATTTTTCAAAAAATCCCAGTCCTAAAGGCCATCCAGCTGCAACAGCTATACTGACAGATGAGCACTGTTTACATTCCTCAAGCAGAATGAGATAATACAAGAATGTAAAAAATTCAGCCAAATCTTCTGAAGAGAATTCCCTCCTTTACAAAACATCTGAATTCTGAGCAATGGGATTTTCCATAACTGGAGAGTGCCATTTTCCAATTTCCATGCTTTTAGGCGATCTATTGGCAGGTCTTGCACTACTATAAACACAGTGGTACATTTTTTTAAATTACATCGTTTTAGCCAGATACTTTGTTAATCTCCTATTCAGTTTCCTGGGCAGCAACTCTGAGGAATAATAGATGTGTTGAAAAACTCCTTCAGTTTTGACATGAAAGACTTGTGATTTTTTTCTAGCTGAACTAAGAGAGTGAGTACAGCAGTTTTCTCACAATACAGTACTTTGTTTAAAAAAAAAATACAATTCTTCCCTTTGCCCTCATCTCTTCAGCTTGTACTTCAAAAGAATGTTCATATTATTAAACATTGTGTTGATATTCTGGTTGAAATTATAAATGTTTGGGAACAGAGGCACAGCAAGAATGATACTACAAAGGAAAACATTTCAGTTTGTAATACATATTCAATACAAGCACTTATATATGAGGCATTTATTTTTCTTCCATTGTTTTTCTTTTTTTTTTAAATGAGATAATATTAAAAGTTGGCAAAATAGAATAAGGGTGAGAAATTGTTACTTTAGATTAATACATTCTTACATAAAAGTCAAATTCTTCCCTTGCTGCTTTGACTTCAATGGAAGCTAGATTTGGCATTCAATGTACATCCTATAATCTGGGCAGAAGAGTGCAAAAATTGAAATGTACAATCCCAAAATGTTTAAGCACTGACTATCCTACATATATTCATCTCAGAGATTAATATCTACTAGCCTACACAAGAACAATTAAATCTAAATTCCTAAATGAAGATCATATGCAGAGGAGATTACAAACATAATATGGGTCATTTCATCTCTAGTTTGCTGTTTCACGTACAGTCCGAGCAAGTACAGAACAAAAGGAAATCATTAGCAGCAGACAAATGAGCTGATCTCAATACAGCTTTTTCTGGACACACAGACAAATTGGGACAGAGGAGAGGTGAGGAAGGGAAGTGTTACAGGCGAAGCAGCAGAAAATACATATAGCTACAAAACTTCCTTCCTCTCAGAGAAAAGTCTAGAATTGTTCCATCTCTTCATCCCTAGTGACCTCACCAGAAGCTGACAGGCAAAACACCACAGGAACAACTGCAGCACTTTAGTGGGAATTTCAGTTTCTAATGCTTTATGCATTTTTTTATAAGCAAGCTTATCTTTAAAAAAAGGATTTGCAAGTTACATAATAAATAGGTTTTCTATATTAGAAAGGAAGACAGAAATTATTCTGTTTAAGTGCGCATGTTTTACAAGAAGCCAGTCTTTCAAACACTTCTTCAGCACTGTCATCACATATTATGGCACTGCTATACATTTAAAGGAGGAAAGGAAGGTCTTGCTCTTTTAATGTAGGCTCTACCACAAATAGGCATGACTTAGGTGAGAGCCAATTTCAACTCTCATTGCTAGGCCAGTGAGCTACAGCCAAGAACAAAAGATATGACATGCTGGGGAAGACAGATACTCCTTGAGCAAGTCAGAATTAATAAATGCTTCTTAAGAGAGCCCCCTTCCTGGCAATGTGGATGAACGCTTTCAGATTTTACTGACAGCAAAATAATCCACACACATACATGAGGTTATGGCAATACACTACTAAAAGCAACAGATCTCAATGAGAGCTAAAATCACAAATTCTTAAAGTGAGAGAAGTCTGCAGTAGAATGAGATGCTCTATATTGTAAGCTGCTTTTCCTTTCTTCCACTTAGATTTTTTTAAATGTTCATTCAGATTTCTAGGTTGCCAGATTGTCTTTAAATGACAGAGATCAGGCAAAGAACACAATCTACAGTTCAAGTATTCATTTTGCCTTTTCCAAAATAATAGCATCCAGGTAATCAAAGCCACACAGCGTGGTTGTAAAGTCCAGGCAGAACCAAACTCAGGAACGACAAGAATAGCAAAGAGTTAACATCAGCCAATAGCAAGCCATTGTTTCCTTTTTAGGAATAATTATTTGAACTAAAACTTCAGGCAAGTTCTGAGAAAACATCTGTCCAAGAACCTCAGTATAAATTAAGTCATCTCAGTATATACAAAGAATGAATAAAATTACTCCACAAATAAGCCAAATACTCTTTATTGGTTACAAATATTTAGTCAGTTCCATTCCAATTCTTAAACAAGGAGAATAGATCCAGAACTTGGAGAAATCACAAATATGTTCCTTACAATATTGCTGTTAAAAGGAGAATGCAGGGACATTATGACTGAAAAGTTAGAGTTTATTGTTCAGTTTTAATTAGAATTTAGGCTGATGAAATGCATATAAATAAACAACATTAGACTTAAGGAGATAATCATAAGTCATGGATGACAGATTTTTATGGCTATATTCCTTATTACTCCAGTTTATCAAACTGCTCGTCGTGTTCCACAGCAATGCAGAGGTTCTTCAAGGACACAGCACAGGAGAGTGATTTGTTATAAAAATAATATTTTATTAATAACATAAATAGTAAAAAACACCATTATTGTTACATCTGAATCAAGTTAGAAGAATGAATTATTCCTCCATTTCACCCCAAAGGAAAGCATTAGGTAGAAGACCTGTTGTGGTGGGCACTGTTACAATTTGTTACAAGCTAAATCAAGTTTAAAACCACTGTGTAGACAATAGCTCAGTTGTCTTAATAATCAGGCTTCTTTCTTTTAAAACAGTTCTCATTCGATTTTCTGTTTGTTTGTTCCTTTGCTATGATTGTAAACACTCCAATTACAGTTCAGAACACTTAATTCAATAGTGTTACGAACTATAAATGAAGTTGATGTTATACAAAACTTGTCAGATAAGACTTGGTTGTCATCACAAGCATTGCCTACCACACACTTTCCTTGTTTGCATCAAGAGGAATTGATTCTTTTTGGTACTTTTTTTTTCCCTGAATGGCAACATTCCTTAACACTTAGCATTGCATGATTTGTAGGAGTGAAGTAGCACAACACAAGGATTGATGGAAGACTGACTGCCCAATCCAAGTTTCATTTTCATTTATTTTCTAATTATCCTCAGCTGAAATGACCTAGTCACTATTTTTAGCTGTTTTGGGCTGCTCTGTCAGCAGCTGATCTAGCAGAGAAAGAGCAGAACTGAGGAGCATGAGACCAGATCCACTGCCTGCTCCACAGAAAGTGCTTGCAAAGCCATTTCTACATTTTAACCTTTTTCCTACCTTCTGATCAGCAGTTTTTTCTGCAGAAATTGTTTGTATGTTCTCTTTCTTGAAGACACCTGCAAACTATAGCCACAAGGTGGGTTAGAGAGGCTTAGAAAACCACTACCCCTGAAAGAGCAGTTTGGGGAGCAGCAGGAGAAGGTTTGGGAACATGCTTCCCTAGAAAGGGACAATGCTCTTCTGGCCCTCTACCCCCTGTCTGCATGGGTCTGTAAACTCCCTTTATGCCAAGACCAGTACTTGTGGTGAACCAGACCTGACCTGGCAGAAGAAAAACCCAATTGTATATATGATCAGTATAGAAAAGCTGAAAACAAGAGTCCAAACATAGTGCAAGGAGGGAACGCAGGACCATGTCTCCCAGCAGATGCAGCCTTGATTTAGCCTTAAACCTCATCCTCAGGTGAAATAGGCCAAGAATGTGTCTGGGATGTAACCACGAGTAGGAAAGGGTATAGGCTTGGCTGACATGCAGAAGTCATTTTGCCATGTGCCTCCACAAAGAGGTCACAGAAACCATGCAGCCCCAGCTGACAGGCTCCATCAGCCTGGCCAAGCCCAGGGTGGGGATAGTGGCCAGGTAACAGTGAGCCACAGGTGCTGTCCATGTTCCCCCTTGCAAGCGGGCAGTTGATCTGATCAGAGTTTTGGTTATTTATACCAACAAAGAGTTTGTGCTGTCACTGCTGTGTTTTATAACCAGCTGTGCCTCTTCCGTTGGCCAGCAACGTCTTGCGCAGCACTGGACTGGCAATGCTCCCAAATAACTCGACTCTGGTTTCACATTCCTCACCTCCACGTTCATGCTGCCCAGCGGTTTATTTTACAGATTCCCTGGCCTCAAGAGGCTGCTATCATGTTCCTCCACCCTGACCACAGCCCTGCCTCCCTGCCCCTTCTCAATAGGGCCTTTGTTGGCTGCCACGTGGGGGTCAGTGGGAGCACTGCCTCCCCAGGCCCTCTTCTGAGAGCCACCAGTGAGACACTGTGTGGCTGCTCCAGTAACACCCTGGATGGGGCTGGTGTGTATTTCTGCTCCACATAGGGCCCTCAGCAATAGGAGAAACACACTGCAAGACACTGCACACAACCAGCAAAGCAAAACACCTATTCCTTTCTTCACCTATGAGGTGTTTTCACTGCATTCCTGCATATTCCAAGGAGGAATTTATTCCTCCAGAATAATGTATTTCATTCCTTCAGGATGAGCTGGCTGGAGGAGAATTCCTTTAATCCTAGTCCATCTGCCCACTTCTGTTAAAAAAAATACCATTTCTGTTAATCTCACAAAACTGCAAATCCAAGATTTCATTGAATTAATTCAGTAAAATGCTCTACCATGATCAAATTACATGACAGGCCCAATGTGAAAGTGACAGTTATGAAGACCTTTCCCACTATCCTGATTACAGGGCAGGTAAATGAGAAAGGCAGCTCTGTCAACAAGTGTTTCCAAAAGACGACACTTTCTATCCATCCAGCACTGTAATGAAGCCCTAATCCTTCATTAGTGTTACTGCAGGCTCCCAGGATGTGAATCAGTAACAGGAGCCCGGGGTTGATCTGGGCCCGAATTCTGAGCTGCCCCCAGTTCTGGAGACCAGACAGAGCACTTTACCTTTGCAGAACTCCACTTGCTCTTGCCCCCCGTTCAAAACGCCCCGTGATGGTGCAGAGCCACCTGGTTCTCTGATTACGGCTTGCACATGCGGGTCACGCATCAGGGGACAGATCTATGGAGGGCTGAAAGCAGCAACTGAGTACAATGGGGTTGAGCCCATCATGAATAGAGACCTAACAGGTAAATATTTGTGTACCTGTACCTTTCTTAAGGGCTGTATTCAGTTTGCCCTTCAAAGAGTGTGTTGAAAGAGTGCCGCCTACCCTCTATTTATTCCCATTAGAGGCTACTATTACCCCTTTGGGCCAGAGTCCTTAGCTAGCGTTCAGATTGTTTTTCTTGAGGAAACTGAAGATTGAATTGTGTACAAACAGGGTAGCAACCCTGTTTATTTACTGAAAATGGGCATTAAATTGTATTCCTCTTAATCATCAAACAGCAAGAAGGAATTTCTTTGCTCTTTATTTCAAGCCTTTTATTCACCAGCCAGCACTTCACCCAAAAAGCATGACCTTTTTCCTTGTTTTTTTTTTCCCCTTCTAGGGCCCCATTACTGAAGCTCATTTGACCATTCTTGGCTTTCTCCAATGGTCTCTGCCTCCTTTTGTGGTATCCCAGCTGCACTGCCTACACACAGTTTTATCCAGCTCACACCCAGACATACCCCATTCCTTTCTTTTATCCTCTTCTGAAACCCTTGCAGTGATCCCTCTTACCTCCCAGATGGCCTTGAATGGATTGTGCCATGGCCATCAGCCTCTATCTTTTCAGGAGTTTTACATTTGTTCTAAGGCAAATGTGGTTTCTGCAATCATCAGCTTCCAGGAGATTTGGGACAGCTTCCTCCCCAATGATACACTCATTTCCACAAGGACTCTGGAGTACATCACATAGAAAAGCTCCTACCTGTGCCTGCACATGCTGTGTGACAGTCACAGCATAAGAGTGGTGGCTTTGGCCAGTTGAAGCCAAGGACAGCAAGGCTCCTATTTTCTGGGCACTGCTTCATCTTCCCTCCTGCTACAAGTGAAAAAGAGAAGCCCGCAGCACTTGCAGAGCATGTTCTTGTCACTGTAACACTGGAGGAAGTCATATTCCATAACTGGAATATCTTCACTGTGGCATGATCAGTCAGCTATTGATATCAGACAGCACCAATTTCTTATTTTAAAACTGCTCCAAGACTGTAAATGTTGTATTATCAAGAAAATAAGAGATACCAAATTCCTTTTAGAACAACTTGACTATATGTCAAACTCAAATTGCATTCAGTTTAGTCATAGATTTCTTTTACTGCCAGTAAGAAAGTCTGAGATGAGAGTTGATGCTGGTTTTCCTGTATCCTGAAGAGAGAGCTTCCCTCAATTTCCTCAGCTTACCAATAAATTACAATTCTTGTGAAGCCTGCACAAAACACTCCTCTCAGCAAAATCAAAATGAGACATTTTTATTGACAGAAGGGAAAGAAAAATTAAAGAAAACACCAGACTGTCAATACAAAACTAGATCTCTACGTCAACTTGTTCATTACCCTCAAGTACTGCCACCAAAAAATATGTTACAGGGGAACAAAAACACATACAACAGTGATACAGTGAAGGGTCCTGCTTTCCACTGGTTGTCATAAGCATGGAGAACATTAGGTTTCTTCACAGTCCGAGGTTTTTCTGCACTCATTGCCACTGTCTCTCAAGATACTGCTACATGTCAGTTGCCAGCCTGAAATTTCATGTGAATCACTGAATCTTGCTATCCATTACTTTCTAAAATGCAGAGTGGCAACGAACTGCACTGTCTAATAAAAGAAAAAATTGCCGCTTGATTAACCCTCCTGAACTCAGCTACTGGAAACCAAGTAACTTTATGATAACTTATGGTTAAAGAACTACAAGTATTTCTGCTCACCCTCACTCAATATAGTGCTCCTTTTAGGGCAACATATAGGCAGAGTTCCATTAATTAAAGCTATTCCCCACAGATATTTTTCACTTCTCTATTTGTTTCATTTCACACTTTGTTTTGTGCTTTCTCAGGCTGTAGTACATCTGTTTTGACCCCAAACCATGCAGTGTGGGAAGTGTACCTAATGAAGGCAGAATTCCAGGGATATTCCAAGAAATGGGAAACAAAGCACAGTACCTTGGTAGTTTCTGTTATTGTTTGGAGTTGATTTGAAAATGAAGTTGCAATCTTTTGATCATATATACTGTAAAATATTATTGTACAGCCATAAATACTTTTTCCTGCCTTAAGAAAAATTATGGGCTATTTTCCAGATGCATTGTAGCATAATGGGCATGGCATCAAAAGACAAGATCAATGACTACAGAAAAAAAACTTTTTTTTTTTTTTTAATGAGTTAAATAACTTGACAAGTTTGGGAATGTGAACACATCTAAGGTAAGATTTTAATACAGAAGCGGCCAACACACTGCACAGGAATTTGTTCCTTTAACAGATGCATTATCAGATATGTGAAATATCCCAATTTTGACAGAAAAGAATGGACTAAATCCTCATCTCAGTTACTGACTGGCTTCGGTTCCCATGGGATGGAATTTGGTGTGGTGAATTTAACAGGAAACAATAGACCAAGCAGTCTCATTGCCTGTAAAAATTAAACACTGTATTTTCATAACTTGGGAGTTATGTAAGGAATATCTCAGAGGCACAGTTGTAAGAGCTCCACATTCTGCAAGCACTCTTTGAAGGATAAGGCCAGATGATAATTGCCTCCAGAACTTGGGAAGTATAGAGATCTCAAATAATTACAATCCCCAGAGCATGATAATCCCCAACTGCATGAGCAGTTTGGAAGTGGTTTAATGCACTTTTGGAGAGATGATGTGGGGGGAGATGGAGCAGGGAAGGGAGGAGACCTTTGCACAGCCAAGTTTAATCGTTCTTGCTCTATGTGCACATGCTTGTCCTTAAGTAGTCAAGCACCTTGTTCCCCTGAAAGTCCCTCAGAGTAGAAGTAGGCCACATGTACCCATACCACTCACATGCACAAGATTAAATACACCCCAGCATTTTCAAGAGCAGAAGAGTTGCAACCACCTTCAACCTCACTGGATTAGCTGCTTTTCCATCAGCAAAAATATGTACATTTTGGTCATGCAGGACAGAGAAAATTGCATACACACCCTTCTATGTGTACATTGGCTAAAGGAGATCTCAGCCCAGAGTGCTGTACCCTATTTATAACTAGCTCCTTTTAAATTTCATAAAATACACATATTCAAAAAAAATTATGAAAACATTCATCCAGCTGAGAGAGGAGCTCTCATGGCTGGTAAGGACTGGGAACAGGATATAGAGAAAAAAAATTAACAGCCCAGTCTTCATCTTTGTCTTGCATGGTAATTCTTCCCAGACAATTGAGACACCAGGCCTGTGGCTTTTGGGCAACCTGTGTTCTATTTCGTGTTTCCCCTGGGTTCAGAGCTAACTTGCTCGTGACTGGAATGTGATAGTGGAAGAAAACTGTAAAGTGAGATTTTGAAGAAGGATTTGAAGAATACAAGCAGAAATCAGAACTGACTGGAAGGGAGCTGTAGGAATTGGAAAGAAACATAATAGCAAAGAGAAGACTTCTGTCTGCCATCCCTGAGTCCCAAGAGAAGCAGATTTGTAGCACAAGAGACTCACTGCTCAAGGTTCCAACAGGCACACCATGTGCAACTGTAGATTTCCTTCAGAAGACCTCTATCTTGACCCTGTGTACCATTGTTAGGTGTGCTCCAGGAGAACATTGACAGAATTAGCTTCATGCAAAAGAAATTCAGTCAAGCTGCATAGTCTAAGACTTGCAGCTCAATTGGAGGACCGCCAATGGCGATGATAGGAATGCTTTCTGCAAAAAGCATTTCTGATCCAAGCTGGCTGGACATGCCCTGGGAAACATGACATTGCAAAGGCAGGATAACCAGACAAAAAGAGCTTTGCTGGAATTTTGAGCAGGGAAGACGTCTTTAAATTAGGGTATAAATTAGGAACTCATGCAGACCATGAAATCAACTCATGGCCGTGCTAGCCCATGTCCCACAATTAGGTATGCAGCCCATGCTCTAGTATTCCTACACCCCTGTACTCTCTGGATGTGAAGGAACTTTTGAAGTTGGTCTCATATGCATGGTTTTTCTTCTGTCTCACAAAATTCATATCAGAGCTCTTTAGATGCACTTAAAACCCAAATAAAGGTGCAAGTCTTCAGCACAGAGACTGGATAAACCTCTAGGATTGAGTCTTAGCACTGGACAGCATTTCCATATATTCTTATACAGAAATATCCTTTTAGCCTAAAATAAAATCACTGAGCTGATTCTCTGTATCATCATTTAAGGTAATGCAAGAAGTCACTTGGGATATTTCCTAGAGAAGTAGTCCCATCTCCTTATGTTGCTCTCTGCAGGGCTGACATCACAGTAAAATCAAGTTTTGGTGAAATGTTTCACCCATCTTTTTACACACATACTTTCTGAGCTCTGATCTCAGAGACAGAAGCCTACTGTTTCCAAGGCTTACTCTACTGTGGGCATTCAACACATGCTGAGGAGATGGAGTCAGGGTGCATTGCAGCCACAGGGCACCACTGCTGGATTCCTATAAGACCAAGTGCAACTGGGACTATCAGACAGTAAGGAGGGAGATGCAAAATGGAAGATAAGCCTTCTGCTTTCTCCTGAGTTCATGCTGTGATTAATGTGGGAAGTATGACCAGTGAATATAGGCTGTCTTTCCAGGCCATCATCAATGCCACACAATGGCCTGTGGAAGAGTATAGCCCCAGATCAGGAGCAGCCAGAGTGCCTGCTGGGGCATGCAGGACCCTACATGTCTGCCAGGCTTAAATGAAAATGGCAACAACTTAAGTCCTCCAGGCCACTTTTAAAGAGCAAGGTAGATATCTATGTAATATCTAATTAAAATAATTAAGCATTAAGAGTAAATTACTACATAATAATTCATTTCCTGCAAGAGATGTAGCCTCTGTTCCTCTTTCCCATTTAATTCATTTGTCTATCTGCTTTTCTGCCTGTGCTTAGCAACAGAGGTCAGTCCTTGACTCCACTGTATCAATGGGCATTTCCCATTGGCTTGCAGAGAACTTGTGTTCTTCTTGGATTTATCAAAGGAAAGAAAGCATGAAGACTTAAGTAACAGATTAAGGTATTAGTTAGTCATAAAGCTAGACTATTTACTAATGCAAATAAGGTGTTGTTCTGGAGATACAAATCCATCCAAAATTATTCAGAGATGGTTTCTGAGAAAATCCACTCCATCAATACCAATGGGCAGAGGTGCAGAAATTTCGTTCCTATTTGTGATCACAAGTTTGAAATGTAACACAAGCTGCAACATGCAAACAGGCAAGTGCAGCCCAGAGTATTATATCAGAGTGCTTCTCCCACATGCAAAGTGGCAGTCAGTTATCATCCTGCAGTGTCAAAACACGAAGTGTCTAAGGTGTGGCTCTTCCTGAATTTCAGGACATGAATAAAATAGTGACCATATATAGTGGCAGGATCCTCCTTGGCTACCAAACACCATTCTGTTCCAAAGCACATGATTTTGTTTCCCCCAACCTGACGTTCATTCATCACCATATCATTCGAGTTTCATGCTGCTATAACTCTGTTAGCACCAGGTCCACAGAAACTCCGATCGCCTGCTGATACCGAAAGCAAGCACACATCTTTCCAGTAACGTAAAACCAAGCTTTGTTCTGTAGTTTTTTTCCAAACAAGCTGTTCCACTGAATTCAAGTGCATTACAGCTCTGTAAATTAAGGGCCACTTGGCAGCAGAGTCCTAAAAAAGTTAAATAAAATAAAGTATTAAAAGTTAAAACATGTTTACATAGAGCAGCTTTTTTTTATCCTTTCCTTCTACATTATTTAACTCTTGATTTTTTTATGTACTTGTATTTGTTGTACGTTTCTTTTGCAAACACCATAACAGGGAAAGAAGAAAAAAAAAGAAAAAGAAAGTCAATTTCTTTATTATTTGTTTAACATTCTAATCCAGGATATTCTGCTACCACATTCAAGAGGAATACCCATTAATTTTAAAATCAATAAAAGAAGAGTTGTCTTGTGGGGTTGCATTTAGCCATTCCAGCTGAAAGCAACAAATGAACAGCTTAAAACAGC
Source organism: Promerops cafer (assembly GCA_013398275.1). Lineage (NCBI taxonomy): Eukaryota > Metazoa > Chordata > Aves > Passeriformes > Nectariniidae > Promerops > Promerops cafer. Next base: position 1,070,038 of record VZSE01027393.1, read on the forward strand.
TGAATCCAGTAGAATGTAAATAAGAGATCCTTGCCAAATCTTTCCTGGTTACAAAATGCTCTACCAATTTTAAAGATTCCATTGCGATACCTTTGTACTTTATTTATAAGGCTTTCAGTAAGCCACTCCCTTTCCATATTTGTTTGAGCTTATGCCTGTATTCCCATGATAAGTGCAGAACAAATCTAGGTGAAAGGTTGATCCTCTTTCACACCAACAGTCATCTGAATTTTTCTCCTTTTCCTGACGATATATTTTTAAATCAGCAACTGAAAACTTAGAAGAATTCAAGCAAAATATTTGAAGTTCTGCTGAAGTTTTTATTTCTTCAGAAAAAAAAGGCACTTTTACACAAAGCACTTTAACTGCACACTGTATCTCAAAGACCTTGTTCTTTGTGAAGAACTTCTTCAAAATAAGCTTCCATGAAGTTTCCAAATGAGGAAAAACTTTTCTTGTTTTTCTCATTTCTCCAGTGGACTGAGAATTCTTTGAATCAGAGTAAAGAGACCAACAATTTGGCTATCTTTTTTCTCCATCAGTGATATCTATGCAGCACTGGATGCACTCCCAAAGTCCTGCCTGAACATATTCCAGACTGAGCTGTGCAGGACCTAGGAGGGGTTCTCTGAACGCAGTCTCTCCTCTGCAGCTTCGCTGGGAAAGCATAAATGCGTTCCCAGGGTGTTACACAACTTTGCCGCAGGTAAAGCATGAGATACCGAGTGGGAATGGTAATTAGAAAAAATTCGAAACTGAGTGACCTTCCCTCAGCACCAACATGCCACATAGTACTAGTTTTGTCCTGACATGTGAGGCACTTCTCTTCTGTATCTAATCCAGGAATCACTTTACATTTCATGAATCTACATGCAGTGTGAGTCAGATATAAACAGAATTGCCCAACCCTTTAAAAAATTCCATTACACTTACTCTTCCTGCCAATTCAAGTGAAAGTTTTAGGCAGAGCAGGTGGCCTACAACTCACTAACCTTTTTCCTCTGGCATGAGAGGCTGGGATGAGACAGTGGGGATCACTACCCACATGCAGACATCACCAGCCACATTTGCTCAGCCCAGTCCTGCTGAGAGCCCTTTTCAGGTCTCTGACACACTCCAGTCTCTAGTTGGCATGGTCCTTTTTAGACACCAGTCTCACTGAGACTTACCAAGGATGTGCTTCAGGTGTCTCTCTATTCCTTGTTCCCATGGCACAGGGCTGGCGAGACAGCTACAGAGTTGAGGAGCTTCCCTTGCTGGATTTTACTGCTCCAACACATACACATCTAGAGCTGAATAAATGAGCAAACCCCTGTGAAGTATACTTCCTTTTTTCTTTCTCTTTTATTTTTCTTTTTTTTTCCAAATCTCGTATTCCCTGCCCACCCTAGACCTCCACTGAAATGAAATGAATTTATTTGATAGGCATCCCCTCTTTTACTACAAAAAAATAAGCTGGGAGGAGGATTTACAGATATAGCCTTGCAGGTAGCTTACAAGTTCACAGATAAGCTGAAAGAAAACAAGAATGTTTTGTTTATGAAAACACAGGATAAAATACATTGTTTTCAAGTCCTTGATGCTGAGCTGTGACAGAGGCATATATTCAGTTGCCCTGTACTGCACAAGCTGCTGGGTTTCTAACCAGAAGATATGAGAAGGCTGGCTGATATATACCAGACAGTTGAATTCAAAATTAAGAAAGTTCAGAAAAATTAAACTAAAAGAAAATTAAATTTAGATGTGTTTAGAAAAAATACGCTCATAGGGTTAGAAAAATACAGGTTTGCCCTCCACCTAGTTCCTTCCTGAAGTGCTTGCTTGCTGGCTTGTTACTGCCTTCCTCCCCCACTATAAAACAAAACAAAAAAAATCTTTATCTCCAGCCTCACTTCAGTGACTCACACCAAAAACATACCCTTTTACTTCCCTGAACTTCTGAGGAATTTAGAAGTGCAATCCTCAAAGCCCCAAGGGAAGTTTGGCATTTCATAATAGCCCAGGAGCCCCACCTGAGGTATGAAGAATGCTTTGAAAACATGCCTGTGATTAATTAATTAACATATTGGCACATAACTAGCTTTATAACCCTCCACCTAATGTTTCGGCTTAGAGCTGCCTGTGCCTGTCACAGACACTGTGTGGACTGATGCCATTATCTTGTAAAGAATAATGCATTTTACGTCTAAGTAAACACAACAATGTAACATAGATACAGCAGCTTGAATTAAGGATTAATTACAGTGATTCGTAGTGCTTAAAGAGTAGGCAGTTTACAAAGCAAGGAAGCAATTACTTTTAAAGACAGGGGTTTTTTGCTTCAACATTTCTGAGCGGTTACATCATTCTTACTCCTGACAACAAAGGCAAGATCAGCACAATCGAAAACAGCCTCACCTGTGAGAGTCCCAGCTCAGCCCTTAACATCTATCTGCTCTCCCAAGAGCAGTGAAGGCTCACTCTCCCCACATAAGGCTGGAGGCCTCCATGCTCAGTTCCCTGGGTAGGTGGGTTATGGTTGGTGTCCTAACCTGTACCCAGGGTGAAGTGCCCAGTGGGCGCTAATGGCAGGGAGCAGAGAAGTGATGGATAATTATCCCAGCAGCCTTATGCACCATGCAACTTCGTGGATGACATGGTTCCAGTAGTCCTGAGATTTAGGCCCTGTGCACTCTTTCCTATCAGTTTAGGAGCTCAGCTGCATTGTTTGATTTGTAGAAAAAACTGTTTCCTCAAAAAGCGGGAGTTATATTAAACCTCCCTTGAAGTGTTAACTAAATTGCTTGGTTAACCAGGGTATTTTTGAATGTTTCTGGTTGTATAGGTAAGCATAAAACCAACATAATCATAGCAAAATACAATCAAAATACTTAAATCCTCTTTCCCCTCTTTCAGCTACTAGGACAACTTGCTTGTTGCATATGAGAGGGTCTTAGGCAAGTACAAAATCAAGGAAACAAGGAAAGAGTTTTGTATTTAGCCCTGAGAGTAAGGAGGTTCATGGCCATCCGTCCGTCTCTGGGAACACATTTCACCATGCAGCTATACCTGTCTCCTTTGCTTGTGGCTTCCCTGTGTTGGCTGACAGCTATATTATTGCAAGGTGACTGATAGTGGAAGAGCACTTCATCAAAGGCAGTGCTGGCCCATCTTCTACAAGCTATCCAGGTGGGATTTTGGGGTTATTTTCCATCATCTTGGAAGGGCAGGGTCAGTCATCAATAGGTGGATCTGACTGTTAGTAGGATCTGTCACCTCCAAGTCCTTGAAGAAGAATTCATGCAAAGGTGAGAGGAGTTGTCCCATTGCTTTATTTTTTAATTGGTGTACTGGTCTTTGCTTTGGTTTGACTGTAGACAGCAAACCTCCTGAACGACTAGGAAGTGCTGAAAAGTTGGAGGTGGTTTGTGAATGTCTCATGAATCAGTGGAAAGCTCATTTGTATTTCATTTTCTAGGTTAAATCATGGAAGAAAGTAGTAAGCAGTACAGGCTTCCCTTCTGGAAATGGTGTGAAATCTAGATCTTGCAATCACGTTCATCAAGGCAGTTACTCTTCTAGTGATGAGTGAGATGCAAGGTGAACATCAAAATTGGATTAGTGTTCACAAATAAAACCATGAGATAAAAAATTCTGATGGAAAACAAGCAAGTGGGATTCAGTTTTTGAAAAAAAATACCTATAGGAAATAAATAAATCCTTTGAGAAAGAGCAGCCTTACTAGGAAAGACTGAGTTGATACTGAATGTCAAAATGTTTATAAGCCTGAAAACTTATAATTCTGCACTGTTGGTACAGAGCTAGGATATGCTGATATTTCTCAGATATCTGGAGATATCTGAGATCCAGATACCTCAATACCAGAATGACAGCTACAAATTGGCAGGAATTCAGCAAAGTGCAACAGTGGAGATAAAAAAGATACAGAGTCTAATGTAAGTTAAAAGAGGAAAGCTTGAGGGTAAAAGAAAAAAAAAGAAAACAGATAACTCTTGCAAAATATTTGAAAAGTGTGACCAGCAACGAATTAAACTGTTTAGGTTGCTATGCTAAGAAGTAAGAAAAGTGGAAGTATGAATATTAATCTATCCTACTCATTGTACTGCTAAAGAAATAAATTGAACACTAAAAAAAGCATTGTGTACTCAGTAGTCTCATCTGGAGGTGGAAATTAGGGACCCGATTTGTTTCAAATCCATTGTTGCTGTCCTTGTTCTCCACTTTTTTATATACTAGTGTAATTCTTTCCTCTAGAATAACATCACGATAGCATGAGGAATTGCTTCCCCAAAAGATTTTGCTCTCTCTCTATGTATACATATAGAGTATCCAAGAAACAAGAGTAGATTTTTTTTTCTGCTGATTATGCATCTGTCATTTCCACTTTTCTCACTTCTCCACAGTTTTTCAAACTGTGAATTCTAGGAGTTACTGTGTTTTCCCTCAGCAACAATAGCACTACAACCACAGCCAGTGTCATGGATGCTGAAGACTCAACCATGTCCTACACAAGTGAGTCTTGACCCAACAATTCATTGTGGACCATGAGAATAATCCCACACCACTGCAGGTGGTCAAGGTTTGCTCATGACTGTTGCTAGACCTGAAGGTGCATTTGTAACGTGAGTCCTATTACCTTGACAGGATCATAATTCATAGGCTAATCAAAAATAGCTGATGACAGCATTTGTTGTTCAAGGGAAGGAAATAGCCTTTGAAGGCCATTTCCACCCATCAGATTTCATTACATAACACTGAAATACATTTTTCTGAGCACCTGGAGATTTCACATCCTGCACCTTTCTAATGCACAAACTACATTCTTTCACAAAGGGATGATGGGTGAGAAAAAGATGTCTGATAGAAACTCCAGAATCTGCTTTTCTCATCCTCCCTTAAAATTTTCACAGTCAGCGTTATAGCTAGAGTCAACAAGAGACAGCTGACTCAAAATATCTAGGATGATTGTATATTTATTATACTCTTTATAACTTTTATTCTCACTGCATGGTACAGAACAGTGAGATTTCAGTAAGAATCACCTACAAAAATGTTACATTTACCATTTAAGATTCTCAGTTAGTTTTGAAAAGCTTAAAGGAAAAATTTGAAGATAAATAATAAACACGGCTATGCAATATCTACAATACTCACACCATGCTAACAAGCTGTATAAACTGTTTATATATTTGTAAGGAGTCATTGAAACACAAATTCAGTAGCACTGTATGCTACCAACCTCCTTCTTGGAAAAAATTACTTATATAAAGATCAGTTTTTATTTTGTCAAATATTTAGATAACAAAGGCTGTGAGGAATTCCAGCCTCAATTACTCTTCTTCCACTCAGCTTCCCTTGACAAAAGTTAACCTAATACTGTTACACTACCTGTTAATCAGTTTAAATCCTGCATAAACTTGCTTTATGAAATTGTGTGGTACTTAGTTGAGAAAAAAATACTTTTGAAACCAAGAGGAATGCTGACATATCAGATTTTCAAACTGCAGTCCTACAGTTATATGTAGTTGTTTGTTTGTATATGAAACCAGATGTACAAAATAGTCCAAAATCTAAATTAGGAGACTTGATTTAGAAAGAATATGTGTCCCAAAAGAGGCAAAGACTCAAGGACTTGCTGATTATTTTCAACCTCTCAGATTATTGTATGATTTCAGCTGTGGGTGCCAACACATTTTCTCAGTTGTCTGGTGGCTTAAGCTGGTGTGGGTTTGGTGGTCTCTGCTGGACAGATGGCCACAGCCAGAAACTGCCCCTGCAGCTGGCCATGATTTGTGCATTTGTTCAGGAGCAGTGAGGCCATCTACAAAGTCACTCCATTCTCTCCTGAGTGCATGTTAGTGACCCTTTCACTGGTCTGCCCAGCCTCAATTTGTCCCATGGCAAAATTTGGTGGAGCCTATGGCAAGGCTTGCACTGATTTCACACCTCATTACTGCGTTACATCCCAGCTTCAGAGACTAAAATTATCAACCTTATGTTTTCCATCACATCACCAACAATTAAAAAGGAAAGAAGGATATTAAATTAAGGGCCATATGAACAAAACTCCAGATGGGGTATGATCCTGTGCAGGCATCTTCCTCAGCATCCCATCCTTCTGGTGTTGCAGGGACACCCAGAACTTTCAGGCCAAGAATACTTTGGCAGTATAAAAAGCCTGATTTATACACAGCCAGCATTACTAGGATTGACCTGTTGAGCTGTCCATGTCTTACCAGTGGAAGTATTAATCACTTACTGTGGGGTGTTAACCCCATAGCAAGGAAACCCAGCTATGCCATTACTCCACGCACACCAAGGCAGGTAACACATTGCTGAGATGGGATTCTGTTCCGTCCAAAGATCTGACCTTTGTACAAGAGAAAGAGCCCATTAGGAATTAATGTACTGCACACAGAAATGTCTGCTTGCATTCCTCTTTCACAGACATGTGTTTGGCGCCTGGGGTATTAACTTTCAGACTTTGTTTCTTTTCACTGTATATTCGTCTGCGAACTGTTGCCTGCAAATGGGGTGCAGTAGAAAAACAAGCTGTGTTGCCTTTGCCCTTTCCCAGTTCTCTTGGATGCACAGGTCATTTGTTCATAAGATCATAAGTGACCTGCATTTCTTGTATGAGGAGCCATAATCTAATGAGAGTTTACGTTCAGTTTTGGTCAGAACTATAACCCATATTAAGTTTCTATTTATAAGTAACAGGAGATTTTTTTAATACTGTAGTAGCAATAAAACGAACAGCATTGTAATGAAGTGTCTCTGGAAAATGAGATGAAAATAATAAATGCTTAGGCAAAAAAAGGCAAATTATTGTTGTTTAATAAATATGCAATTGCTTCCAAAAATATTACATCCTTATATCATTCAGAGGTATATTATATGCTATTTTGATTAGGCATCTTGCATAAATTAAAAACAATTCTTATTTTGCAGACACAGAAATGTAAAATATTTTCAGAAGGATCTTAGTCACAAACCATCCAAAAGATAGTTTTAATCATAATGCAAAGAAATCAATCTGACCAATGAACCATACAATTTATGCTCTGAAAACTATTCGTAAAACACAAATTACTAAATTTCTTCAGAACTAATGTACCTCTCACTTCATATACGAACATACCCTTAAGTTCAATCCAGTAATTTTTTTTAACATAGTTGAGAATATGTTTTGATTCTACGTATTTCTCTGTGTTCCAGTGTTTCTTTGGTAGTTATACTCCTTTATTACTATTCTGCAAGAATAAACATGCAGCTTTCTATTTCAACACTAGCAGGTTACAATGTTCAAGGCAGACATAAATGATTATGTAACTTGAATTATGTATATATACATACTGTTTGAAAAACAGTAACTAACAACCATTAGTACCTAAGCATAATGCACATTATACATAGCCTTTCAATATTAAGCAAAAAATCATTTCAATAGCGTGATGTAAGTGCTTACACATTATAAAATAAAGGAAACTGGAAAGAATACTTATGTGAATACACTGCAGAAATGAGTAAATGGTAGGAGAATATTTGGAACAAAAGTCATTTCGTCATCTTTTAACATGACAGCAACAGTGTGTCTACATATGCACAGCCTCTCAGTGCAGAAAAGCTGAGATTAAAAGCTCCTGTGCTTGAATACATGTGGACAATGATGTTAACACTATTCACTCAAAAGGGGATAAAGAGGCCATGGGTGAAAAAAGGATGAGAATTTTGTTAGCACCATTATTCTCATGTATTCACTAGCACCAGACCTTGTAAGTCTTTGAGAGCAAAATTACTTATTCTGTATCCATGGGCAAAAAAGACTCACACAGACCATAATAAACATGTACTTTCACACATTGAAAGTGTTAAATTACTTTACTGAAATGGATATTGCTGGAGATTATGTATTTTGGGAAAAACAAACAGATAAACTGATTTTCGTCTACATGAAACACAAATAGTTTAGTTTTATTGTTATTTTTTGCTCATTGTTTAAAGCTACTTCTAGGCACCTCTGGATTTCTAGCTTAAGCTCCCCTACTGTGAATTTCACTACGAGATTTCAAACAAAACTAAACAAAACTTTCCTTGGCATTTTCACAGGTCTCTCTGGTACTATAATATATCAGTAGGCATTGATAACTGATTGCCATGAACCACAGTAGCACCTGTTATTTTGCTCACAGAAAGGCATATCAAACTGCAGCTAATTTAGTGATATTTTCATTTCATTATTCAACAACAGTTCTACTAATTTCAAACAACTGCACAAAACAGGGTGGTGTTGTTGTATAGGTAATAGTGCATTTCTAAAAAAAAAACCTCATCTGAACACTCTTATTCACAACTCATTATATTTGCAAACTGAAATATGCAAATTCAGATACAAACTCTCATGTCCTTACCTTCTTAGTATACTCCAATGAGAAATCAATTTTAGCCCCTGTTCATTTGCATGCACAGAAGGAACTCCCACGTGGGGTTATACACCTCAAATTGTCTCCCTGCCATCATCATTGCTGCTCTCACTCTGATCTCAGGTGAGCAGAGAGGCAACACACCAGTAAAGGAACACAGTATCCTTCCAAATGCACCAGAGCCTCCCAGGAGAAATTAGCTCCATTACCACATTACATTAATGCACTTCATTACACAGATTAAAGATGAGTCCCTTCTGAAAAGTTTCCTTTGACAACCACCACATAGGACTTCAGTGGGCAAAGGGACCAGCACCTATCAGCTCCAGATTCTATCTTGACACCCCTGAGATGAAGTCAGAGTGATTTGCCCTGTCTGGGACAGCTGTGGATCATGAAATGATTAAATCATTAATCACATTAAACCATTACCTCCTCTTCTGGAAAAGATGAAGGTGAATTTCCTTCTCTCCATCTCTTCCTTGCTTTTACCTATAACAACAGGTGAGCAAACCCCCAAACCAAGAAAATTTGACACATCCTTCTACTAAATCACTTCAGTACACTATTTAATCCTAATTAGTTCATAGTTACATTAGAAATACTTGACCATAAAGTTGCCTTGTTTGTACTTGGTAACAGTGAGTAGGAATGTCACAACAAACACACAGATGAAACTTCTGTTAGCTACGGGTATAAGTCCCAACATTAGTGTTCTATTAATACACTTCTAAACTCAGTACCTCTATTCCAGTTAATTTCCAATTTTAATCACCTAGATTTTAAATCAGCTGTCCCCAAGAAAGGTTGTGACATCTCCTCAATTTCTTCCTCTTCAAATGAAAACCAGACAGCCCTTTCTCTTCACAGACAAATAATATGACTGATCCATTATTTTGTAAAACTGTTCTATGAAAGCAATAAGATTTGGACATGCTTAGAGGGAAAGAAAAATCACTGAAAGAAAGATTCTAACCAGCTCCATGAACCATGAATATATTCCTCTGTGTCCCCTGAAAGTGATTTGTTTTCTTCTCAGAAGAACAGTAGAAAGCATAAGAGAAGGAGGGAAGGAAGGGAAGGAAGGGAAGGAAGGGAAGGAAGTTAGTTTGGTGGCCAGTTACAATACTGGGACTCTGGGCAGCAGGCGTCAGCTGTCACCTTTGGGCTCTGTCAGAGACTTTCTGAGTGATCTTGGCTTAGACAATTCTAAATCCATCTGCTTCCCAAGTCCATGAATTACACAGGGATAACAGTAATACCACCTCTGTGAACCCATAGAGATAGTTTCTAGTGAAATAGCTATTTCCAGTAAGTCCATATCAAGCACCTAGGATACTGTTGACCTCTTACACAGGCTGACAGTGCTGCATGATGTTGATGATGATGACAATGCAATTTCTGCTCAACAACTTTCTGCACAATATCATCAACATCTTATGGAGATCAAGTTAACCTTGTGAGCTTATTCAGTCCCAAATAAATCCTAGGATTCCATCTTTCCTGCTGCCTAATCCTGTATGCACCTATGCCTTTGTCAGCAGAGGTCTTCAGTACACTCTCGCCTGCACATGTTCCAAAGTCGCCAGCAACTGCTCTATGACCCATGGCCTCTGATACCTGCAGTTCCACTGTGCATACTTCCTAGAGCTCTGCTGCACATGCACACACTCCCTACTATAGGAATACGCAATGGAGGAAGTATTGCAGCAGATGTTTCACTTGGACGAGAAGTCCTGTTACGCAATAGTTTAGCAATTGCAGATGATAAGGAAAACCTGCTCCCAGATCCCAAACAAACACAAACCCACCTCTACCATTTCTCAGAGATGGCCTGAAGCAGGTGCAAAACCATGCTGCAGTAAGGGTGGCCCTGAAGCAGTCACACTGCATATGGCTGAAGTGACAATCCTGAAATTTGAGTGTGAGAAAGAGCCTGTGTGAGTCTCCTGTCACGGGGTCATGTACCGGCCAGGAAAGCAGGACACCTGAGTTTCCAAACCTGATCCAAGTACAATAATGTGTAAACAGCTTTGTGTTATCCGTGGTAGAAGAGCAGGTGAAGCAAATCTCAAGTGCTCATATACTCACACTGATGCGTGTACAGAAACGTGTCCTAAGAAAAATTAGTCACTATATATCATTTTTGTCTAGTCAGGCTAATAACACTAAGGTAGACTTCTGACTGGAGGAAGGCTCCACCTACAATCTAGAGATACCTCCAAAGCTGAATAAAGAAATGGGGCTCTAAACAAAATCAGAAATAAAATAATAAATAAATAAAAAGTGGTAAAGAGCAAGGACAGGTGATCAGAAGTCTGAAATGGCTCCAAATAAAGAAATGATCAAATGACTCAGGACTCTAGTCAGGGAAACAGATGACTGAGGAATGTGCCAGAAATGCCTAAAATTACAAGTGTCATGGAGAGGGTAGTCTGGCACCAATTTTGTACTGCATCTACCAATTCAAAAGTGAGCACTATCAAATGAAGTTCCAAATAAGAATTCAAACTGAACTAAATGGTGTAGTTCTCATTAAATGAGTGGAATTCCTTGCCAGGATCATGAAAGATGCTATAAAAGTTGATATGGACTTAAGCGGCAACCAGACCACCTCTTCCTAGGTTTTTCCTAAATGAAGGCATTCACTTGATTTTACTGGTAGTTTCGAGGTAGGAATATTTTTTAATTCAGGATAGAGAACAAAAACAATCTCCCACATCACAAATTTTCAAGTCAGTTTCTCTGGATCTGGGGAAGTTGCAGGTGCCAGGCTACTTGAAGTGCTAGTAAAGAGGCTCCCTCTCAAAAACCACCCTGGCAGTCAGAACGCCTCCCTGCCAGATAAGTATCACAGACACCATATCGGGTTGTGCAAATCCTAGCACAGCCATTCTTGTGTTCACCCAGCCCCATGGTATCTCTGTTGGTTATCAGAGTCTACTGATATTGACTATTCACATCAGCTTGTTTCACCACCTAACTCCACACATGCCCCTGCTTTGGCACCCACTTGTTAGGCATTACTTACCTAGAAGACACATGGCAGCTGCAGGTTTGAGTGCCACAAGCCTTTTGAAGCTGACACTTAGAGACAGCTCCACAGTGCTCAGTAGCAGTCCAAGGTCTGAAAAATGATCACAGTCTGTTAAGATACTAAGCTGGGAGTCTGGACATCATATAGGGTGGACACTGGCATTCCTGAGGAACAAGCTAAAAAGCCCTGGTGAGTCGGGAATTACTTACAGGCAGCCAACAGGAGATAATTTTTTATAAGGAATACACTAAAGACCACCCTCTCTGGAGCTTAGACACTATAAATGCTTCCAGTGGATAAAAATGCAGATCCTAAAAGGCAAATCAGCCTACCTGGACCACGACATAGCTGCTGAAATAAACATTCATAATAATACTCAACTGCCTATGGTCTTGTACCTTTGAAAGTTACCCAGGTTTTGTAACCTCTCTCCTTAGCTAACTTCTATCTAGATTGCACAGGAACTGTCAATGGGGTATTTTGGATCTTATCCTTAACACAAAAATGTCTTGAAAGGAGAATCCATTAGCTAAATAGAAAAAGTCTGATGAAAACTTAATTAAAGCACATGGAAATAACTTCACTGGGTGTCCTACTCTGGATATACATGAACCTTACGGAGTTTGAGGTTTTGTGAACCTAAGGGATTTTTAAACTCTCTGAGGGCTCACAAAATGAATTTAATTTCTTTTTACTCTGTCATTTAAACTCATAGTTTATGTTATTTCATATAAGGATAATTCAATTTTTTTTAAACCACAAAAAATGTTTTTCTAGCTACAGATAATCATGTGCAACGTATTAAGGACAGAACAGCCTCCAAGTCCAAGGTTTGGCACAGTCTCAGTCCTAAACAGACATAACTACAAAAATTGGGATTTTTTCTCTGCTGCTTTCCCAGTGTCTCTTTCTTTTTCACACTGTCAGCTCTCTGACTCTTTTCTCACATTGTTTTTCATCATATATACTTGTCTTCTCCCTTTTTGATAGTCATCCTTAAAGACAGAAGTAAAATGTGCTCCCAGTAAAGCTGAAATCAACATAAAAATTTTAATGAACAATATTTCAGCAGGTTTGAAATCTGTCAGAATGATTTAGCCCATGTCTAATAAGAACAGGATGTCCGTGGACTATTTCCAGCACTCTCTCTTGTAAGTTTATTGCTTCTGATTCAGAAGCACTGCATTTTGAACAACACCAGACAAAACCTTCAAACAGGATTCACGCAAATTAAAATTTAAATTTTTTTGGGTGTCGTCATGCTCCCATTTGCATTCATTTACCATTAATATACAAATATGTGCAATGATGACAGAACTGATCAGGCTAAGAAGCTAATTTTAACTAAATATATAAACAATTCAATAGTTGTGAAGAACATAGATATGAGAACATTTTTTTTACAAATTTGAGATAGCTGTAAACAGTTTATGTGGATTTAATAAAAATCAAAAACCAACATAGGTACATATCGGTAAAATACTTAGCACAAGTATTGAGCATTCTCCTCATCAGAAACACAGGTGAAATATTGTGTTGAAATACTGAATACTTCAGCTACTCTGAAGCAACCTTCAGGGCCACCAATCACCAGCAGCAGCAGGAGCTTTAAACCAAACTTCTATTATGTGGCACATTACCAGTAATGGCACATGCCCTTCTCATGCAAAAGCATCATAAAATCTAAGAGATTTGTTTGATATTTTTCATCCCAGGACACCAGAATAACATCATAATGTTTGTGTGAAAGACTGATCAAGAGTCTCTGGTTTTTAACTGGCTTCCTTGCTTGCAGACAGGTAATTTAAAGTCCAACAGCATCTTCCAAGTTGAAGAAAACTTGAACGCTTATAAAGCAAGGTAACTTCAAAAGAATAGTAAATAATGTGCTATTAGAGGCATAAGTTTCACAAAACACACTTTTTACAGAAAGAGTAAACAGAACGTGCATTCTCATACCAGCAAATGCTGTTGTACCTGAGCCTGGTATGCACAGAGGATGCAGTTTATTCATTCTTTCTTGTGTCACAAAATGTAGAGTAGTTCACAGGCTGCAGTGATTCAAATTTCCATATTTTGAAAGACTGCAACTGCTTCTCCAGATTGTAAAATAAAATCCTTTTCTTGTGCCCCAATGCAGAGCATCCCGATGCAGACCAGCAGATGATCAGAAGCATCTCAGTGTTGGCCAATCTGGACCGGTTTAAACATTCAGGGGGGACAAAAATCAAAAAAAGTAAGGTTTGTACTGATTTTTAGCACACTTTATTTTAGACTTGTGTACATCTAGAAGCATTTGCTGCATCAAAATGACATGCAGAAACCAAGAAAGTAGATTTTGGATCTGAATTTACTTTTTGTTGCATTTTTAAGGAAAAGTCCAACAATATAGGTCAATCTATTCTCAGCTTGCAGCCTTTTAAATTATAGTGATAATCTCTCTGTTACTGACAGCAGTGTTAGCATTTACCTCTCACTGTGTTGCCTGGAAGTCTTTGGCAGAAATCAGGATTCTGCCTGTCCAGATGCTGCAAACAGGATGCCATGAAGAAAATCGGCATTCACTGTGATTGTTAAAGTCAGCTGTAACCAGAACCACTGCTTAAAGGAAAATTTTGGAAAATCTTAGACCCACAGTCAAACTAGCTGCTCTGGCCACTTCTGTGGTAATCGCTTAGCCTGTATTTTTGAAACCCTTAGTTGCTAACTCTGGCTTTAAACTGGAGCCTCTCTTCCTGTTAAAATCCCAAGACACAGAATCAACAGCAACAATGAAGGAGAAGAGGATGTTATTCTCCTTCATGAAGTATTAACTGAACACAGAATATGGACAGAGGCTGCACTAAAATATAAGCAAATCACAGTTTTATATATTGCAGGCAGTAAACTGTCTACTTCTTAAAAATAATTTCTTTTTCTCTAGAAGCAGGAGGCTGTAAGTGCAAACAAATGCTAAAACTACTATGAACAAAACAGAAAGAACTAGGGGGAAAAAATAATGGAGTAGTCTGTCTCAAACAGCTAAACACCATCTTGCATTGCTGTACTTGCATAACCTCAAGCCCCCTTATTATTAGGAAATGAATGTAGATTATTTCCTTTACAAATACGATAGCCAGAGTATTTCTGTATTGCTACATGAAAGGTCCCTTTCCTTTACAAAATACCATGACTCCAGTTAGCAAACAATAGTTTTATTAAATCGTTACCCAACCTCACATGCAAAGCAATAAAACTTGTGGTAAATTGCTCTTGCTCCATAAAGTCTCCCACAAATAAATGTCTTTTGACAATAAAGGAGCATTATCCTCCATCCCCTCCGCTGAATTTCTGTTAGTTTTGCAGTATTTCTGTGCTACAATGAATCTACAGCAAAGACTGGAGGTGAGGGCACATAGTTCACAATATATGAAACAAAATGCTTACATTGTAAATTCCTCTGTACCCAGAGTTACAAGAGACATGTAGCAGCTTGCTGCTTTGCAGTCGGAGAACCTACAACACATATGCAAGGTAATGAAAAAAAACCCAAACATGAAACATTTTAACAACTTGATATTGCAAGTTGTTGAGGCACCACCAATGATTTCTGCTGGAACATTTGAGCTTAAAAATAAGAACGTGCTTGAGAGCTTTCCTGAGTAAAAGCCAGAGAATTCAACTTCTCACAGCATTTGTATTTTTCCTCATTTGCAAGCACAGAGATGATCATGACACTTTCCTCAGCTTCTTTAATTAGTTGATGCGTTCTAGCTCTAAGCAAGTTAGAATAACATGCTTTTCTTTTCGCTGAAAACTCTGCAATATTTTACCTGTGTGACTAAATACTTTAAAGAAAACCCCTTCTCTGCCTAACCTGAAAAGAATTCATTGACACATTATTCTATTTTATTAAAGGGGGTACTGTCAGTATGTGATTTACCATGTGCTTTATCTGATTGCATTTGCACTCCCTTGATGTTTTAATCAAAAGGGGAAATAGATCAATCTATGGTGAAAACATGACACAATTACCAACTCTGACTTACTTTCTAGAATCTGTAATGAACTTTTTGTACCTAGGTTTTACAAACATTGTGGCTTATCTTCCTGGCACAGAGACGTCATCATGTTTATGAACCCATGTTTTCTTTTTCTTGCCTCAACTTCCGTTCTGGCTTTAGCTGAACAGTTTAATCTTAGACTTTCTCCATTGCTTCCTGTGTTAAATCGGTGTTGCTGTGAACTCTTTGCTGATCTCTTAACCTCTAGCATTCATGTTTCCTACATACTGCATAGTCATTATTAAAATCAGATATTTTCTTGGAAGTATTTTAAGATGGTTGAAGTATTTTGGACTCTTGCCTGTTAGTAATCTTCCTACACAGAATGCTGTAAATCAGTGTTTGGCCAGTTGAACTATGATTATTGCTCATGTTATAGGTGATCTCAAATGTTCTCATTCTTAAATTACTGTGATTCTGTTGCAGCAGGAGCTTCACAAATACAGGAAAAAACAGTACAAAAGAACTCACTGTTGCCCAGATTATACAGGTTTTAAAACTTTACCTGAAATGACATGACTTTCACCAATGAACAAAGCTGCAGTGGTTCTCACGCTCTTGGCCAGGTCAAAACAGCTGCTTTATGAGAGCAGTTTTTTACAGATGCTAAAATGTTAATTCAATGCTTTACTTCTTATGCTTCTAAGTAGCAAATTTCAAATGCAAGTGACCACAATAATTAGATTTAATACAACATACGCAGTGTTCTTTGGATCTGAAAGTCAAAGACAAAATTTGGATGCTCTTGTTTTGTCATGTTGGAAAGAATAATAAATGTGCATATTTTCAGATCATTTGTCTTTGAAAAGTTGGGGGAAAAAAAGAGTCCCACCTGTACCCAGTCATCTTCAGTCTTCAAAATAATTTCTAGAATATTTTAACATATTTATTCTACAATCATTTTAGCCATTATTGTCTCAGTGGTTCCTTCACTTGCCACTGCCTTCCACAGCAAAATCAGTTTAAGAAACCTGGGTTTCTCCTCTTTCACCACGCCAGTTTGCTGCCCCCGCAGCAATCCTCATGGAGCTGTTAGTGAGGCTCTTTGAGGAGGTGAATTGCAGAAGGGGTCTAGGTCATGGCAAAGCCTGGAGGGGGTAATACATTGTGGTGTAGGGGCAGGACTGAGAGACGAGCACAAGAGGCATGTGCAAGGAGGCAGGATTCCTTGAACTGGCATAATCTTCTCAACACAGACTGACCTCCTGAGAAATACCCTCCAGTGGCTGGGGAGCAGCTGTGCAGAGGTGTGAAAAACTGCTCCAAGTTCCTACAAAACCTTCAGTGAAGGTGAGAGGTCACCATGTTTTTAGCAGTAGTTGCGATTTACAAAGGCAAGTTAATCACAAGCATTAAAATAGGCTACAAACTTATCCTCCCACCCCAAAGCCTCATAATTACAGCTAAAAAAGACCTCATTTTTTGGGAATGTTTGTTCCTTTAGATGTTTGGATGCTGATATTTCACTGATGCTGCTGTCACTTCACACTTTTTTCTTAACTGAAAAATGCACTGAAGGTGAGGCTAGATTTAAAGAAAGGCCTGTCAGATACACTTCTCTGTCTGTGGCACATTCAGAGTCAGTGGTTACCCCTACAGAATTCCCCAAGCTGCCCTTTCAGGCCTCCATCCTGGGTGAAGTGCCACTGCATGCATAGTCTCCTCTAACCCAGTTCTGTCAAATTTGATTCAGGGGTTATTTTTTCTCTGTTTTTTAATCTCCCACTAGGAAGTATTTAAAGTCACTCATTTTGACAGAATAATGTTAGTGAGTAACCAGACATTCAGTTCTGATGGAGACTGGAGCTAGGTAGGGGGATAAATATTTACAGCTGGAAGAAAGTTGCAGGCAGGTGAAAAAAGCCTGTGTAAGTCAGTCCTTTCACCCCATTAGCAGATGCCATAAATAGGTGGGCTAGTCTCATATGGGATAACAAAGTCAGGCCTAACCCTTCAGCTACTACTAACTCATGCTTTTCAGTCAGTCAACAGCACCTGGTACTCAGGAACAAGTAGAAAAGAATGTTCCAGTCCAAACAGTACCTGGGTTTCTGGGTAAAAGATGGAAGAGTAATAAAAAGAAGAAGCCTGAACTTTCATTTACACATCACAAAGTGAAAAAAAGAGAAAATATTCAATTAAGTTTCAACTTCCCATTTCAAGTAACAATACTGCTTGAAAATACGAGCTCTGAATGAGAGTTGCAAAAATACAGGGCAAATTAGTCTCTTAGGTTACACATTTCCTAACTTTAATAAACCATGAAAAGACCACTGTCTTATCTTATTGTCTTGGATATCTCAATTTCCTTTTTCCATCAAATATGCTTCTGTTGTGGTCATATGTCATTGATTTGGTAACTACATTTGGTCTCTTTCAGACTAGTCTTGTATTGAGCAAACCTTGAGTTAAATCAGGTCAATCCATTCAAACTGTGGCTGTGCCAGAACTCAGTATTTGTTACGCCCAAAATCACTTATTAATTATTCTAATGTTTGAGATACTATTGGATGATTCTGGTTTTATTATGCTGATACAATGCAGTGTCAGTCAGTCAAGAAGAATATCAACATAAAGCAAAACAATGCTTTATATCAGGCTGTACTGTTGTTCACTGAGTAACACAGCAGCAAGAATCAGCCTCTCTGATCAATTATATCTTAAGGGAAAATTACCTGGTTGACACATCATTTTTTAAGGTAATTTTTCCATGCCTTACCTCCTTTCAAAGGAAATACAGGGCTATACTTTAGAAACCATGTAATACATAGCAGGTGTGGTATTTGGGAACTTCACTTCCCTTAAATGAGCAAGTACTTTTAAAGAGTTTGGTCTCAGGAATCCTGTCATACCATGACTATAACAAAGGAGTTATGTATAAGTGTGTGTTATTTTTGCAGCTAATTTCAAGGCTGATGAGAACAAAACATATTAAAATGTTTCCTTGTGGATCTCAACTGTTTCATATGCTGAGCTGAATGACAGAAAGGGTAAGTGCACATACAGCTCAAAATATTTATTTTCTTGTAACTGGCCTTGGAAAAGAGTGCAATAATTGTTAGAAAGAACAGCAAATCCATCTTTATCATGAGTTTGGATAAGGAAAGATTTTACAGGAAGCTCTAAGAAAGAAAGGCAGTTTTCACAACAAAATATATTGTCAAAAGACCATTCTTGTATAGTGTCTATTTATTGGAAGTTATTGAAAAAAACAACTGTAACAGAAATGTTGGTTAAAACACATGAAATTTAAAAAAAACCTACTTTGAAGCTGAAATATATCTGGTGGCTTATTTTCATGGAGAAGCAGTGATGAAAGCAAAAAAAAAAACCCTCATCAATATATTTTTGAGAAAAATACAATTTCCTAATGAAACATGCCATTTATAGCATTTAAGTGAGGGGGAAAATTAAATCTATGCTTTCAAAAGTGGAAATTAACAAGATTTTCCATGAATAGGAAAACTTAAACACCATGGTTTACTCTGAGCACTACAACAGCTCAAGTTCCTGAATGTTTGTCCCAAAAATACTTCTAGTGCCTGCTCATATTTCTAACTTTCTTTCTTCCCCCCACTTAAGGATACCTTTCTTTCTTTTTTAGGGAAACCAGGCCAAACTCAATTTAATTTTTCATGAAAGAGTTTAAATTACAAATTTTTTTATTTCTCTCTAAAGTTCTAGTATGATTATATAGAGATGATTTCTACATCCAGAAGCATAAAGACGGAGGGACCAGAGCAAGTATAACTCTCCTGGTTCTGTGCAAGAGCCATTGATGCTTCAGGCTGTTGTCATTTTAGCTTTGGGCTTTATGGGGACCTTCATCAGCACTGTTGCTGAAGAGACTCAGACCTCCCCAGATCTGGAATGGTTTGACACAACTTCACTTGAGCTCACTCAGGTCATGGCCTATCAGTAGAACAACCATCTGTCCACACCACACCAGTCCTGCGAGCTGCAGCAATGAAGTCACTGACCACGACATTCCACACCCATTACATTTTACCATACTTGTCCCAGACATGGCACTTTCAGTATTTTCATTAATGGTTTGCACAATGGAACTAATAGCACTCACATCATGTTTGCAAAGGATGCAGTGCTTGGAAAAGCTGTAAGACCTATGCAGACCACAGGATTTGAGTTCAGAAGGATGAACTGAAGAAATAGAGAGGATGCATTACCAAAATAAGATGCATGTGGTCATTAAACAAAAGGAATGTGTTTCACTACGGGAAAATCCAAAGCACAGCACTTGGGAATAACTGACTGAACAAATATAAGATGGGGATGAATGGACAGCAGTTCTAGAAATGGGATCAGAGATGACAATGGGTCACAGAAGAACATGTGCCAGCAATGTCACAAAGGTTGCAAGAAAAGTAAGTATCATCCTTAGAAAGGGTCAGATGGAGTACTATCTTCAGTCTGAAGCATTATTTCCAGGTATGCCAGGAATCAAATGGTGAGAGAACAGAGGAAAAAAGGGAGAGCTCCCTGAGCCTGGGAAACATTGAAAGGATCAGGCTCTTAACCACCTACAAATGAGAAGACTGTGGGGAGACATGATAATGGTCTTGAGATGTGTGAAAGGTGCCTGCAGAGAGACCAAACAGTAGTGGACTTAAATTGCAACAAAGGGAGAACCAGACTAATCTCTGCCAAGAATGATTTAGTCATCCATGTCCTGAGAACAGAGGATGAACTAGATGTCTTTTAAGAGCTACTTTGTTTTCTATGACTCCTTTAATGTAACCTTCAATAAAACCTTTTAATTGCTCCAGAAGCAAAATACAAACATTTCTGAAGATTTGGAGCCTTCTTTTTCAGTGTATGTTTAAGTTAACCTAATACTCCCCAGCTGAAAATTACTACCTGTAAATTTTAAAAAAAAGGGAAGCATGTCTACACTAACTGTGAGAAAAGGTAGAAAATAGAAATGAGACTTCTTAGGAAAGAATAATTGGGGTTTTCTCATATTAAAAAAAAAAAACAAACAATGAAGAGAGGAAACAGTAACAAGATGATTGTTCACAACATTCATGACTGTTAATGCCTAACAGCTGTATATGAATACTATAATAAAGACCTATAAAAATTTGCTTCAAGACAAAATGAATCAACAAGTTTTAGCAAAATAACTATTTCTTCCACAGACACAATATTTTAGAATATTTACGTCATTCTTCAAAGTAACATTTTTCCCCACTGAAAAATTTTAACTACAGAGTTAGAACAGATTAATTATTATAACTATTTTACTACCACCCACCACAGGAAGGAGACTGGATCCTTAGGCTTCCAATTAACCAGAACCTGCTCTTTGGACTCCAGACTCAGTGTTCCCTTTTTTTTTTTTTTTTAATTCATCTAGATAAAATTCTAACCAGGGTTTTAACTGAATTATGTCTTTACTTGGGAAAATATTGCCTGGTATTGTCAAAGTTGGAAGAAGAAAAGAAGTTAAAGCCTTGTGTCAAACACTTCTGTACAGAAAGAACATCTCTGTCACTGGTTTCATTCACAAGTGCACATGCACAGGAAGTCACAATCAGGGTTTTTAATTTAGAGGAATGATTGCACAGATAGTTTGGAATAAAGTCTGTGATCAGCTACAGGCAATGAGAGTCTACTAGCAGATAATATGCCTCAGTATGGACTCTGCCTTGCACCACTTGTAGGGTAGCACTCGATGTTAGTCAACATCTGCACCTCATTTACACAACTGTTACCTTATGAGAGAACCACCCCGTATGAGTATGTCATGCTTTGCAACTGTGAAACACAAATTTTACAATATGATTTTAACATTCAAGCTGGGCATCGAAACAAAAGTCTGTAAGACATACACAGTGGAGAATATGTTTGAGAGTCAGGTGGAAAGAAAAAAGGAAAGGAGGGAGAGGAAGGAGGGAAGGACCACCAAAATGGAGTTAATGGAGTTAGAATTTCAGATTTTGCATATGCAGGAAAAAAAAGAATATATGACTAATTGATTGACCAAGCTCCTATGTAACTTGAAGAACGTCAATAAATTTAAAATTTCAATGTAACTATTTACTACATCTGAAATGTGGAATATCTTCTTCAATAATGTACTGTCATAAAGATCAGAAGCAGTACAGGAAGACCAAAGGTTATATATTTAATGTTTCATTTCCATTGGAAATAGATTTAAAAATGAGAAATACAAGAATATCACTTACTGCCCACATGTTTTTTTATTTATAGGCCTGGAGAACAGTGAAATACTACACTTAAGAATGCATATGTTATTATGAAAGCCTATGTCAGCTCATCTCAAGAAACTTTTACACTATTTGCCTGCATATTTAGGCACAGTATTAATATTATCTGATGGTAGGAATTAATGACAATTATTAGGAAAATATAATTTCAAATTTTAGAGTTCTTACCCTTTATCTTTTAAACTTGCCTGGCATAAGCAACACTTGTTCATTTGTCAGGAGAAAATGAAGAGTTTTATTAGTCTTCACTCTCTTGCAGCTTCAGTAGTTTTAAAGAAGGTAATACTTGTATTTGAGTATATAAACAGAAAGATAAGTTTAAAATGTTTTACCCACACTGGGCATGAGAAAATACGAACTTGGGTCCTGATCCTAATATCTGTATGCCTGTGAGGAACCTGCTGGCTCCACAGTTTGTCAGGACATACATGCCCCACTGAATGAAGTCAAACCATAAAAAAAGTAAAGCAGATCCCATCATCCTTTGTGTCTTCTCCTCTTGCCATCATTTGCACCCCTGGAGACATAGTGTATCTCAACTCAGCCCAGCTGCAAGAACAGTTACCACTAACCAGATGTTTGTGATCACAAATGTAGTGAAAGATACTCTGCCCAGAGCTGACGTTGATGAAAGACATGCGAGCTTTCTTCATGCATTTCATGCAAAACCGCTTGTGTTGTTTAAAATTATCCTGGAAAGCTATTGACTTTGTACTGAAACGAATGAGGAAACTTCCCAGCCAGTTTGGCTGTGGGAGCAGTAACACCCCAGTGCAGCACAACCTTTCCACAGCAAGTTTCTTATCATTACATTAATGTGTGTTTGGAACCTGAGACCTTGCTTGGCTCAGAAGGATTACAGCTTCAAAGACAGTGGCTAGGAAGAGCTGACTGAAGGAAATCCAACTGCCTGCCCACTCAGATTTACACTACCAATTATATTATCTGTTCAGCATTCCTGGGTGCCTAGCTTCTACATGATTATCCACAGATAGATAAAAGGCTAAATTAGTCATACAAGTTCTGATAAAGTTTAAAAGAATCACAGATTGGTTACTGCAGCTGCATACATTTTACAGGCACATAAAAACAAGAATATTTGTAACTTCTGCCACTGGAATATTTTTTTAATAATTATATGATCTAATACAGCAGTGATCATCTACATATGGTGATGTTTATTTATCTGTTTGTGTACATAACCATGATCCTTGATAAGACAGTTTTTTAAAGTTCTTCAACCCTATGTGCTTTAAAAATAAGTGTTTGCATAATACTGTTAATTCATTGGAGTAGAATTCTCCCTCTTTAATTCAATAATAAGTAAAAAAACCTTGAAATAAGGTGTTACAATAAATGTACTGGCATGTCTTTCACTCTATAAATTAACGTAACACCTTACTATTGTTCAATACTTTCAGCTTGTGGATTTATGATTGTTTGGGAAGACTAACAGCTATACTTCAATATGCAAAGGCTGTTTCCTCAATGCTGGGTTTAAATGCTGACATAGAAACCTATTAACTGAGGTATGCATTCAAAAATAGATCAACACAATCTACTACCCTATCATCTTCATCATAAGCAGCTGGAGCTTCAGACTTACCTAATTTTTTTTTTTTCAAATGTAGCACTGAGTAAGAAAGTATTTTGTTTACCTGCAAAAGCTTGTAGTGACTCTACACAGAGAGAGTCTCACACCTTTCTCTTAATAACGGCAGGGTTTGGGGCCAATTCCTTGGTGAAGGTCTTTGACTATGAGCAACATACTACTATGTAAACACAAAATCCTTACAGCAATAAAAGGTATCATGAAGTGCTATAAATTTTTGGAAAAAAAACACATTTATTTCTGCTGCATGTACTGAAAGTTGTCATGAAAGATACAGGCAGGTAGCATGAAGCTGTACCATCTGTATAGGGGTGAAAAATGTGAAATGAAGATCAGAAGCTGGGTCTGAGGCTATGCTTTGCCAAGCTGGTCAATGAACTTAGGCACTATCAAGAAACAAGACAGATACATTTTGCCACAAGAGAGGATGACCTAGAAGCTTATGGGAACCCCAAGACAGGCAGGCAGAGACCACCAGCACCCCCAGCACCAGGGCAGTCCCTCACTCTGGCAGGGCAGGGTGATGGTAGGGTCACAGTTCACCAACAGACCCAGACACGGGTACTGAACTGGGTCCATGGTCCATCCAGGGGGTGGAGCCAGGTGTTCAAGCAGAAGAGCACCAGGGCCAAGGCTGACTATGGTGTGAGTTCAAGGTCCAGTCAGGAAACAGGGCTCAGTGCAAGGCTGTCTACCGTGTAGGTTCAAGGGCCCACCAGGAAGGCAGCCAGAAAATCGTCACTGCAAGAGAGAGCTGGACGCAGATCCATGTAAACAACCACACGAGCAATAATGGGATGTCCAGACATGAGCTTCAACAGGCAGGGTGAGAGTCCCAGGGAAGTGGGACAGGGCAGCTAGAGCCTATAGAAAACACAGATTTCACCATTCATCTACCTAAAGAGAGAGATTTCTGATAGGAGCCAACTCTCAAGCAAAGGGCCAATATGCTGACTCTGATACTAGCTCATGGCCAGCCAGTACTCAGGTCCTACCTACCCTGTGCTTCTTCCTCCCATGCCTTGGAAGGATTTTGTTACAACAGCAAAGGACTGACAGGACAAGGGGTATGCAGAGGTATGGCCCATTCTGTGTTGCAAAGACCTTAAGGACCATGGGAATACATGAATGATGAGCCCAAATGGGGTTTGTTTCAGTCACAGGTAGTCTTTCACTCAACAGTCCTTCAATTTTTGGGAAGACAGCGTACAACCATTTTGCACCAGTGACTGGCAACAAGATTATACACATGCAAGAGAGAACTCGGTCTAGGGCATTCTGCAGTATGGGGTCCAAGACAGGATCTCAATGGAAATTTAGTGAACAAAGTGATGATCTGGTCTCTAGATGAGTTTCTAACCTCTCTGTGACTCCTAATAAGCCTTCCTCCACCTCTCTCCTCACTTTTTCTTTTTGTCAAGTCTTCCTATAGATTCATTTAAAAACTTTTCATAAAATCAAAAACTACAGAGCAGTTTTTCTGTATCATTAAGCTTTGGCAATGTGCCAATCTGATCTGAGGACTAATGGTCCTGGACCTGAAGCAGAATGAAAGAAGTGAAGCAGCAAGGAACAGAACAAAACATTACTTGCCTACATGTAGGGGAACTAGACAGAGAGGGGTGGAAAAGCAACACTGTCAGTTCTGTCACATTTTCTACATGTTTGTATGGTTTTCCTTAGGTTAGTTATTTTCTCTAAAGTGATATTGTCCTATAAATCTGTAAGAGGAAATAATTCTAAATTTTTATACTTTCTGAGATAATCTTGGTCGCAGTCAGGGTCACCAAGTTTCTATTTGACCACAAATGGTATTTGTTACATACAATTCCAACAATATTAAAATAAATAATGTAAAGTTTGGGAGAAAAGTATAAATGATGGGTATGTCTAGTACACTGATATAATAATTAACCTACATTTCTTTCATCCTGTAGCAATTTTATGTTATCTCAACAATTTTGTTTCTCTGTGAGACTTTTCCATTTCAGACTGTTACCAGAAAACCATATCAAATTAGATCATGACCTTGAGGAATTCAGTAAACCAAAATGACATTAAAAATAACTTGGCAGTCAGAACAGAAAGGAACAAATTGTATATCATAATAGCGTTCACTAGCCACAATTGACTCCAAAGTTCCACTAAAACCATGTTTCTCTTTTTAATATATTACCTATTTTGACATTAATTAGTGCACCTACTTAAAAATATTTAACCATATTGTATTTTAAGTTAAATTTCTGATTAAGGGATTCTATTCCTTCCTGTAGCTTCCTTATTTATTAACAGAAGTCAGTATCACCTCCTTAAGCTTGTATGCATGTGCTTACCTGTGCAATTCTGTATGTGGAATAAAAATGAGACTTTGTGATCTAGATTTTCTGTGTTTCTTAATTTGAGGTAGTGTCAGTAATATATGTTGCTCCACATATGTGCCAATCATTAGTTAAATTTAAAAAAAATTGTTATGTATTCTATACATGCTAGTTATTTATAGAACCATGATTTTAAAATTCTTCAGGTAGTTTGTACAATTTATAGTTACTTTTTGGTGTCATACCACAAGGAACATGTAATTCCAGGGGCATTATTTCAACATACCCCATTACAAATACAGCGACATGAAATCTATCAAATCTCGTTGTGCAAGAACTCTAGTACATGCACAAAATCATGCACCCAAAGAATATTTGACTATTCAGATGAGGAAGTTTCCCACATAGTGGAGTCTCAGTATCATGGCAACTGAGGTACATATGGTACATACAAGAAAATCCAAATTACCTGAATCATATCAGAATCTGTTTGCAATCCAAAGAAGGCCATCAGAAGAATGATGTAATAAGAACTTCCACAGCAGCAACCAAATAAGTGCAGTCACTCTTTCCCTGCTCAATGCCACGACAAAACTTTTTATGGAATACCACAGGAGTACAATAAGCCTCAAAAAATGTGCATTTACATGCCAAATGACAGTAAAATTGTTATTAGTTAAAGGTAAATTTCTATCTGTTAAAAGATTATATCTATACATTTAAAAAAAAACAAATGAATGGCTAAATGAAACATGAAGAGCTGTGCTGTTTATGGAATAATTCTGTTCTAGCAGTAACATTAACTAACTACTTAAATGATTTTAAGGGAAGTAATAACTGCAGTTATTTCTGTAAATGTAAACTGGATTCTGCTTGTCATACTCCAATGATGCACTTAAACATTCAAGGAAAAGCCAATTTAAAACACCATATACCAAGGGGAAATAAATTTATTGAACATATTTATGGTTCCACAACAAAATCTTCCTACATTTTTAAAGAGAAAGACAATATTTACAGCTTCTTGTAATTTATTTTGGACTCACAAACTATTCAATACATTTTCTATATTGGTATTATAAATTGTAGATTATTTAGGCTTAGACTTAATTACTCTAGTTATGTACATATATTTCCGAACTCAGGAAACATTGCCTACAGAGAGTTCCATGTCTCTCTCAGATCTATTACTACTCATATATTCAGACAAAATTTCCTCTGAATAACTGCACTGCAAAGCTGTTAGTTCAGCACATTGAAATGAATACTACTATACAGCTTTCTTTAATAGCGAAACATTACTGCCAGTAAATAATTTAATGTGGATAGGTTCTGATTTGCCCTACATGGCTGCCTAAACACATTTCCATTCAGCTGCTCACAGCATTTTCAATGAGGTCAGTTATAATGCTGTGTCACACTTTCATTTCCTAAGTAAGGGGCGTTACACTGCTCGCCTGATACACAGGCGAGGAAGTCTAACAGTTCTTAGTAGAAATGGGGCTGTCAATCATTTGGTGAAAGTGTGTCAATCATTTGGTGAAAGTGTGACTCAGCAGCTCCTTAGTGTGTAAAAGTACTCTGCACATAGGAGATAAACAGGAGGGAGACATCTTTCCAAGCACATAAATTCCCTGGTATGTATATAAACAAAAATGTCCTTACCACCATACAGAATTTATGTGATAATTTTTTTCACTAATTTATTACAAATCTTCTCTTTGCATACAAGGAAGTCTGTATAAACTAGGTTATTTAACAATTCCTAATTTTTGCCAGGAATCGATCCATGAAGATTTCTTTGACTAAATTAAAGATGTCCATTTTATTCACCAAAAAATACACTACGGTAGGAGAGTGATTTTTTCTTCCCACAAGAAATGGGTATATAATTTGAGTCATAATTATTCACAACTAAAAACCATCTTTCAAAAATAAAAAATAAATGGCTACAAATTTTCTACACATGGACACCAGCCAACGTAGAATACTCAGACCTACAGCAAACAGTCTAAAAACGTGAGGGAGAAGTTCTTCCTCAGAACATGCAGAAGAACACACATCAACATGGATACAGAACAACTGCAAAAAAGTCAAGGTAAAAGCTGCTTCCTGCCATTTTATAAAAGACTCCTATAAAAGGTCTAAACTTCATTCTCTAACAAAGAAGAAAGTACCTACAACATTTTGAACAACCTTCGTTCTCTCTACGACAGGAATCCAAGAGAACCAGGGATTAATTAAAGTTTCGGTCAGATTGACTAGGACTCTGTGATTTCAAGAAAGACAACCATACAATGTAGAATAAAGGTGTATAAAACCCAGTTCTTACTGTGCAAAACATGGGGATGTCAAATGAACTGATCAGGAAGAAGTCTGGGGAAAAAAATTAACAAATGGAAGAAGTTTTTGTAAATGCCTAAGAAAGCTTTGTCACAGCTTATGATAAATACCAAACATGGGTTCAAAAGTGACTCAACAATTTCATGTAGATGAGTACCAGAAACTATGAAATATAAACACATGGATACAACCTTTGTTTCAGTAAATCCCAAATCCTAAACATCAGATTGCTCGAACATTTAACTGCATGGTCCTACCCTCTTTCCTACTTTTGCCACAGAAAAATCCTCTATTGGCCACTGTCAGACACAAAGTATCAGATTTTAGGGACCTATTGTGATGCTGTAAATAATGATTCTTGTGCTTTATGCACAGAGATAAAAAGCAGAATTTTAAGTTCAGTAGGTAATGGTTGTCTACCACAAAGTAGGATCCAGTCCTCAAGATGTTTAGGAATAGCAGTGATTTTACCAAAACAAGGCTAATGCATACTAAGTTACACACATGAATTTACAGAATAGAAGTACAGTTGTAATATGTTTTTATTGCTACCTGTTTTCATGGTATTTTTGACAAGAAATATGAAGAGAGGAGCTGATTTTCTTGGTTCACTAGGGCTTTGTTATCCATCAGAATACAGTGCTTGTTGAACTCCTGCCCTAACTGGCCTTTTCCTTTGCCATATCAGTGCATACACAATTATTCTGTCTGGTAAAGCACAGAAATCTCTTCATAATGACACAATTGTTCCAGTTTTGTTCCCTTCTGCATATACCTCTTGCACAGCAACCTGCCCAGATAACTTCATCTGATTTCTTAAACTTACACCATTTATAAGGGATCCACAAAAATGCACGTGAGTCTCCAAAGATATGAAGCATTACTTGGTTGACAAACGATGTCCTCAAAGATCTGCTGACATAATAAGTGATACTGATGCACAGACTGCTGTAATAATGGCAATAACATCTTTGGGAATCCAAATGCATATCTTAAATTATACTCTTTGCCACCAGCAAATGGTAAAAGAACAAAAATAGTAGCTCTTATTCCCGTAAGAATCTAAACAAAAATATGTGGAATGGCTTATAGAAAATAAGAAGAGTTTCAGTTAATTAACAAATACCATTTCAAAAGCTTTTCTAGAATTGTACTATACAAAACAAAAACAAAAACATAGAAGCAAAAACAAAAACAAATGCCACAACCTTAAAAACTTATGTAAATTTCACACAGGAAAAAAACATCAGAGTTTGCTGAGTGGAAAAGATGAATCAAGATTAACAGAGAAATGCTATTTTTATAACTCCCAAAAATGTTACAGAGTTAAAAATATAAATATATTTTTAAAGCAGCTGGCAATGTCCATTTAAGGCTGACAATTTCTTGGAGATGATTACTAGTACATATCTCATGCAGCTCTCACTGTTTTGAGTTTATTGCAGTATAACAGCATAATCCAATGGTTTTAAAACTCAGAATCGCTCCCTATATTTGGCTTAAATCCAAGTTATAATTATAGTAAACGTACTATTTTTTTGAAAGAATACTGCTGCTTATATTCTTAACATAGTGATTTTGTTGTTTTCATATTGCAAAACTGAAACTAGACTAGAATAAACACAGAGGGAAAAAATTAAGGCTTAAACCAAGTTTAATATGTAACTCCAACGCACCAGCACAAAGCCCAAGAGGCAGGATATGCAATCCTGCATTCCTTATGCACTCGTAATACCTCTTGGCTTCAGTGGAAGTTTTGTTTCAGAAAGCATATAATCAGAACCTATAATTTCATTAATTGTATGCCACAGGCAGTCCATGTGAGGTAAGAATCATGAACCAAACTGGTTGGAAGGATGGTAGAACCCATTAGCCCCGCCTGCATCTTTGTGGACCACTGAGTCTATGCAGCAAAACCATGAATCCTTGTTTTCCCCACTCACCCATACTTCCAGCTCTTCCTCATGACAGACCACATCTGTCATGTAGACAGTAGTGCAGACGTTTCATTCAGCACACAACACAGCTCTCAGGTCTCTGTTACTGTTCTCCATCACCATCCTTCCCCAAACTCTTGGCAGTACTGAGGATTTCACCCGATGCAGATCCCTACTCTGCTGGGATTTTCATATTATTCATACTAGGCACAGACAAAATTAATGTTATGTAGCTATTAGTACGGAGTGCTTTGACATATTACATATCTCATTAGATATTCTTTGGGCAATTTAGGAAGTATCATCTAAAAACCCTGTGAACAGATTTGACTTTTACAGAATTACTGTACACATAACTTTTCCACGTATACAATAAACATAAATGACTCTACTGGGTGTGTGTTACAGATAGTTTTATGGTATCTCTCAAGATTTATTTATATATGTAGGAAGAAATAGCATGGAAAAAAACCCTCCCATATTATAAAGGCCTTTTATTTGCTAAAACATGAGCAAAAAAAGAAAACATGGGCACTTGCAAGCTAGTTATTTTTCTGCATATAAAAACAAATAATGAAATTTTAAAAGAAACCATTCACAGGATAAGAATGACAGGTGATGTTACAGTGAGGTGTGAATCTATAGATAGCTTTCCACTGCACACTGACATTTAGAAGCACACAGCAGATAGTTCTTCAGCTACAAAACCCCCATTACCTCCACAGAGAATAAATTGAAAACTCTAGTTAATTTCTACCTGTGTCATTGAACACAATTCAATTTTTACAACACCTAACTAACAACTAACTTACAGTTTCTTTTACAACAGCCTTAAAACATAAGGCAGGAACAGAATCTCCAGACTAAGAGTAAAAAAGTTCATTCTTAACTATCCTAAATGCTCAAACTTTGTGAGGAAGCTTCCAATGTGTAAAGGCACACAAAAGAACAAAACAAAATGCAAACAAATTAAAGGTATAAAAATGAGGGTGACTTAGGGATAAGGAGGATGCAAACAAAGGAAAGGGGGAAAAAGAACAAAAGAACACTTTAAAAAAAGAGAGAAAGAAAAGCATGACAATGAAAACAAATGAATCGTTGAAACTATGGTGGGAGGAACTGATGAATATTAACTTCTATTATTCCGATTACAAAATACATTTCAAAATTGGATGAAACACATTCTATGTATGTTTTGCCAAGGACATTCTTGGCAATTACAAAATCAGGAAAATTATAATTCAATCAGTGAGGCATTACTTAAAACCACTTGAAAAAAGCAGACAGACTGCATGGGTAAAATTTTAAAGACTCAGTATTCTGGAGCAGTGCAGATTGCACTCACATGTTGCAGAGTTCCAATAATGGGGCCATTAGAAATACAGCAATTTTTCTTCCTGGGTGCATTTTACCATTCTTTCTTCTCATAAATGAGCAACAAAGCCTCATCATCATTTTCCACATAAAATGAGGACAGTTCTAGGGAAAAAAAAAAAAAATTAAGCACTTGTAGAGTAAAACTTATATTTCGCTAAAAAATCTGGTTTAAACTTTTTTAAAAGCTGTACTGTCCACGACTACCAGATCACACCTACAAAGATGATTGCTGTATTTATCAGGCGCATGTGGGACACTTTACCATGCACCGGATCTGTGTGCTTGTCTTTAAATGGATGGTACAGTCCTAAAAACATTACGAATACGTCATTACGTCTACACTGGCAAAACCCACAACAAACGGGTCACCTCGACCTTTGTCATGTACGCTGTAATTTCACAGAACTGCTGACACCTGAAGAATGGGATTGATTGAAAAAGGCACCAGGCATTCACCGTTCCCCCCGGAAAAAGAGTGTGCCCTGCGTTCCCCGCTGCAGTGCTTTTTTACACATCGCTGTGATTGCGCTGTGAAGGCGAGCGATGCAGCCTTTTGATTTAACCCATCAGGTTGCCGAAGCCATTGCAAATTGCCCGTTGTGCAGTCAGACTTTGAGAGGACCGAAAACGCAGTGGACTGGCGCTCCTGGGGCGACTTTACCACCCCTCGCCGCCACAGGCACCCCAAGTCGCGCTCCGCCGCGTCCGCAGACGGGGTAAAGGCGGGCGCCCTGCAGCGGTAGGTGCGCGGGGCAGGAGCCGGCTGCAGCCCAGAACGCCCCGAGCCGAGCTCCGGGTTCATTTCAATCGCTCCCGCGGAAGCAGGTGCGCCACCGCCGCCCCTCTGCGCCCCGGGGCTGCGCGGGAAGGCGCCGCAGCGCATCCCGCCCGGTCCCGCCCCGCCGGCTGCGGGGGGCGCGTGACGTACGCGCCGGATGGGGGCGGGGGGACGACTGCAGTGATGGAAAATTTTCGGCTCCTGCATCTCCTGCGCGTGCCCTCGCCGGTCCCCGCCCCTTCCCGGCTTCCACTCCCGCCCCCCATCCCAGCAGCGGTGGGGGCGGTCCAGAATCTTCGGCGGCGGTGGCGGTCGGGTGCCGCCGCCTCGCGCCTCCCGGCACCTTCCCGCCCGCCTGCCATGGCGACAGTGGCGAAGCAGAGCCCGTCTGTCTCAGCCCTGGGGAGGCTCGTATCCTCGTCAGAGCCGCTGGCACTGCAGTGGGCCCAGGAGCAGGGATGGTGGTGAGGGATTTGCTGTCCCTCGACGGTGTGAGCTCCTCTCGTGTCTCGGCGGCCGCCACTGCCCCGGGACAGCAGACAGGCAGCCGTGCCTCGCACCCTCCACGGGCTCTCGATGCTGCAGAAGAAGGGAGCAAGGGCGATAATGCAGAGGGGTCAAACGACTCGGTGGCAGAGCATCTCCACACCCAAGGCTGGCAGCACCAGACTGGCGTGGGAGTGCTCTGCTGCGGCGAGGACAGGAGCTGGGGAGAATGCTTTGCACCCCCTGTCCCTCTAGAGACAGCAGCTAAGCAGGCCCCCACTACCCCTGTCAAGCCTCCTTCGGAGCCGTGTCCTTGCACCGTGCGTGTGAGGAGCTGCGGTGGACAGTAAAACCCTGCCGCCCACTTCCACGGAGGGCCGAGCAGCAAAGCTCTCCAAATCTGGAGTGGTTACTTGAGGGAAAGGAAGCAGGATGTTCTGTTTCCCCCTCTCTTCCCTACAGGGGGTTTATCGTG
Organism: Promerops cafer; assembly: GCA_013398275.1. NCBI lineage: Eukaryota > Metazoa > Chordata > Aves > Passeriformes > Nectariniidae > Promerops > Promerops cafer. The sequence goes on from VZSE01027393.1 coordinate 1,103,118, forward strand.
AATCACATCACGGAGGGCAGTCTGTCATTCCGGTTCACTTCCCGAAGGAAATGTTCGGGGAGTCTGTCGGCTGCCCTCGGGGTCCGGGCTTACACGTGCGCTGCTGCAAGTGTTAAAAATAGCGAGTGATTGCACCGAGGAGCTATGATGGGTCGGTGGCACCTCGTCCCCTGCCAGCTACTGGGAGACGCCAGCGCCAAAGCCCGGAGGCAGGCGCGGGGTGGAAAGAGGGAGGCAGATCCTGGGTGAACCGGTAGCCACCGGGTGCTGCAGTCACGCTGCGGATGCTGCACTGGGCCGGTAGAAGCGCCTCTCAGACAGAGCGCTCTTGACAAGCACCGCAGCGTCCTGTCTCCGCCGTGTAAACCAGTGCCCCCCGGTGTAAACACTGGAGGGCTGCTCGGCTCATGTGCTAGCGGCCGCGCTCCCGACCCCTGCCGGGCGCACGCCGGTGATCGGCTCCCACCGCTCAGTCGGGGACGCCCCCCGCCCCCTGTGCCCCGCAGCCCCTGCCCGGGCGGCGGCAGGGGGTCAGTCGGGCAGGGCGGGGGGCGGCGCGGCAGCGGGCGGGCGCCGCGCCCCTGCGATGACACGCCCACATTCCTGCCTGAAGAGCGGCGGCGCCCCGAGGGGGCCGTCAGACCGGGAGGGACGCCGGAGCTATACGGACGCAATATTTTCTTTCCTTTTGATACCTCTGACTTTTTTACGTGATTTTTTTTTTCTACCTTTATTTATTTAGGAGCTTGTTTTCGCTGACATTTCATAGTTAAGGGCTTTTTTTCCCTTGCAAGAAGTAGCAGCGAAGACAGAAGGATCGCGTTATTCCGAGGCTTCGGGAGAAACCCTCGCTTTCAAGCTTGTGCGTAGAAGGTACGGCAGGGGCTGGCTGTTACCGGGCCGCCAGGAGGAACGGGGCGACTTTTGGGACGGAGCGCGGCTCGTCCTTCGCGCCTTTGTTCGGCGGCAGCGCCCGGGCTTGTCGCCAAGACCTTGCCGGGCTCCGCCGAGAGGCGCGTAGGGACGCGCCGCCGCTGCGTCCCGGAAAGGTGGCAAACCCGCAAAGCGACTGCGGCGCGACCCAGTCCCGCGACCGGTTTGCGTTTTTCCGTTGAAAACGCCGGGTCGCGCGGCGTCGCCGGCGGGGAGGCGGGAGGTAAACACAGCGAGGGACAGCCGCGGGGCGGGAGGCTCCGGCAGCCGATGTGACAATCGCCCGTCGGTGTTGCATCAGTCTGTTCTCCGCTATCGGGGCGGGGAGGCGGAGGGGGGAGGGAGGGGAGTGCAGCGTGGCGGTGGCGGTGCCGCCGCCTCGGTNACTCGGCGGCGGCGGGCGGGGGCCGCGGGGCCACGTGACGGCCTCGCGCCCGCTGCGGCACTGACGTCGCCTCCCGCCCCCTCCGCAGGCGCGGCGAGTCCCGCCGGCAAGGACAAAAGAGCGGCCGCCGCCGAGCCCCGACCCCCGCCCCGCCAGCATGAGCAGCGCCGAGATGGGCAAGTTCAACATCTCGCCCGACGAGGACAGCAGCAGCTACAGCTCCAACAGCAACGACTTCAGCTACCCCTACCCCACCAAGCCGGCTGCCATGAAGAGGTGAGGGGGCTCCGGCGGTGCCGCGTGTGTCGGCAGTCCGTACGGAAACACGGGAATCACTGCGGCCGGAGACGGGCGCAACGCTCCGCGCGCTGGCACAGTGGCAGGTGGGGTGGTTCTTTCGGGGTTATTCCATCGGTTTTTCCTTTTCCCTTTGAAATGGATTGGAAATGCTGATCGGGAAGTGAATGTGCAAGTTGCCCGTAAGAGTCACTAATGATGCAATGTTGCTTTGCAGCCACTATGCGGATATTGATCCAGAAAACCAAAATTTCTTGCTCGACTCCAACCTTGGAAAGAAGAAATATGAAACCCAGTATGTAAGTACCTAGCAATGACGTTCCAAATAAACAAACAAAAATGTACTGCCAGATTTATGTTTGTTTTAATTCTGAGCTGAGTAATAACTTTTTATTAATTATTACCTATCTTCCTTTCCTCAGCATCCGGGTACTACATCCTTCGGAATGTCAGTATTTAATCTGAGTAATGCTATTGTGGGTAGTGGCATCCTTGGTCTTTCTTTTGCCATGGCTAACACTGGGATTGCTCTTTTTGTGTAAGTATCTTTTGATTCGTCAAAAAAATCCCATCTTCCTGCTGTGTAATTCATAATGGAAAAATACTTGGTGTCAGAATATGACCCTTGGAAAATACCCAGTCATTTTCACAGGTGCAGAATTGCATTTTAGGATTTATGGCTTGTTTTTAAATTTAAGGATTGTGATACATTCAGAAGAACCTGCAAAAATTAAACAGATTTACTGCAGGTTCTGCAACCCTCAAAAATATTTTACAGTGAATTTTACTTAGCTGTAGTTTCTCCTTGAATAACTGATAGACTTCCCTTAAAAGTTCTATTATCTAAGTCCCAATCAGGGATGTGGTCTCGCTTTCCTCAACTTACATCATTGTGCCTACAGAGTTACAATGTACTTAACCAATAAAGAAGTCCATTTTATTGCTATGCTTTCACTCAACTCAGGGATATGGTTTCAGTTACACCTATAAATATTTCTGTCTGCCTGCAAGGGAGGGATGTGGAATAACCAGCATATCTTTATTGGCCTGTCTATGTTGGCAAAAGCTTTGAGGTGTAGGACAGAACTACAGTAATGTAATTGGAAATGACATAAGGATACAGTTATGTACAGTGCTTTTTAATGTCTTGGGAAAGTACACTTTTCATGTATTGGAGGCAGTTCAGCTCACACAACATGAAGTATCAATGACTTGACTGCAAATGAGTGTCCGTGGATATGTTTAAAGGAACTTTGGGGTTTTATCCTGGAAATAGATGAATGTGCTGAATGTTTAGTTCAAAATTTCCCTGACTCTGCTGCCAGATTTCCAGAAAGTAGGTCAGATTTACTTCCAGATGTTTCACAGTGTATCGGGTGGTGCTCAAGTTTAGTGAGGAATCTACCAACGTGTGAAGTTCTGACCTAAAGGATTTTAAATTTATGGTGATTTGTTAACCTTTTACTAAGATTTTCACTTCCTTAGATGATGCTAAACTGAATGAACAACTTAGTGTGAATCTAGAAGAGATATTCATGGTCTAAAGATGTTCTGCAGCACATGAAAGATAATGTAATGCATATTAGAATGTCTCTGAGGAGAAGAAAAAAGAGAATTTAAGGCTAGCCATTTGAACAGACTTGGGGGTCCTTTTTTTCTGAGAAAAAAAATGTTAAAAACTGTCAATTTAACAATTGGGTGCTGAGGCAATTTAGTTGCTTTTTATTTCCAGATACTGCATTCAGATCTATTTGCGTTAGTGCTGTTTCAAAGACAAACTAGCTTGCTACCTTTCAAAACTTGCAGATCGTACAGTTCTGAGGCAGGGAAGCAGTTAATCACAGATGATACTGAGGGTTTATGATGACAGTGAGGGCATTACAGGCATCCCTTAATAACTAGGTTACAGAATCAGATCCAGATGCAGTTGATTAGGGCAGTAAGTTCTTCGAAGACTGTGGAGGCACTTGTGTAAGTGCTGTGACTTGTCACTTGTGTCAGCACTAAATAAATGAATAGAATGGTCTGGAAGCCAGAAACGGAGCGAGCTTCAAGATGAGTGTGCTGACTGATCTTGTCTCCACTGTAGGCAGCCTTTCCAGGTTAGGACTGAGAGGTCCAGGGTCTATGCTGTTTTGAAGTAGTGTAACCTTGGCACATCTCAGCTGTGCCATTTCTGCCCGATGGCTGAGTCAAATCCTAGTTAATCTCTTCGTGTCAGAAATAGAGAGGCTTATTTGTGTGCATGTTTTAGTGTTGAATTGGCACAGCAGCGTAAGTTTCCTACACAGATCTGTGAAGCTTCTCAGATCTTTTTGTTTCCAGTTCTTTGTGCTGCATTTACTAACTTTGCCAACATGAAAAATGACACAAAAGGAAATGTACTCTGGGAAATGAAGTTTGCCCTTTTTAAGCCATTTTTGATATGCTGATTCTCAGGTTTCCTATTTAGCAAAATGCTTGTATTGGTAAGACCAGGGGGTTTTTTTAATGCTTTGTAATTTTCCACTGTGTTCTCCAGCAGCCGAGAAGTCCCCCCTAGCGTGCCACTCCAGGAAGTGCATTTGTTGTGGGAGAGATTTGTTGTTGAGAGATCCGAATTTTAGGTGATGCAAATGTGCTTCTGGAAATAATATGCATTGCCTGTAAAAGCTGTGGGGAAGATAAACAAGCCACTAGCGATTCCCATGTAAGCACATCTGAAGAGTTAACTTCTGAGGAAAGAATTTTTTTAAATGACAATGGATGTGTATTTACATTTGAAAACACAGCTCTCAATGAGTCTGAATTTCCAGTCAATTCCTCCAAGCTTTTGCTGTTTCATCCTTACATAAGAAAAAGAATATAACACGGGTTTAAGCTGAAAAGCTGATTTCTTTTAAGACCAAGAGATAATCTTCATGTCAGCTGTAGTTAGCCTCAACTGTATGTTCGATAGGTGCATGACACACTGTTGAACAGGGACAGGAAGGCGGGGAAAAATACAGTTTCTTATAAGGATGCAAACCTTCCCCTCCCACCTGCACACATTCCCTCTGGTACTTTAAGTTACTTATTATCAAACATCGCCAAGAACAATAGCCTGACACTTGGTGATGCTTATGCCACTTCAGACTGAATAGAATTGTTGTTGAAGCCTACATTAGACTTGCTTTTTATGCCTCTGAAATGCAATTTAGTTTAAAATACTTTCTACACATGGCATTAATTGGGTTTTCAGAACACTTTTAACTGACCTTAGAATCTACTTCTTTTTCCTATGTAATATTTTAATATGGATAATGTTTATATTTGATACATCTTTATTTAATAGGCTTACAGTAAGTCATTTATGGCTATTACAAATTTGCATGTTTTTCCTTCCCCAGGATACTCCTGCTGTTTGTCTCAATATTTTCTTTGTATTCAGTGCATCTTCTTTTGAAGACTGCTAATGAAGGAGGTATGGCAAATTACTATTTTACAAATACGTAGTATTTGTTTGTTATGGTATCTTTTTGAAATACACCCTTCCAATGGGATATTGTATTTTCTTTTAGGATCTTTATTGTATGAACAGTTGGGAATGAAGGCCTTTGGTATGGCTGGAAAACTTGCTGCTTCTGGATCAATTACAATGCAGAACATTGGAGGTGAGGACAAGATCTTAAAATGTCTGTACTGTCGATAGTAATTGTTCCCTGCTTATTCTTGGAGACTTGTTTGTCACACAACATGTATTCATTAACTGCTTGTGTTCAAGTGAAGTTATGAAACATGTTATGTGATTCTTGCATCGTGTGACATATTCTATATTTGTAATGATCTATGATGTTATTCACCTACAGCTATGTCAAGCTACCTCTTCATAGTGAAATATGAGTTACCATTGGTCATCAAGACATTTATGAACATCGAAGAGACCACAGGGTAGGTGTTAGAACTCCTCATCAGAGAAACTATTAGGAGAAACAAATACGGAGACTGTATATATTTTTATATGAAGACCACGTTCGATACACCGTAGGGTAGCTTCTTATTCAGACAGAGATACAGTAAGTTTTCCCTTCCCCTGAGTGCTTCACTTCATTTAGATCCAGCCTGACCTGGGAAAAGGGTAGAAAAATACAGGTATCGCATCATATTGCAGAAAGCTGTTCTGTAAAGAACATCAGGTAAGTGTTAATGTATGTACCAGTCAGTACATACACTTGATAAGGAAAGATAAATGTGATTGTGGTTGGTTTTTTTGGTTTGTTTTTTTAATTTTCTTACTGCATTCAAAATGGTTTGGTCTGATTAATTTGGTTTTCTAGTATTAATATTGTGGCAAGTAATTAAATGCAAGACTAAGGTGCAGTTATGCAAGGAACGTCTTAAGGAACAGTTCTCAAAAAGATACAGAGACTAAACATTGACCTAAACCACAGTTTATATGCCCAAGATTAGAGTGGTAGTCGCCTTGCCACCTAGTCCTGGAGACACCTTGACTCCAGAGTGGCTTTCCTGCTTGGCTTTAAAAAGAGGATTCATTTTATCTAACCATATTTTGAGTTCATCATTGCAATGGTCTTAGTACAATCAGTGGAGAAGGGTGATCCTCTGTAGTGATCAGTTTGGTGCACCTGACTTAGACACATTTTGTGCATCTCCAAAGAACAGTTGATCATATCACTCTGTATTGAGAGGGTGTGTAAAAAAAAAGATGCCTGAGTTCAGATGGATAGAGTTAAGTGCTATAAATCTCACTCTTCAGAGTTGTACTTCTGTGCCTTGTCCTGAAGTGTCCCAGTCTTGAGAGGGCTGAGCAGCTCAAGACTCCAACTTACACCTAAGCCTGAGTGCAGAAGGTAGGCATTTTTCTGCCATGTTCCCCAAGGGGTTCAAGCCATTTGGTGATGTTCATACAGCTTGCTTATAGATATTGTCATAATAACAGTGCTAGCCATATTTTTTTTCCTTTTTTTCTTTTTTTTTTAAATGTACTCAAATATTGCACCTACCCTATTTGCTTAGTAGTGTTATGTTTACAAATTCTTTGCTGGGAAGGTTCATTTCTCTCCTTTGGCTGAATTCAAGTCCATATTTTTCAATTCTTAAGAGAGCCCCTGGAGTAGCCAGTATTTAGAAGGGGGCTCGGAGGCAAATATTTTTAACTGTCCCATCTTCAGTAAAGAATTCAAAACTGGTTGTAATTCAAGAGGGAAAGTTAAAGTCTGTGAATCTCACTGGATACAGCTGCTGCTCTGCAAATCTGGCAGAGAAAATTAAGAATTCGAGATCTGTATCTTAAATGTTTTTTTGTTGGCTAGCACTAGGTAGCTGTACACTGATTTAAAGTAAATATTTTCTCAGTGCTCTGGCAATCGTGAACCCCATTTAATTGACTCTCTCCGTGCATTGCTTAGGGGAGTCTGGGTGGCTACCATTGGCATGGATTCCACTCTCGCAGCCTGGGGCCTAAAATGTAAGCACTTACCTGTTTAAGTGTCCCAAAATAATGCTTACTGTAAAAGAACTTCTGGAATTCTGAGACAGTATTACAAATACTAGCTCCATTATTAAAATTTGTTTAGCAACTTCTAAAGTACTTGGCTATATTTTAAAACTGCACAATCCCATTCTTTACTCTTCAGGACAGAAAAACTTTGAAGTCCTTGATCTGAAAGTCCTGATGGCTTCTCTATGGTATGCACAGTAGCAGTGCATGTTCTTGTGATTGTATCAACTGCAAGGAGTTTCTTTGTTGTGATTTCTTTTAAATTTGCCACAAGTCTACTATATTTTATGAAAAGACAATAAAAGGTGTATGGTGTTAATGTCCTATACATCTGAAGTTTCTAAAATACTCCCTTTTTACATCTAGTTCTCCCAGGTAAAACTGAGGAAAGAGACAACTACATGATTTTTGCATTTACTATAAATCCAGAGCAAGTCTGTTAATTATTCCATATTTCCATTACCATTTAAAAGGGTATAATTCAGCAAACTGAGTTTACATACACAAATTTCAAATTAAATTATGTTTACCTAAACAGTATGCAGTCCATTTTAAAATAAATACTAAATTAAATTATATCATAATAGGATGTAAAGTATTAATATTTGGGAAAAAATGTATAACTTAGTGTTACTTTAATTGCTGAAAGCATATAGGATGGTCCTGTAGGACTTTGTTTTTATGTATTTCAAAAAAGATGTTAATCTTCTAATGCTCAAAAATGTTTTGTGAAAAAATAGCTGCTGCTTCTTACAGAAAAAATGGCAAAAATGTTGTGAAGGAAAAAGCTTCTGAAGTTCTTACCATGTTTTCCCTACTGAAAGGGACTAAATGTGCCTCCAAGAGACTCCCAGTACTTGTTGGAGTTTTCTCAGCCAGTGGGCTTGAGCTACTGCCTTACCTTCAGCCCTCACCTGTTTTTCTTTAATTCCCACAGGGCACCCCACAGAATTTTATTTCCATTAAAAATGGAAACCCTGCTGGGACCTTGCAATATTCTCACACATCTGGAGAGTTGGGAACCAGCACTTAAAAAAATTATATTTTTTCTGTGATTGATCCCACTTGACTTTTTTCTAACCAATCATTTACTTTTCTGTCTTCTGACTTCCAGATGTTATTATTTTTATAAAAGGACACTAAAGGAAAGGCACAATGCAGGTTTGGGGTGAGATAAGAAGCTATTGTAGGGTGTTAGGTCCGTATAGGAAATTAAATGCTGTCATTTGTGACATCAGGTAGTGCATTTTTTTAAGGAGCTATATGTTGTAGAAAATAAGAGGGAAGACTAAACTGCAAATGTAATTTTTATATGCTTGATTACTTACAAATATTACCTTCTTTTCTACAGAGAATGGTATCTCAATGGTGACTATTTAGTGCTGCTGGTGTCTGTCATCCTCATTCTTCCCCTGTCCCTACTGAAAAATCTAGGTAAGTAGTAGACAACAATCAAAATAAAAACCCATTGGAAACACTGTGGGGAAATGTGTTGATGCAATGTTTTTGAGTGTTGAAATGCTGTGTGAATTAACAGCTGTCTCCAAACTTGTCTCTTGGGACTAATTAGCATTTAGGTAATTGCTGTCTGTCTCCTTGAAGAAAGGAAAAAAAAAAAATCAAGACAAGTATACTAAATTACAGATGTGTTTGTGGAAATTGAAAGGACAGCAGATAGGATGGCTTTAGAGTGCAGCTCAACAGTAACTTTCTGTTACTATCCCAAAGTTTGACCTGTTTTGGTCAACGGTGAAATAATACAATATTGTTACCAGCTATCCTGTCACAGCCTTCAAAGAGTAGGGCTGCTAACCCTAGGCAGTACCTTTTCATTTTAGATCCCAAGGATCAATAGAATATTCATACCAGATGCTTTATCTGGAATGGCTGTAATTCAGTGATGTATGTGAATAATTCAGTAAACAGCCTGTTTATTCAGAGAATCTTGTAGTGAAACTTTAATAACTGAGAGTCTCAATGTGAATTACTCTTTCAAATTACTATTTTCTAGAAGTAAATCAGTAAAAACAGAAGGAAAAAGGCTAAGTTATCTGATAGTGCATGCTGTAAAATTAATCCCATATCATTCTTAGTATACAATAAACAATTCATATAGTTGTTGCTGTGGGGCTTTTTAGTTTGCTTCTTTTTCTTATAAGTTAAAAAGTTTACAGACTCACTGCATGTACGGACTCTAATATGTCTTTTGGAATCTTTAGATATGGGTTGGGATTAGCAGAAAGTCAATGAATAATTAATTTGTTCTGTGTAATGCTAAGGAAATGACAACCTAAAGAGACCACTTAACAGAATATATTTTGTCATAATGTTTTGACTTGAATGGCGTTTCTGTTTATTGTATCTTACATTTTTTTTTTTTCTTTCTGGATTCACAGGGTATTTGGGCTATACCAGTGGCTTTTCCTTACTTTGCATGGTCTTCTTTCTGATTGTTGTAAGTATAATCTTGTAAACTTCCAGAGCTTGTAAAACTGCATTTCAAAGTGAAATTAAGCCCAGTTTCTAAAAATTTTTACATCTTGCATTAGTCAAAGTAATAAATGCATGGTTTTATTTCCAGGTAATTTGGAAGATGTTTCAGATTCCTTGTCCTATGGACAGTGTCATCATGAACGTGACATTATTTAATGCAACAGTGGCACCTTTGGTAGCTGAAAATATAACAAGTGATGACATGTGCAAGCCAAAATATTTCATCTTCAATTCACAGGTAACTGACCGAAAAATCAGATGCTCAGTTGAAAATAACTGAGAGTAAATATGTAGCAGATAAATTAGGTAATTTTTCCTTCAAGCAGTTGCCCGGTTTTAAAATTTGGATGTGTTAAGGCTTTCTGTTCCAGTAGACTTGGGCACTGTTAACCTCATGCAGACTGGGTTTTTCCATATGCCAAATACACAGAAATTAGAGGAGCTTGAGGTGCCTGTTTGACTGGCAAAAAACACATCTGTCATTCTTTGGCACAGCATTTCTCAAGGAAGTTAGTGCAGCATTTTAAAAAGTAGATTGCAGAAGAAGATGAAGAAAATTGTAGAAGTGTGAATATAGGATGTTTGACTTGTTCCCAGTCACAAATTCTTGACTCTTGAATGCTCCCAATTACAGTGGTGAATCTCCACATGTGTAATACTCAATACCAAGTTCAAGATATGATGGCTTAAGCCTGTGAGTTGCTGAACATGATTTTGAATGCAAGTACATTCAGTTCAGCATGGACTTTGGTGACATTTGAGACTATTTGGTACCTCAGGACCTGGGTTTAAGAAAATATGACCTTTTAAACTTTAAACTTGAAGTTTAAACTTTTTCCAAAGTTTCCATTGTAAAGAATAGCTGGTCTTTATCTCCAAATAAGGCCAAAACTGAAGAATCTCCTGATGATTTTGTAAAGTAAATTTCTAATGTCTGTTGAGATACTTAAGAAACATACCTTTTTTTTTTCCAGACTGTTTATGCTGTCCCGATCCTAACATTTTCTTTTGTCTGCCATCCTGCAATTCTTCCTATTTATGAAGAACTGAAAGGGTAAGTGTTAGATATGTCTGTAATTTCACTAAACAAACAAATACAGTATGAAACAGTATGTTCTCACTACTAACAATGTTACTTTTTCTTACAGCCGAAGCCGTAAAAGAATGATGAATGTGTCCTACGTATCTTTTTTTGCCATGTTCCTCATGTATTTATTGGCTGCTCTCTTTGGATACTTGACATTTTATGGTGAATATTGCCTTTCTGCTTTCTTTAAATTAATGTTCTTCAAGCTCACAGTACTATTTTAAAAATAGAACAAGCAAGCATTTACAATGCATTCTAAATATACACTGTTAGTGGGGCTTTTTTTTTTTAGTACTTCTGTAAGTGCACACCCTAAAGGAGATCAGTAATAGAATTAGGCCCAAGACATAGGATTAAAATTGGATTAAACCAGATTCTGTGCCTCCAAGGCATCTGTGTGTAAAATGGATGCATTCTTACAGGAGCTCTTGAGGCTTTCAATTCATATTGATGATGTAAAAGTAAAACTTGTGTGGAATCTAGAGTAGAAACACATGTTTAAGAAGTACGTCAACTAAATCTCATTAAAATACTGTTTTCTTTATAGGAAAAGTCGAACCAGAGCTGCTTCACACCTACTCTGCTTATCTGGGTGCTGATGTTCTCCTTCTCATTGTGCGTCTTGCTGTACTTATGGCTGTAACCCTCACTGTACCTGTAGTTATTTTCCCTGTAAGTATTTTTTTTTTAACACCTGTACTGCTGCAGTCATTTACTGATTTGGCAACTCCTGTTTATTAATTGACAACTGAGGTTAAGTTTTTCTCTTAACTCTTAACTTTGAAAAAGGAAACTTATTCTGATAAACATGACAAATTATAGCTATACTGTTAATTCAGTAAATATGTAACATTTACTAAACAGTAGATATAAATATATTCAGTTATATTGTTTTTCTTGTATGATTGTATTGGGGAAATGAAACAGATTGCCCCTCTGTAAAAAGACTTACACTGTTGTATTATCAGCTTACAAAAGCCAGCATGTTTTTGTGCACACCTTGTGGACACGATCTGGCCATTTATGTTTATATTGTTGAGCAGCATCCCTAGATGTTAGAATTTTTGTTCAAGCCAGATACTTTCCCTTGGTTTTTTTTTCCTCCATATTACTTTCATCTTAAAATGATCATTAAAATCTGAAGCGTTCAGGAAAATGATGTTACAATACTTTCAGAAGGAAGGTCTAATTCAGGTGACAAATCACGGTCTTCCAAAATGAAAACTGAGCTGTTTTGGTTTTCTTTCCCCTGCCTTCCAAAGATCCGCAGTTCCATTACCCAGCTGCTGTGGGCAGGGAAGGAGTTCAGTTGGTGTCGTCACTGTTCCATTACCGTTGCTCTTCTGGCATTTACCAACATGCTCGTTATCTTTGTCCCTACCATTCGAGACATCTTTGGATTCATTGGTAAGCATTTTCTTGTCAGATCAAGCAGTCTTTCACATTTCAGAAAGAGCAGTTCCAGTCTAATTAGAGTATGTTTACCTGTTTATGAATATTTATTACCATGCTTTTTCTCTACAGGTGCTTCTGCAGCTGCCATGCTGATCTTTATACTTCCTTCTGCCTTCTACATCAAATTAGTGAAGAAGGAACCAATGAAGTCAGTGCAAAAGATTGGGGTATGTATAGACAAATATGTAACTATACTTGCTTACTAATTCAAAACAAAAAATTTACATATCTTCTTCATGATTTATGAATTTTGAAGTCCTGGTGAAGGTAGTCAGTGAATTGGCATTTAATGTTATCTTGCGTAGTTGCAAGGAGCTGCATAGGAACTCAAAACCAAGGAACTGGCCATCACAAGACTCAGTTCACTTCAGTGACTTCTCTCAGCCCCTGGCCCCCAATCTCAACAGTAGCTGGGTCATTCTGTTGCTGCTAAGAACCAGATTTCAACAGAATACCCTAAGAACTATATTTAAAAAGCCTTAACATTCTTCAAATATTCTTTTAATACTTATTTACATAGTTTTCCCCATAAAAGCTCATCTCTGCCAATTGTTTGGGTTATCCTGATTGTTCTTGGTGCTCTTAGTAATCATAGACATACTGACTCATAATGCAATCAGACATAATGAGACAGAGTCAAGTTAGCACAGTGGCATAGCCTGACTGGTGTCAGCAGCTACATTCACTTCCCTTAGTTGAGGGTGAGATCTGCTGTACTGAAAATAAATGTACTTTTTGATTTGAGAAAGGACCCCAAAGATGAGAAAGATACTTAGCTCCTTGTCATTGACTTGCTCTCTTGTCTCTTATACTTTGTCTTCCATGAGCAATGGCATTTGTGCTAATACATGGGCAAGAATTTATAGGTGTATGCTGTGTTTTACCAAGAGTGTCATAGCAGAATCTGAAATACTTCTTTTATGTTTTGTTTTCCAGGCTTCATTCTTCTTTCTAAGTGGTATACTTGTGATGACTGGGTGTATGACACTGATTATTCTAGACTGGGTCCAGAATGTTACATCTGATGGCCATTAACTGCCCTGGTTTACTCTCTAATACTCCACTTCAAATGCCAGTGTTCACTCAGATACCTACTGAGAACGAAAATGAGCTATTCAGCTTCCTTTAAAAGGCAGATTCCTTGTAGATGGTTCTTCTGATTGTAGAATATTTGAACTCTGTCTTTAAGAAACTATTCTGCATGATGGAAGTGGATATTAACATCAAACCACGTGAGTGTCTGGCTGAAGGAAGTGACAACTTTATTCCATTCCAGAGAATGGACAGAACTCTCTGCAGACTTTTATCAAGCCATGTTTGGCTTTCGTCATTGTTACTTGGATATTTTGTTATTTTACTTGAATGTGCCTAATGGAACCATTTGATGTGAGAAAGAACTCTTTAATTTACAGCAAAGTGTTTAAATAACCAATGAGAGTGCGAGAGAGAGAAACACTATTATTTTTTGTACCAAAAATTCTTATGGACCTCAAAAGCACTATTTTGACTTTAAGAAACATTTTTCTAAAAAGAATGAAAAAATAACATAGAAGAGTTCAGAAAAATATTTAATTAGCATCCTAAATTAAACTTAGTTTGACTTTCTTGATCTCTTCACTCATGTCAGCAGTGACAGGACCCAAGGAAAGGGCATGAAGCTGAGTCAGGGTAGGTTTAGGTTGGATATCTGGCTTTTTACCCAGAGGGTAGTTGGGCACTGGAACAGACTCCCCAGGAAAGCGGTCACAGCACCAGCCTGACAGAGTGCAAGAAGTGTTTGGACAACTCTCAGGCACACGGTGTAGTTCTTGGGGTGCCCTGTGCATGGACAGGTGATTCTGATGGGTCCTTTCCCACTCAACATACTTTATGATTCTGTAGAGGCATAATTAGAAGAAATTTTATTTTAAAAATGCTTCTAATGACCAAAACAGAAAATAAGCCAATTCAGGTCAAAGTTCTCTGATAAATGCTTCCCATGAAGCTCCCTTAGAGAAAATAATCGTGAAAATCATTTCTAGTTACGCAAGTAACTAGAGTTACCAAAAATTGTGTGGAAACGCAAATTTTCAAACTTTAAAAAAACCCACCCTTTAGAAAAGGGTATATTTGAGAAAAGCATAGGTAATCCAAAATTGTAAAGATGGCATTAACATTTCCCTTCTTGAGGTACTCAGTAGTGCAATTGAGTAAAACAGGGTCTGGGGTTTTTGCTTTTTGGTTTTTTTTTTCCTGTTGTAGATAGAAACTGAATGGCACTAAAGCATATGATGCCATTAATACAAAACTCCCTCCTCAAGTTCCCTTTATTAATAAGGTCCATTGTCAGTTGTAACAATGTTTGTTGGGATTTTTTTCTATCCAATCTATCTTGAAACACTCTGTAGGAAAACAAAAAAGTCCTAATGTAGTCTTCTAGTTGTATAATATTCAAAACCTGTACAGTATTTCTCAAGTTCCTCATCCATTATTGGATTTTGAATTACTTGACTATTCTGTTTCTGAGTCAAATCCACAAAATAACTGCACCAATATTTCATGCTTGGTACAAACTCTCTTCACATACGCAACTGGGACTCCTCTTCCAATTTATACTGTATAGTAGTATTAAAGATAACCTCATAGACTGGATAGTCATCTCATACTTGTTTGCTTCAGAAATAGATAAGTTTCTAATGAGCCCTAGCTGATGAAACAGGTGCTGTATGGTTGTGATGAGCTCTTTCGTTTCTAGTGCATGTTTGCTCTTTTATTCTTGTCCCAGGTTGAAGAGGGGTAACATTTGTATTACAGCGTACTTGGCTTATAAGAGGTTCTCAAACAGCAATATTGGGTACAAAAGCCTAGATAGACATTATTAATGAAATAGTCATGGCAATGTGGTCAGCTGGCTTCATCTGACACGATGTTTTAGAAACCTGATTTATGAAGTCCCACTCAGTCATCGTGTCAGAGAGACCAAGTAAAGGCCTGTAATCTGTTGATTAAACAGTGCCTGAGACTTTTTTGCTCTTGTAGAATTAATCAGAAATAAATCTAAACAATAGTCACCATTTGGTAGATAATGTCAAACTCTGCCCAGCCATTTAAAATCTATGGAAAAACAACTGCAGGTATTTTGTATTGATACTTCTGCATGACTGTAAGTACTAGTCACTAAGACTATAGTGTAAAACTGTAATTGCAAGTTAGATTCCTCGTGTGTTATTTGTATTACTAATTCAGTGGTACTCAACTGGCAATTAATGATCCTGGAGTCAGCACTGACTAATGCTCCGTAGGTACTTCTCTGCCTCAGGTACTGTACATCCATGGCTAACTATCCCATGTTACCTGATCTCCACAGAAGTGCTGAGCATGTGCCTCCTCAGTACTTTGGCAGCTTTTCTTCTTCCTCCACAAATGTGCAAAGGTGGAAGAGGATTAAAATGTTGTCTACCTTTGAGCAATTTGTAGCACATAAGGGATGAAGTGCTTCCCTTTAAAAAGAGGAAAGAAAGAGAAATAGCCTCCTTTCTCACAGCAACAATAGAAGAGGAAGGAGTCCTAAGTGAGAAGTTTTACTACAAAGTCCTTCTTGGCAACCAGAAGGGAAGAAGATTTTTGTGATGACACCTCAGAGTGTATTGTACCTGTCACTAATTCTCTGAATGTAGCAATTTCCAGATTATACATTATGTGTTATATAATTTGATGACTGACTCTCCACCTGCAACAGTTGAGTTCCACTTGGCTGGGTCGATTTCCAACGTGTGATTTTTTTTAATTATTATTTTTTTCCAAACCTGTCTGTTTAAAGTTACCTACATTACAAACCACCTAAAAGAGCAGCTTCAGTATTAAACCACTGTTCTGTCACCTCAGTTAGACATTACTGTCTTCCATGATATTTCAGTCATAAGTGTAACATGTTATTTATAAAACATTAATCCATTAAAACTAAAACTATTTTTCAATATTTATGATAGTCTATGTACATAAACTGTATGTGTGTATATACTGTAAGTATAATGTATATAATGTAGGTTTGGAGTCCAGGATTTATGTATATATTCCTCTCTCATTACTGATTGTTACGGCATTTCAAGGAGTTGTCCATGTTGTACATCTGTGTAACAGCTGTCAAAGGAAAGAGCCTTTTCCAACAAAGTGTAATGCTTGCAGACATGAAAGGAGTGTGTCACGCCTAAGGTGTGTAAGAAAACACTAAGATTGTATTTATTACAAATGTATATGTTGCAATAAACACAGGAATCACTTGGGTCCACAGAAAGCATTGTTCAGGTTCATGTGTACTTTCTCCCGGAGATTTCCCATGGATGTTACGATTTCCTGAATGCAGCAAGTTAACCACCTCTGCGCTCTAACGCTGGTTAGGCCGCCAAATCGGGCATCCCGCGGTACATCCGTGTACATATGTAAATACCTGCCTCACTGGTAGAGGCCAACAGCCTAGCTACAGTTGCTGGCTGGACTGGTGGCCAGCAACACAGTTTCAATGAAACATTGTATGTTTGTTTTAATTGAAATAAATAAAGAGATAATCCTAAACCAAGGGTGTGATGTTTTTCTTGGAGGAGGATTTTCTTTAGAGATGATGCTAAAAGTATACCTTCAACTTCATGCATATTTAACTTACTGAGCACTTTTCAGAAAAGAGGTGGCGGGAAATGGCATACAACTTACATCCATGACTTACGACACTACAAGGGTAAAGAGAACAAGTCTGGGCATGAGAGATCAAACTCTACAAGGAACCTATATTAAGTAATTTCTTTTGTGGAAAAGGCATAGCTGGAGACAAGACCCAATCTGTTAGATCTTATATAAGTGTAATGAGTGATCGAGTCTTGCTGAAATCCTATGTGACTTTCCTTCATTTGACTCTCCAGGAGAAAAATAACTGCTTGTGCAAACAAACTACAAAACTGGTATGACTGGTTTGCTTCCAGTTTGGGAACTGGGTACAAACCAAGTGTAGCATATGCATTCTTAGTCCTCCATAAATCTGTATCACGTCATACAAATATCTGTCCCAAATATTCAGAATTGGTTGAGAGATGCTGGAGTTGTAACTCAGTGTGTCATGTACAGCAAAACACTAAACAAAAGAAATAATTAAGAAGGATAGTTAAATGTTCTGAAATTAGGAAATGCCTCAAGGTTGCATTAATTACAAGATTGCATAGTATTTTTTCCTGGGATCCTCACTCAGTAGCTGTTCATTATTTTATTTTTTTAAGATGCTTTCTGTATGTTCACAGTGTTTATGTGTTTGCTCAGAATCCAAAGCCCATCCTGATGAGGGATGGAGGCCCTCAGTCCTTTCTAGTTCTCATTTTAGTGTCATGTTCGTGAAACATGAATTACTCAGTGTTGCAGGCCTTTAAGAAGGTGTTAATCAGTATTCAGCTCTGGGGACCTGGATGGAGCATGGAGAGGAAGCACTGTGGCACACCCATGTACTTGAGGCCACAATTTAATGTCCTCCACTTGATGATTTTGTATTTCAGCATTAGCTTACATGCATCTGAAGCATAACTTCAAACAGGTTTTGCATGATGATCATTCTTGGAACAAGAACCCTAAGCACCAAGCTAGCCATTTGGAAAGGGTGATCATGTCTGGAAGGGCTCCATTCTCATAAAGTGTCTACCATCACACAGGAGCTTCATAGCAGTGCAGAAGCCCTTCCCCTAGAATGCTGCTTGACAAGCTGAACAATTAGGCTCACCTTTACAATCAGGCAATTCCGTCAACTTAAATAACATGAGAAGCAGTCTTTTCTACATTTTATTTCTCACAAGAATGGGAAGATTGCTTATCTTGTGAGATGAATGAGATGGTGTGATGATTTTTAAAAAGGAACGGAAATTACTTTGGGACAGTGTCTAAAATCCCATGCTTCAAGCCTCTCTACCTGCCACAAAGTCTTTGCTCAAAAAGAGCATTACATTGTCACTTCAAGTTTATTCACAATGCTGAGCTTTGTGAATGTCTTGAGGTCTGCCCAGGAGACAGATGGCACCTTTACTTTCTTCTAGTTCCCTTGAAATTTGCTTCTTTCTTCTACCCTGGCCTTGCCAAGTCTGGCCTGCCCCAAGGTCATGCCTAGCCATCTCACCCCCAAGTGTTCATGCAGCAGCTGGATTGTATCAGGTCATGTCCTCAGGTCCCCTGTGGCTTAGCTCATATCCCTGTCTGCAGGGCATCACAGTTCCCATTCAGTCTGTGTGCCCACGTTTCCTTTCTTGGGACGCTGAACAGAGCGTGGCCAGTGTATGCCCAAATTTCAGCTCCAGAAGAAATCAAGATGCCGTAAGGCAGCCTCTATTCCTTCAAGGAATGTGGGCATGCCATCCCATCTCCAGTGTAATGTGCCCAGCAGCAGTCTCCTTGGCCTTTCTACTTCCAGTCTCTTGAGTGTAACAGTCCAGACCTCACCTGCTTACCCATGCATTTCCTTCTGTCTTCCTGCACAGCTGCTTTTGGCTGCCATAAGATGACTCTTTCTCAGCTCTGTCAGTCTTGCTTGCACCTTTGTCCCAGTTTGCCAGCTCCCCTGGAATATCACCTCTTGAAGTTCCTCTTGCAAGCCACCTTCCTTCATCCTGCTATCTTTCTGACTATGTGCCTGCCCCAGCCCAGCACCAATCCATGCACATTTTCTTTACCCAGCTGGAAATATATTCCTTTGATTTTTCTAGTCTCTGCCCACCTGGTCTCCTTATGGCCACCACTGTAACTATAAGCCTTATATTCTTATATTCTGGCCACCCCTCCAGCTCTTCATCAGCCCAGAGAAGGCCACTTCCACACTCCATTTAGGCAACCCTTGCTCCTCCAGCCTTTGGCTGAGCACAAAGCCCTACTGTAGAGGGTGGCAGGGGCAACTTTTCCAGGAAATATGAATTATTATTTTACTACACAAAAATATACTCTTTTCCCTGATTTTATTCTCAAATGGGCTAAATCATTTAGTCTGATTGTTTTTCCACAGAGATGCACAAAAGAACCGTCCTGCTGCAGTTACTCATGTCAGGAGAGTCATCTGAAGCTAGGTACCATTTGAAAGAACAGAAACATACTCCAATAAGAGAACAGTCAGGTAATCCCAGTAACAGGTGGCATAACGAGCCATGTTTGAAAATATAATTTAAATTAGAAATAAGTGGTAATTTTTGTTTTCATTAATATTTACATCTAGAAAAAGAAAAAAAGAAGGTTTTACAATTGCAGATTATAAATTGATAGTTGATATATGTTGGATAGGTACTAGCAATAGTGTAAAAACTCAGTATGGGTCCTGGAAAGGAAGTGCAGCTTATATAACTAGCTTTTTCATGATCTTTAATAGTCTTCTTCACATCATCTTCAAACAGCTCAGACTGCAGCAAAATTAAATGGAGGTGCTCTGGGTATTCCCAAGTGCTCAGGAGCTACTGGGCTGGGGCTAATGTGGTCAATCACACATCTACTTTTTGTTAAAATAGATATCAGTTCCCAAACCTCCAGTATTGTTCCTTCTTGCTCACTGCAGTGAGAGGATTCAATGTGCTGGTGGAATGCACCTTGGGGCTGGAGCCCAGGTGACTACACAGAACAGACAGACAGACAGGTCTCATGAGAGGTGGCATGAACTACCCTCTGGGTACCTCACCCTGCCTGCAGCACTGTCACCTGGAGGCCCCACTCAAACCCCACTGAGGTCTTGGGCAACGACTAAAACTGGCAGGAGTTTCTGCTGTGGGCAAGGCACAGGGAGCTCGCACCAGCACCATGGCTGAGGAAAACACTGAGGAAAATACCAAGATGGGGATCAAAAAGGCCAGAGCAGAGCCTCAGCTTTGTGGAAATGGGAAGAGCAGCCACACAGAGCATGAGCAGTTTCCCTCTTTGTCCACCAGAAAACAGTGGCAACCAGGAGACCTTCAGAAGACCTTCTGACATGATTGGGGAGGCATGCGCTATGAAACTGTTGCTCTGTGAGGATTACTGGACTTAAATGAAAATTACATATGAGGGATGCATTTTTCTGGGAAATAAGTGAGGAAGTTCCTAAGAACACCAGATGCAGGAAACTGAGCTGTCACAGGAAGCTGCTGAAGTTACCAGGGGCCAGCACTGGGTGCAGGTATTTCTTGCCAAGGAGCAGTGCCAGGAGTAGCAAGGCTGCTGCATCCTCCAGCCTGCCTGCCTGCAGAAATCAAGCCAAAATATCTTGAGAGCAGAAAATTATGAAATCTGCACCAACACAGACTGGCCACCCATGGGGACTGTCAATAGCCTGCTGCCATCACCCAGCTCAGAGGGGCTGCATGTTTTCTGCTTGTGCCAGACTTTGAGACCTGCTTTCTTTCCAAAGATCAGATTCCAAAGGTCTCTCTCTCACCTTACTGCAAAGATGACAGGCACAAGCAAGGCTTACATTCTTCTAAACAGATTATTAAAACCATGGGTGTCTCAAGAAATATTTTGAAGCAAATGAGTCCTGCTTAATGTAATGATCATAGTTTGTCTGACTGACACACTGGGAACAGAGGTACAAGGGCCATTCCAATCTATTTGCACGTACATGGAAAGACAGTAAAAAGTCAAATGGGGAAGTGAATACAAAAAGTTCCTCTTCCAGTAAACCAGACAAGAACCAATACTGATTTCCACACCTAACATTGTTTTTCTCAGTCCCAGAAAGATCTACGATTTTCAAATTCCTCTCACACATTGTACTACGGAAGCCTGTACTCACTCTAACAGCCACTGCAAGCTGCCTTTTAATCTTTAGTTCCTCCATGCGAGCATTCATTTCACATATGCTGTATTTCACATCTTTGCTCCTTCAGATCTTATATGGTTAATGTGAACACTGAATTGATTATGAGACCTAAGTGCAGCGGCCTTTGGTCCCCCAAGACCCAGCCCTAAGTACTGCAGTGAGTTCCTATAAACTACCAAAGAAAATACAGGCCATGTCACCATCCAGGTCACACTGCATTTCAAAACCAAGTTTGTAATTTAACATAAAACAAGTGTTTTTGTTTTCTTGCTGCCACAGATTTCCACCCATTGTGGTAGGTCAAATGCAGCACTTCACTACTCCTGCACTTAACAGAGTTTCCATCTTGTGGATAAATTTCTCAACACATTTAAACAATCAGTATCTTGGAACAACACACCGCTTATCTCCAAGTCCCAGTAGAGAAGTCCTATGACGGTTATTATGGCTGAGCATGGCTAACTACTAGAATATCCAGCTGTCCTCCCCTGCAAATTTTAGTTTGGCAGGGAACATCAGTCTTCATCTTCTGCATTTTCTAGCAGCAGCTTCACCAAAACTAAATGTCTGAAGTATTTCCTTTCTTACTTGAATATGGGTAAGTGTTGGAAAGAATCAGACACAATCTTTGTCATTCAGAATCATTAAAGAAACATAAAATCTTTCTGAAAAAGGCATCAACAACTACTTAGAGTAACTACTTTTATTGCCTTCTTATTTTTATAAATACTGAGTAAATTAAATACATGGAATCTAAAGTACTTTTACAGATTATTTTGTTTCTGTCTGTTCTGCTGTTATCTGAATCAAGCTGCCCATGTGATTCAGACTTTTCCCTGCTGAAGGTACTGGAATGGTGCTTTCCCTGTCTGTGCACAATGAGTTATATTATACATAGTTCAATAACACAGAGATAAACTACAGAAGTTCCTCTGCAGAATCTTTCCTGATCTCATTTCTCTCACTCTTCTGCAGAATAACGTATTGTAGGTTTCCCTTCCCCCTCCAATACAGACAACTAAGACCATTCACTTTTCTAATTTTCCCAAGGTTTTACAAACTCTTGGTGCAGCAGTGGAGAACAAAGCAACATGGACGCCCTTATGCATCTGAAGGAGATCGCTTTATTGTAGAAATCGGCCCCTTTTTATACATTTAATCTCAACCTGACATAATTGAAACCAAACCGAGACTTAACAGAATTTAAGAGAAAGAAGGCACCCATTGGCTGGCTCAGCTGCCATGCTGCTGCTCACGCGTCCTACCATCCAATCAGCTTCCTGCTCGTACACTGTCCATGCATTCCTCCAGCCAATCAGCTTCCTGCTCTATGCTACACATGAGTTCCTCCAGCCAATCACAATCTCACTTCCACCTGTCACTAAACTGACGTTCTCCTCCCTCACAAGTGCGTCTCACCCCTCAAGTGACTTCCGACCCTCCAGCCCTTAGCTGGGGTCTTTCCCATGGGGCCTTCTGGTGAGCATAAGCCTTAACTACTCTAATAATAAATTATTACCCCGTATCCTACATCTCAGCATTTATTTTCTTCTCACAAATAAATGTCTTTACTTTTTATTTGCTTTGTATCTTCCCGTATCATCTTTTTATAGACTGTAAAGATGAAACACATTTCCAAGTGGAAGTACATAGGTCCCTTCCACCCAAATTGACAAATTGACTGCCATGTTTTAAAGAAATATAAAAGAGAAGGAATATTTGAAAGACTCAGTGGTAAAGAAATAGTGAGAAATACTGTAATATCATGGTAGTGCCTATGAAAACCAGCTAATGCATTAATGTTACTAAACTATGGATTGCCTTTGGCACTGGAGAGCATAACTGAAAATGTAACTGCACAAAGTTTTCTCTGCATCCTCCTGCTGCAGCTTGGCCATGCTTACCAGCTGCCATGCACACTGATCTGGCTGGCAAATCCTCACAGTTTGTGCTTTTTTTTATTAGCCAGTGCTGTTTTTAGCCATGAGTCCACTTTCCCTGCAGCCTTCCAGGGTGCTGGAAGATGTGGAAAGCTGGCAGATGAAGGGGCAAAGAGGTGGTCAGGCCACTGAGCTGGCTGCTGCCCTAAAGAGAAAGGTTTCCAAGACAAAAACTCAAGTATGTGCTAATGAAAGGGCTGCTTGATCATGGTGGTTGAAGGGTGAGAATGAGAGCTGCCAGCAGCCAGTTATCCCACACAGGCAAAGGAGCCACCACTCTTGGCCAAGTACCCATCACAGTGGGGTCTGCTTGTCCCTCAGGTCTTCTTACCCTCCCCAGCACGTTCACAATCAGGTCAGTGTCACTGAGGGCTCCCACAAACAGGAGTGAAAATGTAGACAATAACTGCATTTTTGGAGTTGGCAATGGGAGTCACTGAAGCACAAGTCA
The DNA here is from genome assembly GCA_013398275.1 of Promerops cafer. Taxonomy (NCBI): domain Eukaryota; kingdom Metazoa; phylum Chordata; class Aves; order Passeriformes; family Nectariniidae; genus Promerops; species Promerops cafer. The sequence continues at coordinate 1,126,414 of VZSE01027393.1, forward strand.
CGGGGGAGGAAAGCAAGCCAGAAGAAACACAGGAGAGAAAAGAGGCCTGGACATGAACAGAAAAGGAGAATGATTTCATAATGGTGAAGAAGAGAGAAAGCAGACTAACTAACAAATGAAAAGGGACATGAGAAGAATTCCTGGGCAAAACATCAGAAATCCCAAAGTGATTTCATGGTTATTTGTCTGTGTCCTTGTCTTCCCTGAACAGAAAGGGAAAAAGGACTTTGTGGAAATACTCCTGAATAAGGTATATATAACAGAAAGTGTGCCACCCCAGCCAGCCCAGCCTGTAAAGCAGCTCAATTAATATGTATTCATAATAATTTGGAATTATTTTGAAATCATGTGAAAAAAATAGTGGAGAAAACTGTATGTGTTGACAGTCTCCAAGGGCAACCTGAGTCATTACTTAACTCTTTTTACTTAGTGCCCACAAGGCTATCTTCTATCCCACTGGCACATTAACATAAGCAATAAAATAAATCACTGTAAGCCAGAACCTTTCCTGCTGACTGTGAGCAATTACCAATATTTATATGCTCACTGAAATCAAGGAGGTAGCTTATTGGACTAGCATGGAGGTGCACATCACCATTTTAACAGGGATTCTTAGAGTGGATAACTCACAAATAAGCCACAAAGGGATGACTAAGTTTTTTCAGACTTTACTCGATTCTAACTGTTAGACAAAAATACATAAACCTTTTCCTGTCTTGGTTTTCAAGGTGACAATGAGGAAACCAGTCCTGGAAAACAAAGCCACTGGTTCCTGGCACAGCCAAGTGTCTCAGGGCAGCCAAGATGTGCTGGGCAGCAATGGCTGGTGCAGCCCACAACAGCCTTACAGGCAAACAGCAGGCACAGCATTCCTCCTTCTCCTAAGCAGCTGCAGAGCAAATACATGGGCATGTGTGTGCCTCTCTCCAGAAAAGGGCTCTCTTGCTTTGTAAAAAGCTTTTATACTGATGAGTTTTGGTGCTACAAATATAAAATGTATTTTCCCTAGGGAAATAGTGAGCCTGATCCATGTATTTGAGGGATCCTAGGATTGTCGCTCTGTACCAAAACATACCAGTGATGTTGTAGGCTTTTCTACTCACAGTCAATTACAATATTTTGAATCACAAGGATCTCATAAAAATTGCAAAGTCATAAACAAGGTTCTGGCCTTGGGTTAGAAACTTCATTTCCTGAAAATAATTTTTTTTAAAATGGTAGGAATGATGCAATTTTCCAGGAACCAGATAGGAAGGAAAAGAGAGTAAGTATTTTTTCTGGCCAAAAGATTGATGGTGATACTCACATCTGAAGGGAGGAATTTGCCTTGACTCATAGGAAATTAGCTTTGCTCTTGGGGATTTAAAAACAGCCTTTGTGGAACAAAATAGATGGCCTGAACTGTGCCTGTGTTTTGAGGAAGGATAACTTTGCCTATTGAAAAGAATAACAAGGTGAAGAAATATGTTAATGGAATGTGAGGCCATTTTCATTTTTCTTTATAGTTGGCTGCATCAAAGGCAGATGACAGGGGTGAATTATTTTAAAGATCATAGCAACACAGAAATTGCAAGAAGTTTAGATTTTGAATAATTAATTTGTATCATGTTACTGTTGCCAAATTGTTCACTTATCTGGAAGACACAAAAATGGATAAATTCTTTGCTTTGAAGAGATTTATAGTTTTAACAGTGGTGATCTCATGTGATATTGGTACTAGCTGTCACACATTTACCTTCACTTTTTTTAAACCAACCACAAAGTTAACAAGGATTAATTGAGGCACAAACAGAAAGAGAGCTGTAAATCCCCTCCAAAATCCAGTGAAGGTCTTTACTTATCATCTAACCAAATTTTCTACACAGAAGAATGTCTGGAAATTATTGAAAACATCTTCAAACCTGACAGCATTATTATTACCATCCTAAGGTTGCTTTTTTTGCAGGAACATAAGCAGCTGTACTCCAAGTCCAATGATGCTGCTGCAGGAGAGGAGCAGCACTTGCTCCAGCCTTGCCTGAACTTAAGGGCAAAGTTGGTCTTCCCTGCACAGTACTTGGGGCTCTGGGGACCCAAATTAAGTATATGCTTTAAGTAACTGGAACAGTCTCACTAACTTAGTGCTTATTTTAAAGTAGATTTGGATTCAAGCCTAAAAGAATCTTTTTTTTTCAAGACCTCCTATACAGAATTAATTTGGAAACTAAAGAAAGAAATTGGAGCTCAAACTTTGCACTGAAACAAGCAAGTAACTGGGGCATGTGCTGAGGAAGGTGACAGGGAGAATCCCTGCAGCATACGAAGAGTTACCCCAGCTCCTGGGCCTGCTGTGGATACCTAATCCTATTACAAACTCTGCTGAATCCTTACCAAAACTGTTCTCATGATATTTTCCAGGCTGAAATACCCGTGTGTGTTTCACAGCATCAGACATGGCACCCATAAGAGAGGGCATGGCGTCAGCATGGCCAGGAAGGCCAAGCATGGCAAAAACAAACTGTGCCACTGGGATGCATTTTCCAGGCGTTTGGCCTTTGAACACACCATTTTTTCAGCTTAATGGGCTCTTACAAATACTCCCAGACATTCCTTCAGCTGCACCAGTCAAGGAATTTCTCACAGATGCCCTTTCACAGTAAACGTTTCAATGAACTTCTCAGCTGATGGACCTGAAGGTGTTTCAGGGAAACCATGGCCACTTTTGGAAGGAGACTTCTCAGCGGGAGGATTAGGCAGAGGAAGATAGCCGACTCAGGGTGGCTGCTGTGAGAATGCTTTGTTTGAAGGCGGGTGCCCCCGCGCCCTGCGCTCACGGAGCGGCTGCGGAGCGGAGCGCAGCGGCGATGCTGCGGCTGCCGGAGCTCCCCCCGGCCCCTCACGCGGGCCGGCAAAGCCGCTGTTAGCCGCTGGGCGAGGTCATATGACAGCACACAGAACAATATTGCTGTGTTTCCTTCCCGTTGACTAGTTAGAGAGCGATGCTTTGGAGAACGTTAGGAAAATTCCTGCCTGCTGCCGCTAAGCAGCAAAGTTACAAAAAAGCAACTATTTCCTTTAAATTCACTTCTCATTCCCCTCTTGTTGCAATTTTTTTTTTTTCATTCTGATGTAATACAAGACCTTTTAACGTTATTTTCTGTCTCTTAAGTTTCCTGCATAGGAAGCACCATCCTGATGTATTGTATCAATCCTTAAAGAGGATCAAATGAAAAAAAAAAAGATAAAAGTACTCAAATTTAGAGGTTATTAGGATCCTCTTGAGGATGATTTTCTTGTTTTCCGTTTCCTGTCAGAATTTGATTTTGCAAATGAAGCTGACATATGCAAACGCTGATCACATCTTGCTATTATTTTTATATTTAGATTTATGAGCTTGATTCAGATTTAGCTTGGGATTATCAGAATTTCAGCTGCTCATTTCAGAACACAGTTCTGCAAGGAAAGCACATCTGAGGATAAAAGCGTGGTAGATCAATAAGAGCATTATATGTCATAACATATTTCTATCAAAGATAAATCACTTCCCACTTGTCTGAAAGGTGCATACCTATCTCCTGGAACAGAAAAACAGAAAAGAGAAAAATCTATATATCCAAAACCAAATCGGGAGGAAACAGAAATAAACTGAAGACTGTTCAATATAGATGTCAAAGAAGTAACATTGAAATCTTTCTGTACCTTGTAAACAGGACTGTGGAAAAACTGCAGTGTAGCAGAGGAACCCATATTCTCAGAAAAGTCCATTTTAAAATCATAGGAATCACAATTAAATTTTGTGACTTCCCTCCATAAACTTTTTCACAAGAACATATTGCCTCCTTTGTATGATATAAAATGAAAGTAGAGAATATGCTGTCATATATATCAAAATAAATTGTATTCAACACATATTTGTATCAAAAGATGTAGCATCATTTTAGCCAAAAGGCATAAGCAATAAACAAGACAGGTTTGGTAAGTAGGGATTACATCTTTTATTAGATGAATTGGTGTAATTAAAAAAATATTTGAAATAAAAAAGGCTTGCATGAACACAAGCTCTTGTATAGATCTGAAATAGAAGCAGCAAAGCAAAGTTTGCTGTGAAACTGAGTTTCACTGCACATCACTGATGGCTCCTTTCCCAGTCTCACATCGGGCAGGTGATACATTACCCCTCCTGACACTTCAAGGGATAAACTTATCAAACCTCTCCATTTTGCTGAGCAAGTACCAGCTACCTTTTCTGCTGGGTGGCCAAACTTGCACGCACCCAATTTGACTTAGAGCAGCTTCCCTCTACTTCTGCCAAGCTTTGAAGTTTGCTTCTACATCTTACCCAGAGATGGCCATGTGTGCTCAAAAGTTTGCCGTACTCAGTGTGCGAACCTCTTCTTTCCAGAGTGCGTTAGTGCACCCCATCTCCATGAACTGTGTCCTGGTTTGTTGCCATCTCTCATGATGTGCTAACACAGAATAATCGAGATGAGTAGAAAAACAAGGGCAAGTTTTACTGCAGCAGCATGACAACGATATAAACACTTCAAGCACTAGCGTCACTGGCATAAGAGAAAATAAACACTTCCACAGCAAGAAATAAATTCTTAGAGAAAATTATAGACTCAAGAATGAAGTATGAGTGAATTCTGTATGACACAGTATTTTTAGACCAGATAAATGCAGGGGGATGGCAGTCACTTTTGTTAATAGATGAATATTTCCCAAGAGCAGTTCAACACTAGATGTTATTTATAAATATATTTATATATACAAAAATATATATTTATAAGTAGTTATATTAAATATATATATATAAATAGTTCTTTTTAAAAATTTAATTTCATTCCACAAATGTGCAGTGTGGACTCCAAAACTCTAAGACAGCACGCAATAAGTATCCATACTCAAACAGCCCCAGATAGACCACCTAGGTTTTGCATATTATCACAAAAATGAGGGAAGGTACAGGGTGTGCTTACTGTCCCTGTGTCCATAGGGCATATTGGGGTGAGGTCTGGATCAGCATATGGGGCAATGCAGGTGAGCTGGAAGTGTGGTCTTTTAATTAGCAAAGAGATCTGGACTGAAGGTATTGAAAAAGGGAAAGTTTTGTCTTTCCCTAATTAATAACATTGGTGATCCGCCTTTCTCATTATGTAATGTGACATAATGTTATTTATGGTGCAAGTTAGCCTAAATAAAGGAAGGCAGGGCAAGGAAAAGGGCAGGAGGAAAAACATTAATTTCAATCCAAAAATTTTCCAAGCATGAGATTAAAATGATGAGGAAAAAATCCCTCCGTTTTTAGAAGTCCCAACGCAGCACTGTTGTGTGCAAAAGGCCTGAAGAAGGAGGCCTTTGGCTGTGTTACCCTCGTTTTCACATTACACAGGTCATCAACTCTGTTGTCCTAACATTTTCAGGCAATTGACTACCTGGTTAGGAAGCACAACTTAATGAGTCATGAGCACCAGGGTTTGTTGTGAGTGGCATGTGTTTGTTTAATCCACATGAGAAATTAAATGTTTGTTTAATCCACGTGAGATATTACATGAAAAGCATCAGTAGCCATTTCAAACTAGATGAACGTCAGAGAAAAGCAAATAATTTTATATTTGTAATACTACACGTTGGCACCAAACACTTCTTCTGACAGAAAACCAAAAGGCAAACAAGGAGCCAGTGAGTGCTTGTGCCCATAGAGGCCGCGTGTGTAGCCAGCAACAGCTAGCCGTGAAATTGAAAGCAAATATCTGCTCTGCTTAAAAAATGCTCAGACTGTAATAACTGCATTGTGCTGTAAGCTTCGAGAGCTTCTTGATCATTCACGGACACTGCCTCTCTGCCTGCACAATATTTATGGAGCACAGGGTGAGGCTCTCAGCAATCGACAATCAGTCACTCTCCTGGTTAAACCCAAAACATTTTCAAACAGAATTATGCACGTGAATCAAGTTCTGATATACCGTATTTTTAGTTTCCTGGTTCCCTGTAATACAGGCTGCTGGTTTTGTTTGTGGCAGTGGGCATGCCCCAAAGTCCAATCCCTCTTTCATTTAAGGTCCTGATTTGGGTTTTGTAAAACCACAATCAAAATCTTGACATTTCCTATGCCAGGCATGCTCCAAGCATTAGGTGGTTTGGGGGCAGTTGTGGGACTGGATTTGTCCTGTCTCAACCAAGAAGAGAAGAGAAGAGGTTGTGGCTGGGCTTGGCTACGTTTTTCTGTCACTTGGCATTCAGATTTTCCCAACTCTCAACTTTGCACTAATCCACAGACTTTAGTGCAAAAAACAAAAAGTGAAAAACCCAAGGAAAATTGCAGAACAGTGCCATTTACCTGGAATGCAGGAATAAATACAGTTTTATAACCCAGTGAGCTGTGTAGCTTCGGTAGGGCTGTGGTTGCTGCTGCAGGGAGCTGGAATGAGCTACCATGCTCCCTCCAGGTCAGCATACAGAGCATTCTTTCTGAGTTTTACCCAAGGTTAGCATCACCAGCCTGTTCCCCCATGTTACGAGGCAGCCCTCACCAGGTCTGACAGCAGTGTGCCCCTGCTCTGATCCCAAGCACCCCAGTGCTGCTCCTGCCATGGCGTGCCCCCACTGAGCCTGCCTGGGGCCCAGGGAGGGTCCTGCTCTGGGGAAGGGAAATAGCAGTGCCCTGGAGATTCTTGAGCACCCAGTCTGGGAAGGGGACAGAAGAGGTGGGATTAAAAATCTCTTGTTCAAACTCTTCCAGTGGGAAGTCAGGTCCCAGCCAAGTTGTTGTAGACAACTCTCATGAGTTAAAAGTGCTAGCTCAGGCTTCAGGAAAGCAAAGCTGCCTGTGCACCACCTGCCCATTTCTGCCTTTGCAATGGCCCTTCTGTGAAGAGATTGGAGCTCAAGGCTTGGGATGATGCTGTTCCTAACCAGGACATGTGCCTCAGCCTGGCTGGAAGGAAATGAGATGGCTCTGCAACCACAGCCTAGTAGGGAGGCATGCTCCTGCACGGACTGCTCCTTGCCCCTGGGCCCTTGTAACTTCCAAGAAATTATTTACACCATTACATCCTGGATTCCCCATTATGGACCAAATTTCAGAAAGTGCCTCAGCACAGCATTTGTTTTATGCATCTCCCTGCCTTCATTGTCTTCAGGAAGCTTCTGGCCAGCCCTAACACTGACTGAGATTGCCTAAGAGGCCACTTCTCACAGCCCCCCTGCACATGCACAGAGGGGTGATGGACTCTGCAAAACTGGCACCCCAGCTCTTTCTGGAAACAGCAGTTTTGGACTACAATCTTCTAGAAAAGCATCCACAACATGAAACAGGTAGCATTTGTGATGAACATAAATATTTCAGAACACATTTGCAAAATGCAGTTATGCCTTCCTTTTACATCTGCATTAAGCCATGATGGTAGTACTAAAAACACATTGGGCTTTGTACACTAGTCCATAACAATATTTCCAATGTGACTTCAGTACCTGAAAGCACAAAATTTGCAGGATCAGGCTATGGCTTTCTGCCAAGGCAAGGCTTTAGAAAGATAGCATTTTCAAATGGCCATTTTGGACTAGGTATACTTAGCAAACTACAGCAAGCTCCTGCATGAAATACAAGTTCTAAACCCATACTCAGGATTTTTTTAAAAAAAATTATTTATTATAAGAGCTATAGTAGCATCAGATAATATAGATTTTACATTAGATATCTCTAAATTTTAGCTACAAAATAATAATGTAAATTTATATATCCTATATATTGTAATATATCTTTTGTCTTCTGGTTGCTCAGAGCTTTACACACCAGATCTACTGGCAAAGCATTTGTTGCATTCTGATCTTCTAAGAACTTTTTCTACTATCAGTTTCCTCAGGATACATTTTTTAGACCAACATTTAGACTCTAACATGAGTCTTTGAAATTTTATTGCCCTTTACCTCTGACACAGTCTTGTTAAAATGTTACTGTTACCTGTTTTCTTCATCTTCTGACTAAGCAGCATGAAACAGATGGTGAAACACGAGGGACCTGTAAATGAGTGAAAGCAGTGGGAATCAAAACTACTGAATCCCTTTTCCAGTGTGAAGAGCCTCTGCCAATGCTCGAGTTGGGTATGTTCCACTGATAATGATCATCTTGTTTCTGTAAGAGGGTACACATTTAGTTGTGTGCATTACTAAGTGAACAGCATCTTCTGCTAGTACACATTTGTCAGAAGAGGCTGCAGGACAAGGCAGGTAGTCTTCACTCAGATGTTCAACTTCTGGTCACACCAACTGTCCCAGATAGGACATAATAAGGGATGTAAGCCCAGACAGGAGAGGGATTTAAGCCAGTATTGAAATACATTTTAGGTGGGCAAATATACAGCTGCTGGAAGACAATAACAATGCTAGTAAGGAGCAGGTTTAGTTTTCCATGTCCAAAGATATCAGGAGCTTGTATGAAGGCAGTCCTGAGAGGTAAATACCAGTAATTAAGGCAGATGTGAAGTCTTTTCTCTTGTAACGCTGTGCTTCTATCATTGATATGACTATATAGGATTGTACAAAGAGTGGGGAACTGTTCTGGGAAATAAAAGTTGCAGGTGCTGTATCCAGCTGGAGACTGTGAGCAGTCTTACTTTTATTTTCTTTTTTTCTTTTTTTAGGTGCCAAAACCTATAGCACCAGGACCTGCAAGGAAGATCCTTTCATCCAAAAGAAATGCAACAAAAGGTCTCTTGCTTGTGGCATCCTCTCAAGGACATTAAAGAAAAGTGCATCTAGTCTTGAACTAGCTAGTCTTGCTGTAACTTTTGATGAAAATCCTAAATAAATAATGTATTCTCCTTTTTTTCCTCAAGTTTTCAATTTGCAATGGGACTAATAATACTTGGCCCTTGTAGCAAAATACCAAGAGATGCTGAGATGAAAAACACTGTGTAAGTTCAAAGTACTTAACGTAATCAATAATTCTACAATATGATAGACTCCTCACTTCAATCAAGTGCACTTAAAAAAAAATTATGTGCTCTAAAGATAATTTCCCAAACACTATCCTTGAAATCAGAAGATTCAGATATAGAGTACTTAACTAGATTGCAGGAACGCATGCCATTTCTAGTCCTGTAATTAGGCAACAGAGCAGATCTAATCATTACTGTAATGACAGCTGCTACACAAAGCCCAAAACCAGGGAGAGAAAGAGGTTACCACACAAGTACCTCAGAATGTGTTTAAGCATGACTGCTAATAGACCTGCATACTTTGACGTTTTTGTCTGCTATTTGCCTTTTCTCCTCATCTGCAGCTTGAGCTCAATTAGCCTGCCTGCGAGGCACAACTGGTGTTGAACTGCTCCCTGCTGCACGGGAGGCTCAGGGGAAGCAGCCACACCAGCAGGGCTTGAAACTTCCCTGTCTTGAGCAGACCAGGAAGTCTTGCTATATTTATAACATGAAATTCCAGTGTGTTTAATTTTATTAGTTTAATGCTTTTTCTATGGAACTTTACTCCTCCATAAACATGTAATTAAAGACACGCACACTAAATAACTACTGAACACATATGCACATAGCATGGCCTTGGCCTATAGCACTGTCACAAACCAGGACTTGCATGGAATATGCAATACCCAAAGCCTTGTAAATGATAGGATAAATTCTGCTTTCACTGATTTAATTTATGTTTAATGAATACTGAATTTGTTTGTATTTTAAAGAATTGCAAAAGCTAATGTAAATACCAGAAGTAGTATGGGATGAGTCCTGGGTACCACATGAGGCATCTGCCTGGTCCTACAGATGTGTTAACAATATCAGATTTTAAATAAACTGACTATTTCTCTCAGATTTCAGCCACATTTCCTGAAATGCCCTTAGGCATGTCAATAGCTTTATTTTGGTTTATTCTTTTAAAAAAATATTTGCCATCAAGATGTTCTTAACGATCTTCATTTTAACCTAGTCCTCTACTCCGAGTCTGAATTCCTTGTGTGTAAATCTAAGCTTTATTTGTTGTTTGTTTACTGTGGTGATTTAAAGAATTCATCATTTTCTACCATCCTGAAAATCTTACGTCATTTTATTAGATGAGAATTGTAAAAAAAACCTAATTCCTTTAATCCAAATTCTCCCATTTCATGATGTTTCATGATACCATGAGGTCAGCTGATCACATTATTGCAAGGTTACACTAAGATCAGTATGTACAACCTGGATACTTACAAGTCAGCATCTAATTTCACACATAGGTAAACGAGCACTCTGCTTTCTAAAGACACTGACTTCCCTCAACACCCATGGATTTAAGCAGCAGTGAGATATGCTCACCAACTTCAAAAGCTTTTAAGTAATGTTGTGGATTTAGATATATAATATTCGGCACCTAATTCTGAACTAAGTTTTCATTTTTTTTCTTTCATATATATATATACATATCTGTATCTATCTATCTATCTATCTATCTATCTATCTATCTATCTATCTATCTATCTTTTAATCTATCTTCTTTAACAGAGGAGAATTCAATTACTGGGCACTGCACTAGCAGGCTAGTCCTAGATTAAATGAATTATATTTAGTATAATTTAATACAATACATAATGAAGTATTTTTAGTATGATTTCATTCACAACAGTTATGAATTAAGTCATGTTTCTAGACACATCCCATTCTCAATAGCTATGCTGTATGTGCTGGGACTAGGAGTTGCAATTTGCCAGGACAATTTCTGATGACGTGACATTACAGGTATGATCCCTCAAAATGCTAAGCAAGCCCTTGAAGTTACTCTATACAAATGGAATGGCAAAACCCATTCTTTTCTGGGGAAAAGAAGAGAGGATCTCATCTTTAAGTCATAACACAACTCAGCATCCTGGTCACCACAAAGTCTGAATGTACTCATTTCAAAAAGTTCAAAGTTTTGTGGTCTACTCAGACCATATAAACTGGCCTATAGTGCTATAAAATTACATCAAGAAGCAACACCTTAAAGGCAAACAATCAAAGAGCATTTTGTTACACCTACTTTTAAAATGTGTTTAAATGAGACTTTTACTATCACTGCAGGCATCTATCATATTTGTAAATCTCTTTTATTTTAGCCACTGCTATTTCCCTAGCCTCATGCAAGCAGTTTGAAAACTTTATGTCCCAGTAAAACACTTGTTCTGACCAAAGAAGAGTTAGAGCAGATGATCAGGAGTTAAGGAGAAAAAGCACAACTACCTGGTTCGTTGCGTGAATTCCTGAATCTGAAGAGGAAGAGCAGAGGACAACTCCTATTAAACCAGGATTACTCATCATCAGTCATATACCATACTTTGGCCAGGAAACTAACGAGTGATGACATCTCATGGTCACGGCATTACAGACACGCATGCTAGATTTCACAGCCCTGGAAAACTGATTGTCTCAACATGCAGAGTCGGAGGCGGCTGAACACGTTTAAACAGTTGATGCTATCAGTGTTCACAAAATCTGTGACAAGTGTGGGCAGTTCTTTTCAGAGTATCACGCAAGACCAGTCATGTACCGATCGTACATTATGCATTGTAGTCAATTATGTTCTCCCTTGCCCAGCTGCTAGGCAAAATATCCTCCTCTGCTAATGTCACAGACTCAGCGTCAGGACCCTGCTAGCGCCAGAAGGCTTTTAACATGGTGATAGGTATCCCCAAAACCTTTATTTTTGTCTGCTAGCAAATCCTGGCATGGCAGGACTAGAGAATCCGTGGATATTCGTTGAAACATTTACTTTATTTCCAAGAATAAATTTGTACTGTGCAGTAAATAGCTTGCTGTTCCATCCTGAAAGACTTCACCCACCTCAGCAAGCCCCATGGTGTGTTGGGCTTGAACCACACCCAGCCCAAGTAGGTACCCGTATTTTGTTTGTCCTTGCAGCACATCTTCAGGACTTTTTGAGCACACAGTCTCTGTGAAGCCTTGGTGGGAAAGGGATCTCCCTGTCTAATTACTTCCTTTAAGAGGACCAGTACTGCCCTCTCCTGTGAGCAGCCCCATGGCTAAGACACTGTGTTATCAAACCTAAGCTTGTTGGCTCTCTGCAGCAAATGGACACAAATTCCTCTTTCCAAAAAACAAAAACAGTGAACAAAAAAAGTCACGAAATTCTATGTCCATTTTAGTTCAACTTGATTTAGATGCAGTACTCAGGTGCAAAAATAGCCATTGCTTACACCCTTTGCTTCATCACTATTCTTGAATGGCAGTCAGAGACTTCAAAGATGTTCAAGGTCACTTTCTGGCAGCAAGCACCTTCTCTGAAAAACACAAGATTTTCTCCTTCAGCTGGCTTTACGCTTCTGATCTGTTCTCTTTTATTCTCTTCTCTTTCACACAAGCACTAACACATTAAGTTCAAGCATGCCAATGATGGATGTACTAAAATAGAGGTGAAGAGAACTCTGTAAGCACCTCCAGCTCCACCTGTCAGGCTCATCACATCAGCCCTGAATTCCTCTGCCCCAGGCACAGCCACCTCCAACTCCAGCAGCCCCATTCCCCTGGGCTGTAGCCATATATTTGCCCGAGGGTAAAATAGTTGAACGGATAATCATACAAAATTAATGACGCTCTGTCATCAGCTTTGTTTCAGGTGCAAGAATTGTGTCTGGAATGTCTGGTAGGCTTTGCTGCAATTTGGAAGCAAAAGACAACAAAGAAGCCAAAAAAGCCCCACTTTCAATGAAATGCACGCCAAATCAAACAGCATTCTGAAACTGCATGAAGAAAATTGCTAAATGTTCACATGTGCAATAATTTAGTCAACCAAAGAAGTATTTGGTATCTTTTGATTTAAGTTAACTTTTATTATGTAGATATATTTTTTGTTGAATATCAGCAGTTTCCATTAGTAAGTATAAGTTAGTCAATAAGCATAAATTTTTGGAGGACGGTACAGAAGGGAATTTTCCAGACTCTGGAAGAACATTGCACTTCAGAGGGTAGTTCTGAAAGTGAACATGGCTGTTGATTCATTTTAGGCAGGCAAAATATAATCTAAATGATATTTGGAAGCTGCAAGTCTGAACAAAAGCAGGATGAGAATGGTGATACCACAAACAGAGAAAGGCTCAGGGTTATTTAAGAGAAAAGAAAAGAGGATCCATTTTGACTAGATAAAAGTGCATTGAAAGGCATCCAAGAAAAGATTTGAGATGGATGCCCATCTTATACCAGTTTAATATGGGCAACAGAAAGAAAAATATTATGGTAAATTCCTGAATCTTTCTGGTATATCTCTAAACCAGGAATAGGAACAAGATAATGAGTGAAAAGAATAAAGAGAAAAACATAGGAGGAGTGAATAGGGTCCATAAGTAGTGACTATCACACAAAACTGCTGAAAAAAGCTTACAAGAAACCATAAAACTAGAACTAGAAGATGCCTGCCATAAGCATCAAAGTTTCACAGCATATCAAGGCAAACAGAACCAACAGGGACAAAAAATCAGAGAGATATTTGAAATACTAAAGATGCAAAGTAAAATAGTTTCCGTTCCTGGGAAGTGCTATCATTTTTGTGGAGCTGTATTAACATATATTAAAAAGATTTTTTCTAAATTCTATGAAAAATAATTACCTCCATTTTAAGAATGCACATGGCAAGGTAAGAATCAAATAACCTGCCTTTATAACTATAAAAGTAAAGGAGGTAGTAGAACACATCAAATCAATGATCATTCACCTGATAGCCTGATACATGTTTTGTTTTAAAGAAACAAAGTCGTTTCCTCTTATTCCCTACAGTAACACCACCTGACCTCATCCACTACATAATACACATTTTTATTCAATAATCTGGGTGGAGAGATTGATTTTCAGTTTACCGTATATAAGTCTAATTGAGTCAGAGTGAATTGCAAGAACCTGCTTCTCTGCTTTCAGGCATGGTACCTCGCATTGTGGGCTGGGTGGGGAGTGAAGCCTCTGACTTAGAATCCAGTCCCACATCTTTTGTCAATCTTAAATTTCTCTGGAGCTGCATATGATTCTGATGTGAGAGGTTTAATCACATGAGTAATGTTGAAAGATCAGCCCTTGCCTTAATGCCTTTGTTCAGCTAGCTGTTCCTCAGGCTTCACTCTCAATACTGGGATGATGCGGCTCTTGTCCTAGCAGGGTGCAATAGGTGTTAATTAAATGACTGTTTGCACAGCACTTCACATTCAGAGAACTCTGGGGTCCGCAGCACAGCAGATACATGCGGCTGTTGGAGCAGTAGGGCCATGATGATGATCGTAGATATGGAGCACCTCTCCTTATGAGAAAAGGCTGAAAGAGTTGGTGTTGTTCAGCCTGGGGCAAAGAAGGCTCCAAGGAGACCTATATTGTGGCCTTTCACTACCTAAATGGGGGCCTATAAGAAAGAGAGTGACAAACTTTTTAGCAGAGCCTGTTGCAATAGGACAAGGGGTCATGGGTCTAAACTGAAGGAGGGTCAATTTAGATTAGATATAAGGAAAACAGGGTGGTGAAACACTGGAAGAGGTTGCCTAGAGGGGTGGTGGATACTCCATTCCTGAAAACATTCAAAGTCAGGCTGGATGGAGCTCTGAGCAACTTGATGTAATTAAGGATGTCCCTGTTCACTGCTGGGGGTTGGACTAGATGACTTTTAAAGGTCCTTCCAACCCAAACTGTTCTATGATTCTGTGAACTGCCCTATTAAAAAAAAAGAGTGGTGAAAGCACCAAAACAGGAATCCAATTTGTATATGCAAAGTCAGTAATTTGAAAACCACAGTTCATGTGTGTCATCTGTCTTTTTGGCCTGACATTTAGGGGACCCAGTAGTGGAAATTCCAGAGCAAGCACCTCAAGAAGCTTCTGAAAGAGTTGCTATGAAATCTTCCCAGAAGACATTACCTTCCATGGGTACCCAGGCAAACTGCGCCCAAACCCACAGGCTCCATCACCCTTTCATTCTTTGCCTTGTGATAACTCATGCAAGTCATGTGTTCTGTAGGGGTGGGAGCCAAGGACAGCTGCAATACCATCGTGCTTCAGGTTAGTTCTTGAAAAGTTTTTTCCAAGCCAAAAAGCTCAAACAATGCTTTCTAGACATTAGTATGGAAATAAAAAGCTACAGCAAATCATCTGTGCATTGAATTCCCCGTTCATTTTGAGGAAGGTGTCTTGTCCCAACAGGAAATGCTCTGACCTCTTGCATAAATTGCAGCATTTTCAACATATACATTTTATATGACAAAACAGGAAATCCGCTGCCACAATAGTGCCAGATCTTCCGTAGCCATTTCAAGCCACAAAAAATCCAGCCTTCCTGCCAGGAGGGGTTCTCCTGTGGCCAGCCGTGGTGTGAAAAAAAATATTGTCTGTTGTAAAAAGAATAAAAAACTACGGTGGTTTTTTTTTTTTTTTTTTTTTTTTTTTTTTTTTTTAAAAAAA
>VZSE01027393.1:1142185-1208471 GCA_013398275.1 Promerops cafer
AAACGTGTCTGCTTGCCCTCGGTGCTGCCCAGTGCAAACCCTAAAAATGCGCGCAGCGAGCCGGGCGGGGCCGGGGGAGCCCGGAGGGGCGGAGGGGACGTGGGGACGGGGCGGCCATGCGGCATCTCCCCGCGGCTGGGGCGCGCTGCCGCGCCGGAGGCGGGGGGCGATGCTGCCCTCGCCGACTGCTGAGGCGGGCATGGAGAAAACCCACGAATAAACAAAACCCGCAGAAATAAAACAAGAACCTGGCAGTCTGTGGCTATGGGCTTCCGGTGGCAGCGAAAAAAAATTAGCAATAATAAATGAGTGTGCCCCTTATGACGGCCGGGTCGCGGGTGCGGCAGCCCCCGCCGGGTGCGCGGCCTCGGTGTAGCCGTGCCCGGGGAACGTTCCTGCCTTTCCCTTAAACCCACCACTGCCACGGGGTCAATGCAAGTTTTACGGTATTCGGAAAATGCAGGCTGGGCCCACGGCGCACACGCATGTGCCGCGGTGCCCGTAAATACATAGTAACAGCTGAGGGGGTCGCTTTCAGTGAGCAAAGGCGAGAACAAAAAGAGGCCCGAGTGAATGCCCGGGGGTGCATTGGCTCACGTGTGTGTACGTCCAGCTCGCTCTTGTGGCAGGGGGCTTGTTCACTGTTTTGCAGAGTTAGTAATGCAACCTGTAGCTAGGATGTGTGTGTTTCCTTGTGAGGGAGGAGACGACGAGGTGTGTAAAGCCGTGCTTTGTTTGTGTGACATTGGAAGGACTGAAATAAACCCCGGGTCTGGCAGCTGGTTTTATGGAAGGAGAAGCTATAGTTTCCTAGTGCCACCAGCTGAACTACCCCATGTCTGTAGGCTGTTCCGAGTCCCAGACTGCTGTGGGGGATTTCTACCAACCTCTAGTCCAAATTATAAATAGGAACCTGTGCTGTGCTTCACCTTCAGGTTTGTTTGGCTTCTACTTGTGCTTGAAAGGCAAAATAACATAGAACAGACATTGTTCTAGAAGTAAAGTGTAAGATAAATGTTAGTTGATAAAATATATTGCAGGAATAAAAAACAAAACAAAGCAAAAATTCCCTACACTCTGAGTCTAACCTTCATAGATCAGAAGTAAAAACAGCTACAGGGGGAGAAAGAAACAGCATCCTCCATCTAAATTTTCCTTAATTTGCTACCAAATCATCATCTTTGTTCAAAAAGCCTCTAAAAGGAAATTCCATCTGTTGCTGAAGGATATAGGTATCAATAAGTGCCCTTTCCAGGCCAGGAGCCCCTGCCGAAATGGCGCTGAAATCCGCTTTGCAAAACCTGCCTGAAATCTCCGAACTGCCATATTGCTGGTAAGCAGAGGCCTTCTGCTGAGGCTCGGTGGAAATTCACTGACTAAAATGGGATCTGCTTTACAGTCATACTGAATGACTCCTATTTGACTTTGCCTTTTTGGAAGGTCGGGTTTTTTTCTTTTTAAGAGGCACCATAGAGAGAGCACTTCACTGAAGCACACTGCAGCATCCTCTGTCTTGTCACTTGAGACTATTTATGCTGTAGTTGGACCAACTGGGCTCTCCAGGCTGGATGAGAATGGGAGACAGTTGTTGGCAGTGAGCACCAAGCTGCACATACCTGTGTGTAGAGGATTATCCCCTGAGTTTGAGGCTTTCTGCAGACTGCTGTAAAACGTGAAGGATCAATTGTCCTTCGTGCCCAAATCCTGCTTTTTACAATGGTTTTAAAGGATGGAAGGGGAGGCAGTGCTCTCTCGGCCTTCCTGCTTGCAGGCTGCTCATCCTGGGTCTCTGTCCTACATTTTGTCTGTGTTTGCTGTTTTGGGAGCTTGTTCTTAGAGTGGTGACGGAGCAGAAATGGGACTCTCTCCTGTGCTCTTCTCTCTCTTTCTAGCATTTTGCTCATTTCAGTTGGAATCTGCATACCAAGTAACATGATAATAACCATAATTTAAAAGTTTGTGTTGTGAAGACAAGTGGATGTTGTGGAAATATTTAAATATTGTAAGCCTGAATTCATTTTTCTTTCTGATGGATACTTACTGCTGTGACCTTAATCCAATCCAAGAAGTTTGAGCAGCTGCTCTTGGGAAAAATGTCAGCTTTTTCAAGTTTTGCAGTTAACTCTTACAATATTTGCCCAGGCTTATCAGGTAAATATTGCTTTGAGTCTCTTAGAGTCAAGAAAACCGAGGCAGAGAAATTACTTGTAAACCGGGGCAGAGGAAAAGTGAGTTACACATGAACTTATACAAAGAATTCTTCCTACTGTAGTACAGAAGTTTGTTTAAATGGGAATTTTAGGGCAGCTGTTTAACCCTTAGAAACACATCTGGATACTGTGTTTTATTGCAGTGACCCATAAAGCCCCACTCATACAGCATTTCCACTTTCTGTGGTAGACAAGAGTGCATTTATTTGTGGCGGTGTGTTGTGGGATCTCTTCTGAAAACCAAGACTGTCGAGAGGATTTCACAAAGCAATATAATTAGGAAAAAATGTGACTATATTCCTCTGCCAAATGCCTTTCCTAAATTGACTGGGAAGGGCTCAAAACAAAAATGTACTTAAAACCATTTTCCTTTATGGCTCATCTTTAAGTGTTTTGCCTAAAGTAATGAATCACTTGGTGAATCAGACTGGGATTTTATGGTTTCTTATTTGCCTGCCTTTGATCAGCTGAGTAGCCTGTCCAGGGACTGTCTTCCCTTTCTTCATGGCAGCATGGAAGGGCAGTGTGGAGAGTGATGGGGCAGAGCAGGAACATTTTCCTGTTGCAGCACAAGGTCATGCACTACCAAGAGAAAGGCTGACAATCCACATTTGTTCTTATCACTTTTGTTTTATAGCACCCTTTTCTGAGCTTCCTTCCCAAGACTTCTGCCACTTGTTTTCCCTCCCCCCATCTTATCTTTTAACTATTTCCATCCTGTGTGCTGTGGGGGCTGAGAGAAAAGAGCCTGGGGATAAGAGGTGGTGGCTTGCAGATGCCAAGCAAATGGCTGCAGCAGCTCGAAGGCCTTCTGGCCACCATGCTGCCCTCATCCTGGTGCCGTTGCCGATGGGCAGGACAGGCATGTGCCGGCACCTCGTTGGCTCTCTGTGGCGCCTGGGCCCACCTGGGACACCACTAGGGCTGGGGTGAACCTGCTTCCTTCCACTGCTCCTCTGGCTGCAGCCTGCTGCAGAGGGGCAGAGCTGAGGAGCTGGAGGCAGTGACATTTCAAGCATTGCAGGTGTTTGCTCAGTGAATGTGAGTCAGTCTAATTTCCAAGCTCTTTGTTATCTCAGTGGCCCTCCTCTAATCTCTCCATTTTGTCCTTTCTGTAGATGAGGAGTAAGTCTGGAGCTTGATGTCCCTCATGTCAGGTGTCACCAATGCAGAACAAAAAGGAGATAGTTGCTTCCCTGCCTCCCAGTGTGATACTGTTACGTATAAAGCCTATTCTTGCCTTTTGTCATTTAAGTGAATAGTCTATATGTAGAGTTTCAGTCTCCGTGTTTCATTATTTATATCCATGGTGTCTTACTGGTCATATTGCTCTTCTGTGAAAGAACTTTCAAAACTATGAGCAAAGAAAGATGTATCACATCTCAAGCTTTGCAGGAATAAAAACAGCTCGTGCGAAACTCAAGCGCAGGGTTCTGATGACTTGTAACCAACCAAGTTTTTCTTGGCAAAACTCCCTTTGAAAAGAAAGTTGAGTCACATTTTGTCTTTAGAGCAAATTATCTTGAATTCCATAGTTAAAAGTGCTTAGTGTGTCTTGGATATTTACCAACCCCAAGACTGTTTGACTTCAGGAAGTGTGCAGTGAATGAAGTGCACACTTCAATGTGCCCAGTGAAAGGGCACATTGCAAAAACCAAACCCAGAGATGGACTAGATGTTGTCCAGCTTGACCACTTACCCAAATGCCTCTCGAATACTGGGTCAGCTTTTGAGCAGCCACGTGCCTTAAGATGACACTTTTGGAACTGTGTCATTTAAAGGAGGTCAAAAAAAAAAAATGGCATGTGAATTAAGCCATCATGATTACTACCAGGAGTGACGATGTTCTTTTTAGAAACACAACTTCCAGCGAAGTGTTTTCTGAGATTATACCTCTTCCATGTACAGCCTAGAAAGGATTCATGCATGAACCAGAAGAAACAGATTGTCTGTATTATCATATTTTTTTTCAAACATAAAGTTTTTGATCCCATTACTGCTGATGTGGAATTTTAACAGTCCAGGAAACTGGAGTTGCAGGGCTTTTTTTTTTTATGTTTCACAAGTCAACAGAGAAAATGACCACAGTTCTTGGAACGTGTTTTAATGGCTTGTGAAGGTCTCAGTGTCCTTGAAAATAATAAACTCATTTTATCTTCTTGTGTCATCTCATAGTCTTCCTTAAGTTGTGACCAGTTGTAATCTTTCCCATATTCTGCAAGGAGCACACAACAAATGAATTATCTGTACTGGCTTTTACAAGACGTATCATGGGATGTTTAAAGAGAAAACTAAGCTGCTAGGCCAGAGCAGTGCTTTTTCTACTAAACAGAGGAGCTGGATCAGCTACCAAACACAGATCCCTGAGGTTCGTTTTGAAGAGTCATTAGCTCTTTGCTGGTTTTCTCTTGGGGTGATAGCTTCTTCTAGAAGGAGTGCTTGCCCATCTGAGTACAAGAATTTGAAGAGCAAAATTCTGATTTGTCCTTTATGATTTACTAGGTGTGTGTCTGGAAAGAGAGGTTTGATGGCCTCTGGAGGTTTGATGAAGTCTCAGGAAGTTTTCCTTTTGAGAGGTTTAAGGTTGGAGAGAATAGTAGGCACAGTGACTGAGGTGATTGGGATTTCTGCAGTCACTTTTCACGTGATTATTTACTGTCTTTCAGTGTGAATTAGGAATAAATCTCAGCCTAAGAACTCTTGCCAACATAGCATTTTTTATTTGCATTTAAGACATTTCTTGAATGAAAAGGCCGTAAAAGTCCAAATATTACCGTGCTGCTTCCAGTATAGCTCAGTATCAACATATGGTGAATTTTTATTAGTTGATGCAATTTGGGGGTTTTTTCTCACAGCGCTAGTGGCACATACACCTGGGGTGGGAACTTGTTTAGCTCAGCTATCCCAGCGTTGAATCTCCTTTCGGGAGCAAAACTATTGCAATTGCAGGGAACAGCTCAGTGTGACTGCATGGTCACTGGGGTTGTCCTCTAGCAGCACCAGGCTCTGCTGTAGAGGCCAAGTGACAGGCCTGGAGTGGACACTTGACTTGTAGGGAATTAAGCTGGTTGACATGAACCCTAACCTTTTGGGATTTTAGTTTTTATTTAGACTCTGTGATACGTCACATGGGTGAACTTGAAGTTTACAGTAGATGATTTGGGGGTGAAATTCATGTGACCACCTATACTCCATTGACTGTGGAGAGTGCCCAGAGTAATTAGCAGTGACAAAAGGTTTTCTCTGTATATCTCTAAGATAAAGTTACCATTGCAAAAATTTTGTGATTTGCATAGTGTTTTATTCCAGGTATCACACTTGTATCATCCTTTGTCTCTGAATCTTCAAGCACTTCACAAACTGAGTGTTAGTGTCACTATTATCATCTTAATTTTATAGGTGGAGATGCAGAGGACATGTTGGTTTTACTTTGCCAAAGATCTGTGATGAGTTCATGCCATGACAATGAAAACTTCAGTTCCCAGCCCTACCAGTCTTTCCTCACCCACCTCATGTTTTGACACTGAGATCAGATTTTCTCATACTTGGAAGTGCTATGCATTATTTCATTCAAGATTTTTTTGTGTTTGTTTGTTTCAGGGTTTAGTTTTGGTGGTTTTTTAGTAAATTACTTACCCTAGCAAGAACCTGAGGCATATTCAGAGATGTGCCTGCTGTCATGATGCTTCAGGAGCAACTCCTCTGACTGAAACATGGAATCTGCTGAAATGATTGCTGGTGCTTCAGCTTGCTCTAAGATTTTGCTCTGTCTTATAGAATCATAGAAGGGTTTGGGTTGGAAAAGACCTGCAAGATCATCTCATTCCAACCCCTCTGCCATGGGCAAGGACACCTTCCACTACACCAGGCTGTACAAAGCCCTGTCCTGACCTTGAACAGTTCCATAGATGGGACATCCACAACTTCTCTGGGCAACCTGTTCCACTGCCTCACCACCCTCACAGTAAAGAATTTCTTCCTTATATCTAACTTAAACCTGTCCTCTTTCAGTTTAAAGCCATTCCCTCTTGTCCTATCACTGCATGCCCTTGTGAAAAGTCTTCATTGAATTAGTTTTCTATATAAGCAGGGTTTTGGTTGAAACAGACAAAGCTTGTCACTTTTGTGCTGCAAAGATTCCTTGGGAATAGAGCAGGGAGCTGTGTTCCTGCTAGTCGGATCTGTAATGTTTCAGTGACAGAGGGGCAGAGGGCGAAGCTGGAGCCACACATCAGTGAGCTGTGCAGCCGGCTCTCCAGTGCTCTGCTTACCTCACACTGCTGCTAATTTCAGCACCTGCTTTTGAAACACTTAATGGGGAACTTGTTAACCACAGGCAATGTCAAAGCAGTTCTGAAAACCCTCCTGGGCATCGTGATGCAAAATGGTGCCCAAAGGAAAATCTTCTCTGCTTGAATCTCAGATGAACCTTTACACAATCTTTAAAATGCCGGGGTACACAGATCCTGGTACAGAGATTGCCAGGTGTCTTAAGAAATGTTTATTTTAGGAACTCATGGTCACAAGAAACTTCAGAATTCAATGGGCTTGGTCCTTGCCACCTCAGCAGTCACTGTCTCCTGTGGCTTTATCCTTTTATAAAAAGACTGTGCTTCTCTTCCAAAATAGGTAGACTGTTTTATTCCTGCAGCCTCTGGGAAGACTGTTACAGAATGCTAAAACCACCCTCTGCTTGCCAGTGTGCATTTATTTATCAGCAGGCTAAATCAATTTCTTTTTAATATTTTATTGTGCCAACATTTTAATACCTGAGCAGTTTTCTCCTGGTATCTGTAGTGGAAATCTCTTTTGCAGAGTAGTTGAAGAATACCCAGCTTGCACACCCCAGACTCCACCTTTGCACCAGGTGGTGTTTGCCACTATAATCACATGCTTAGCTTCTCCTTCAGTTGAAGAGAAGGGATCCTGCCCTGCTGTTAGCCTCGAGGCTAGCCTTTAAACTTGGCACCTGAAGTTTGGACAGAGTGGGCTCTTGAGGAATTGTTAAGAGCACATGTAAAAGGGCATTTCTGAGAAAGTATTTACAGCGAAAAAACTGCTCATTTGGAAGGCCGTCTTCTGTGTGGTGGAGATGTGGTTTAAAACAGAAGTACTGGCTTCTGTAAACTTAATTTGAAACAGGCAGATGTCATAACTGAACAAGTGAACTACATCCTCCTGTCTTGCCCTGCAAGAGCCTGGGGATGCCCATGCCTCTTTGATTGCATGCAAGCAGTTTGATGGCCTTGAGGTAGCCCTGAGAATTTAAAAATATCTCCAAATTAATCTGGTATCTGAGGGTTCACCACGTACCCCCGGCTGAATAGTTTTTTGGCAATACTGCAGGAAATTCATTGACAAAATGGGAATTGAGAGAGTTGTGGTGCAGGAGCTTGTTTGTGAGTAACATACTGTTGCCTCACTACCACACTGGAGTTGTAGCTCAGCCTATAGTGGTTTGACTCTGGAAAATACTGGTCTATCAGTTGATTTGCATTGCTGATGAGGAAGTATGTCGCTGTAGCAGACTTCCCTGCTCTGCCTTTGGTGTTATTCTCTGTGCTTTTATGGAACACATCTATCAGAGGAGAGATCACCAGATCTCTAGATAATAACTGCTTGACACATGGTATACATTGCTTTTTCTTTCTGTGATACATGAGCTTAGGGATATAGGTTTTTTCTGTTTCTCTCCTTGTTCCTAACAAGTTTAACCATCCAAAAACTTTAAAAAAGCATCCACTGTACCTCTGCTTTCCCAAAAATCCTTAACAGGTTGGAATACATGTATTAGTAGAACAGAGTACTGGGATAACTCTATCCCTCTTTCTGTCCTACTTAGCATCAGCATGGACATGTATTTTATATTTTTAAGTAAGAATGGAGAACATACAGAAAACAAACACCAGATACTGAACTGGGACTTGGAAAAGCAAATAATTTTTATTCCTTAATTTGTAGGAGGTTAATCTTTTTTCCTGAAACAAACAGGCTTGTTTGGCTCACAAGTTTAAAAAAGAAATACTGACTTCAGCTATTGGTTGCAGGACAGGGTAAATTTATAAGGTTAGTGAGGTTTATCTCATTAAGACATACAAGGTTACTACTCTTCTGCAATGTATTTAGGTAATAAGCTGAGGTCCATCTAACAATACAAAATTGGTTGGTATAGATGTCCCTCCTGTGCAGGTTTCACTGGTTTCTCCTGTGAATTGGAGGTGGTGATATTGAAGTGGAGGTGGTGGAAAAGGTGATATTGCCTGCTGTTGGTTGTATACATCTTGGATTTTTTTCTTTTGTTTTGTTTAGGTTGCTGACACTGTGGCTGCAGTTTACTCACAAGATACCAACCAAACACTAGTATTTGAAGAACCACTTGGATAGGCACAGTTCCTCACCCAGCATGCCTTTCAAAGCTGGATTAGAACTGACCGAATTGCAGAATATGACTGTCCCTGAAGATGATAACATCAGCAATGATTCAAATGATTTCACAGAGGTGGAAAATGGCCAGATAAATAGGTAAGTATTTTTCCACTGACGTTGCCTCTGCTAAGAAACACACTGTTTAAAAACAGCATTCTGATTTTCAGTATATATCTTGAATTATTCATTACCAAGTCATGCTCCATTTAAAGATGTAATTTGAATTTCATACGTAACATCTGTTGGGCATAGGCTGCAATAGCAGATAAAGCAAACAGAGTAGCAATTTATTCATCATTTTGAGTCTTTCAAATTAGTCTAATAAAATTCTTAAACATATAATGCATCAAAAAGCCAAAATTTTTAGATGTCTGCTTGCACACAGCAAAGAAGTAATAACAATACGATGGCATAATTTTGGGGAAGTCTCTTAGTTGACTTTTAATCTCTGATACGACAATTAAAACTTGTCTGACCACCTCCATGTATCCAAGCTTCTGGGGAGTTACAGCTGGTGTGGTTGGCAGGAAATGTAGTTCCAGTCTGTATTTGCAATTTGGCAAGATAAACTGGGCAGCAGTTTGCTCCCTTGAGGCAGAGGCGGCAAGAAGATGGTAAAATGGAGTCTTACACCTAACTCAGATCAAGTTTAAAAAATTCATCAATATTGGTGACAGTAACTAGTTACAATTATTAGGCTGTTGGCTTTTTCTATACACTTACGTAATTTCTGAAGAGCTGCCTTTTCTCCAGAGAGCAGTTCTCCAGCACTTCCTGCCAGCCTCCAACAGGTGCTGAGCCATCCAGTTTACAGCAAAGACCTGCTGACAGACCCTGTTTGTGTTTTGTGAGCTGTAAAATAGGAAGCTCTGTTTTGATCAAACTTCCCGTTCAAATATTGCAAACCAAGGTGGAGCACAGGGCCAGTCAGTGCCTGCATAGGGATCCAGCCCTGCTGGGAAGCCTGTGCTGGCACATCATTCTGCTCCCTTCTGCAGGGCTGCCACCACCTATTTTATGATCTTTAAAATCTTCTTCTCCTGCCTTTTCTTCCTGTTGGCAGCATCCTCTCCAGTTACATGAGAAACTCACCTTCTAGTGTTAAAACAAATTTCGGAGCTGTTTTTTCCCAGGCGAGGTTAGAGTGAGTTGTGGGACTCGCAACTGCATGGGTGGACAAGGATCTTGGTGGCAGGTGTGGGAATAAGCACCCAGCATTGTCCACACCATTCACATAGCAAAACCAGCCAGCCGTACCGTGGGACAGAGCAGGGGGCCCAGGCTGGTGGCGGGGGGGGAGGAGAGTGCCAGCCTGTCCCCCCCACCAGCCCCGGGGAAGTCCTGGGGCCGTCACCAGCAGGGCGGGTGGTGCTGTGACCGCAGTGCAGCTGTGCTGATGAAGATTAGAGCTGGTCAGGAATTTTCTGATGCAACTGCTTTGATGGAAAGTGCCAAAACGAAATACAAACCACTTCTGTTNAAAAAAAAAAAACAAACCCTTTAAGAAAAAAAAAAAAAAAAAAAAAAAAGGCAGGAGAAAGACAAAAAGCCCTCCAACTTTGCCAAAACAAAACAGTTCCAGTATGAACCTGCTTGCTTTCCTGCTGGTTCATGTTGTAAGGAGAGGAGCGTAGGGGCTGACAGTGGTAAATTCACTCCCTGGAGCCTGTTGAGGATTTATATCCTTGAGACAAGGAGTGGCTATGTCGGGCTGGCTGTGCCTCCCCAGCACTTTGGCTGATGCCATCAGTAACTGTTATGGGGAAAAACCCTGCTGGCGCTTCACTGTCAGTGAATGTTTATGGAGGGTGGGGAAGGAGCGTGCTCTCTGTGCCTGGTCCTCCGTGATCGCAGTGTGCTTTGTGGATTAGGGCATAGTAAGCGTGGCAAGATCTGGGTTGGGTCCAGACTGCCTGCAAAAGGAAGAAGAAAAGTGGAGTGAGGAAAGAGGGTCAGAAACTCAGAGGCAGAATTTCTGATTACTGTCCTGGCTCTTAGGGCAGATTAACGTATTTCACAATTTTCTGTTCCTTTCTGGAGAACTTGCTTCCTCTGCAGAAGGAGGATTTATCATTTGGCTGTAGGATATAGCCTATTATGGTTCTCTTAGCCCTCTGCCCAGGCACTCGTGGGACAGCTGCTTGCATCCCATGCATGACTATTTTGCTCTGTATATCCCAGTTTGTTCATGCTCCCCTCCATGTCCAAACCAAGAGTTTCAAGGCAGCTCGCACTGACCACAGCTTCCAGTGCAGCAGCATGTTGTCATCAGTGCAGCCGTGCCAGTGTGCCCTGGGGCTGAGGCTGTCACTGAGCCACCCAGAGCCACTGCCCTGTGCAAGCACCTCCACGCCATCCCGTGTGATGAGCAGGCAGCTGTATCCTGCTCTGCACACTACTGAACACATTCTGAAAGGATGTGGTTAGTCCCTTTCCATAACTGCTTTGGCAAACACCTTTTTTCCATGTTAACCAAGAGGTTAACAGGCATAGGGAACAACACATTTTGTGCTGCCTGGTACGTGATGTGAGGCCTTGTAAAATGCCCAAGTCCATCAAAATCAGTGGGACTTTTTCTGTTGATTTCACTTGAGCTTTAGATTAGATCTGTAATTTTCAACTAACGTACTTTTTTGTTGTTTCAACCTGCTTGATTTTGCACTCTGTATTTAATTTTAAATTTTTTTTCTCTAAGCACGTAGTTTTTCAAGCTCAATGTAGAGCAACTTTTTAAGGGTCTTTTGGAGATGGTACACCAGGCACAAACTGATTCCAAATCTGGCTGTAAACTCCAAATATTTCTTGATCTTGGCTATATGTTCCTTTGGCTTTCCAGCCTTTTCTGGGCCTAAATATATAGTTATATGTAGGGAGAGGATGTTGATTTGAAGATACTGTACTAAGAGGGGTTTTTCTTTGTATGCAGATGTTGAATGGGAATGTCTTCTGAAAATGTCAGTTCAGAGATTTGCATGAAAACCAGACATGGATTTTGTGACTTTTGACTATGTCTCCTGGCTATAAAACTTCACCATCTCTGCACATAATTGTAAATCGGTATTTAGATAACTTACTCCTTAACTATAACTATGACAATGCTCTCAGGAAGCTGATGTCTGAATGCCTGTCTTGGTTTACAGCTGCTAGTAAGTTATCAGCACCCCTTGTTCTGTTAACAATGTTGTTAGTAGGTATGCTAAGATCTGGTCCAAGTTTCATGGTCTAAGTCAGATCAAGCTTTCCTCTGCGTTTCTTGTTCATGCCTGCCCTGGAAATCTTTGCCACTGTGCAAGTTAGCATGCAGTTTAAGAAGCTGTCTTAAGGATAAAGTTCTCTCATCTTGGCAAAACTAGTTTTCCCTAACAAATGTTTAAGGCATTGTAAAATACCATTTTAATTTAATTATGTTTAAACATATCTGAGATGGATGAATGGCTTTTGGCTAGCTCTGCTTAGCCAAAGCTTGGGGATATCACCTTAATCAAACATTTCTCATTGAAATCCTTAAATAAATTAAATTTGGAAACTATAGTTAAACATCATCCTTTTAAACCACTTTATCAATAAGGGTAAGTTTCTACTTTGCACTAAATCAAACCAGGAAAATAATTAGATTAAGATATTCTTTCCAGGCCAGCTGTAAGGCTTCATGCATCACAAGGATGAGCTCATTATATCTTGGCCAGGATATTTCATTAATGTATCTGAAAAGTTTTGTATAGTCTGTTCATACTCAGCTGTGATACAGGAAACACAACAGGAAAGCAGAAATATATAACAGGTTATGTCTTTCAGTGATGGGTAAAGCATTTGAGATGAAGACAACAAACAGTGCAAATGGATTTCATGCTTGTCAGGGAGTCTTAAGGCTTTGATGGCACAGACAGTCCTACAGTGCATTGCCACAGCACCTCTCACAGTGGCCTCTGATCCTTGGGAGGGCTGGGAGAGGCCGGCGTAAACAGGCGTTTCACTTAATTTGTGTCATATTCATAAAGGTCAAAAATACAACGTTCTGTGACAATGAATGGCTTGTTTTCTAAGCACGTCTATTAAGCAGAGCAGATGCATGGCACAGTTTAACTAGAAATTCCAGTATTCCAGCATATGTTTCCTTTCATATGCTCTAAGGGAAAGAACCACCCTGAAATGAAAAAAAAGTTTATAAAAAGCAATATCTTGAAAAAATGTGTTTCTGCTGAATTCATTGGATTACCTTCCACCATACTTTTTTCTTTTTTTTTTTTTATTTATCTAATTTAAGATCAGTAATATTTTTCATTTCTGGAAAACTTGTCTGTCGTATGGTGTGGCCGCACCAAGCGTTGTCCCAAGGCAGACCTCTCCTCTGGACTTGCAGGTTAAGTTGCCTGCAACAGCAAATGCAGCACAGGCAGAGCCCACATCCCCCTGTACTGCATCACTGCTGAGCTGTCTGGGCAAGCTGTCCTGGGGCTGGGGGGCAGGGGCTGGGAAGTCCCCCATAAGAAAGCTGGGCTCAGTGCTATGTACCTCATGGTGTGGGGTCCCACGTCTGACTTTGCCCTTCTGTGCACATCACACAGCACAAGTGGAGAAAAGTGCAGCGTGACGTGGGAAAAGCAGGGTGGATCAGGAGCCCAGCTGGGCAACAAGCCCACTCCATTTTTACTCTAGAACTAACTCAGAAGAAAGTACTTTAGATCAATTGATCAAATCAGACTAGTTCTCTCAAAGTCACATCCAGAAGGAAATAACATGTTTATTGGCCATGGAAGATACCAGCCTTGCAGAAGTTGTTTATTCTGTCAGAAGTATTCTGATGGAAAGTCCTGTGGTCACTTTTATATTCAAGCAATGTTACTGAAGTGTTGTCTTTATCATGTATTAGTTTTTTAACAATAATTTTCATGGAACTTTAGTACCAGAAGGCAATAATAATAGTATCTACAAATGTGTTATTTTTGTAATTATTAATGGGGAACTGGCTGCAGGGGGATGAGCAGAACTGGGGGGAGCAGACTAGTGACTTCTCTCATAACTCTTGACAAAATCTAAAATGACACATGATCTCCATTAATGACAGAAGAAGGCAAAGTCCACAGATGTTCCCAGCAGCAGTTACAAATCCAAAAGAGACAAAACTTTTCTCTGTGCTCCTGCCTGTACAAATTGCCTGCAGGGTGTTTTCGAGGGAGAGCTGGAATGTCTTTTTCAAACTGTTCACACTCTGCTGCCTGCGTTCAAGAGATGGGCTTTAAACAGACATGAAAGAGAAAAAGCACATGCTCTGAATCAGGTTGAGATTTTATTCCATGAGGATGAAATACCTACAAGGTGAGCTTTGGAGAGCTAATTTCGGATCAGTCTATCTTAGAAGTGTTGCTTTTCACTTCATAAAATGGTGGGGGAGGTTCAGCCATCTATTCCAACTGTGTTAGGGCTGGTAAATCTGACATCATGTCTATATTTTGCAGCAAATTTGTTGCTGAAGTTAGTATTTAAAAAATACGGGAAAAGCCTATAGTTCTTTTTTATTGATATAAAGGAAATCAAAGCAGACCAATGGGCAGGAGTCAAAATTGCAAAAATCCCAACTAAAATACTACTTATATTTTGCCATCTATGCCCAGATTTAAGGCATGAACACAAAATGTTAAAGACACAAGGCCCAGTGTGTCAGCTGTGGAAGCCAAGTCAGCAGCATTATAGCTGCATGATTTTGGCATAGCCTTAGAAACTGTGCTAGCATACATATCACTAGTAATTAGGCCAGAGCTGGGGCAGTAGGGAAGTTTGCTCAAGCTCTGTCTTTACAAGTTCATGGATTTATTAGCAGCCTGAATGCTGCTGGATGTACTGAGATGATGCAAAGTCTTGAGTCACAGTTTGAACTATACATCCCTGGCCGGTAGATGTTTCCCACTGTGGGAAAGGAACAGCAGTGCTGCTGTTTGTGTTCAGTGTTATTTGTCTGTTTCAATTTAAGAAGAGCCAGTTTAGTGTAGCTACAGCTAAAATGGGCTCTGACACTTGGTGACAGCCTCTGGTTAGATATGTGATGTGTACGATGGCTGAGGCATTAGCCAGTGCAGACTAAGAACCATCTGTGGATTAGCAAAGATGCCAGGGACTTAATTGTGCATAAACCTTCAAAAGATGAAAAGCTGAAAGAATGCTTTATACAAACTAAAATGTTTGCTGAAGAGAAGATCTGTGAGAAAATAACAGCTCATCCAAATCAGAAGTGTTGTAAATCTCAAGGATGCCAACACTGCCACAGGGGGACAGTAAGTTCCTAAATGTGGATACATCAAGGACACAGAACAAGTAAAGGGCAAAGAGAAAGAAAAGCTGCTTATTCTATGTTTCCCTGCACAGAAGTGTTTAATTTTGCAGTATGATGAATTCAGCATTGAGTTTTGAAAGACTGAAAATCCAGTAGCCCAGAACAGTGTACCAACAGAGCAGGTTGCCTGGTTCAGGATTGTCCAGCCAGCACTGGCATATGTGTCACATATTCCTCCTCTTAACTCCAGCCATACCAACCCTATGTGGCAACTTAAGGTGTCAGTGGCAATGTAGGGTTTTGCAGTGCCACCCGACAGTGAGGGGACAGGTGAAATCTTTTAGGGATCCTTGGCAGAATGATGATGGCAGTAGTTCATAGTTACAATTAAAGGTTTATTTTTTAGCAGGGTGTTATAATTAGTGTAGCACAGAATTTATTATTAGAATGGCACAGGATTTCAACAAGCAGAATCAATGCAGTACAATCTATAAGCATAATACAGAATTTAGAGTACAATTTGACTTACAGTTTCTAGTCACCTGGATCCTCAGCAGATAGAGTCAGATCTTAATCAATGGTTTGTTGTATCAGTATACAATCATAATCTCGACTCAAAAATCATGTAAAAGAATATGAGCCACTCCCATAATCCTTGGAGGATGGGGAGATCAGGGGGTTGTCTCTGGCCAGTGGCAGCTGCAGTCCCAAGTTCCCCACTTAGGACTCATAACTATCTTGCTAGATTTTATAGTCAGTGCCCAGGATGCTATTATGCTTTCCTCTTCTTTGGAGTGGTCATCACCACTGCCTGGTGGGCCGTGTGCCTGGGACCTTCCAGCCTGGCAAGGCAGGAAGTAATTGAGCTGGTGCCCAGGAGTCTTGAGGTCGGTAGGGAGGGGAAGAAGAAGTCTGTTTGGTTCCTTGTTGTACTTGGCTTCACAGGACCTTCAGGGCCTCATAATGAGGGAAAGGAGTAAGTACAGCCCACTCGGCCACAGAGGATGGCTGCTTGCCTTGTAGAGTGGTGTTAGTTACACTCACCCACATGCAGGGGCTGGGAGCAGGGGGGTGCTGGTCACATGGGCCTCTGCAGCACCCTGGAGAAGTATCTCCTCTTAGCTTCTGTGCAAACAAATTACTTTCCATCCACAGAATTGGTTCTGCTTCTTTCCTAAATAGCCTAAAAGACCATTTTGTATATACATACATATTTTTTATATATACGCATTTATTCTGATCTTGTACTGATGTTACCTTAATTGATGCCCAATGTATACTGCATCAGTGAGGCATTATCTGGCTCATTGAACAGTTATGAGTTACACCTCTTCACATACAGTTTTTATACATTGTGTATTTTGTAATCACATGCTGCTTATAGAATGAATGTGTTCATATTTTCTAAGCACTTATTGGAAATAAATTCTCTGACTTCTTTCAGCAAGTTTATTTCAGATCGAGAAAGCAGAAGAAGTCTCACAAACAGCCACCTTGAGAAGAAGAAATGTGATGAATACGTGAGTCTCTCTCACTGCTCTGTTCCCTGTCAAAATGAACTGCATGTTGTGTATATGAAAGGCCTTTAGACATTGTCTTCAAAAGTGCACACACAATGATAACTGAATTCAATTTCCAGTAGGAACTGCCTGGGATCAGCACTTAAATAAATCCCCAAAACAAAACCCCCAAGCGTATTGGTTGGATTGAGGCAAGGGAATACCTCTGGCCTCTGTTTGGCAGGAAGTTGTGGTGGTTCCTTATGGCTTTACCATATATAAGTTACACATCCAGGATGTTTCTCAGGTGTAGTGGAAGATGGGGTTTAAAACTGAAAGTGCAGTACGAGCTGTGTGTTGCCTGTACCATTTAGGTCAATTTACCAAATCTGTCAGGCAGCGAGCAGCGTAGCTGTGACAGAGTTCAGCAACACTTTCTCTTCTTTTAAACAATTTTTATTAAGTCATTTCCATAGCAGTAGTTACTTACATCCCATACATCACAAAACACGGGGTTTGAAGCAGAGGTGCATTTCCCTGCTCTGTTCCAAGCTGTTGCTGACGCATCTGTCTTTATTTCTCCAGATCCCAGGAACTACTTCACTGGGAATGTCTGTCTTCAACCTTAGCAATGCAATTATGGGCAGTGGGATTTTGGGTCTTGCTTTTGCCTTGGCCAACACAGGAATTCTCCTTTTTCTGTAAGTATTCATGTGGTGAGTAGCTGATCTCCATGGAATTTCACTGTGTTTAAAGAATGCATGCACTGCCAGAAAATGGAGGGATTTATAGTCCATGTGTAATCAAGTACAGCATTCAAGCCTGAAAATATTAGCTACAAGTTTCAGACATCTTTTTTCAGTCAAACGTTTTTGCGGAAAAAGCCACTACTTGTAGTGCTAGAGAAAATTAAGTCCATGTTATTTACTACAGACCTAGACAGGGATTTTTCCTGTGCCCTGCAAGCGTCATAGACATCAAAAATATTCAGTAGTAATAGTTGCAGTTGTTAGTTGTGCTAGTTCTTAGTTGTGTCACAGGATCTCCAGAGCTTTCTTCAAAGCATCGTGCAATAAACACTTTTTTTAAACCAAGAATATTTATTTCCTTTATATGTTACATATAATATTTTCATCTCACTCCCACAGTTTCTTCAGTGAGAGTCCTTGAAAGCCAACATAAATATAGGCAAGATTTTAGTATAGAAAAGAACTGAGGTAGACTACTTAACTCTAGCAAAAAAAAAAAAAAAAAAGAGGCTTTTTCTAACAGAGAATTTAATAGTTTAAAAATGAAACAGTGCCATTCAATGACTAAGTCTGTTATTCTGGATCTCAGTATGAGACGTTTCATTTTGAAAAGTGATTGTTAAGAAATCAGTTGGAATTGTGTGCAGATTTCAATGATGAATGTTCACTGAGGGAAGAAATACAATAATTTACAATATTTTAGAACAATTCAACATAGTTATTGAGTTTACAGATTGCTCTAAAGAGATGTTATTTCTTGAATGTCAAATCTAAAAATACAGAACTTTTGTAATTTCTTAGGATTTTGGGAAATACATAATTTGAGCTCTGTCTAAAGCAGAGTAGATGGCCAAAGTGGTACATATAGCCATCTGCTCTGGAGTTTTGTGCCAGGATAGCTAGATCCATGCTGTTAGCTTAGAGTTTGCTGTGGTTGGGTAAAATCTAGGAGTAATCAAAGGAGTTAATCCATTTACTTTAAGAGCGTAGAACGTCTCATTACTCTGTTGTCACTAAGCTAGGCTGGACTGTAATTTACATCTTTTGTTAGCAGAGTAACAGAGTTTATTTTATTTTTGCTGCTTTTTGTACCCAGTACTCTAACCTGTGTGTAATATTCCACCCATGCTCCATCTCTGAGAGTACAAACTGGTGGTTGCAATAACTGCTGTTGATGCCTTAGGCCTCTGTATTTAGGTAGTCCTGAAAAGGCATCGCTGTAAGGAAAGAAAAAGAAGTTACATCTTTTCAGCCTTGTCACTTCTTCTGTGATAATAATCCTTGCCTCCTCAGCAAAGGAGCAGCCTCAATTTCTCCTTACTGCTTTAGTTTTTCATCATGCCATCCTCTTCTCATTCTTTCAGCAGTTTTTATGAGAGTTAAATGACATGTGTTTGTTCTAAAGGATGTAAAAATGCAGTTTCTTTTAAGTGATGTAGATCAGACACGTGATGTGAACAGCAGGGAAGCTTCTAGCAAGGTGTGTTGGTGACTGAGCTTGACCTGAGTATTGAGTGTGTAGATCTGTACCAACACATTGTACAAAAAACTGCCAAACATGAATGTGGAGATCTCATTCATTAAATGACAGCATTGTTCTCTATATAATTTACTGTGTATATTTAAAAGTGGATAATAGTTTTTGTTAGCTTTATGATGCCTTTAGATCTGTTGGCCTTGAGGTAGAGCAGCCAGCTGAGATCAAAGGAAGTAAGTTAGCAGGACCTAACTGAGCAGGCTAGTAGAGCTTCCTTCTTTGAAGCCTGGAGATGCAGGATCCTAATGTGGTGTCTGTAGTTAGGTTTGAAAGTTGAACTGCTTTAAATGTTCTGCTCTCATGCCATCATCTCAGCATTAAACCTAGTCCATTAGTGACAGATTTTTTCTTACACTCTAATTCAGTTCATTTTTCCCATAAATGTATAGTTCTGCTGTCACTGTCACAGGTAGAACATTTCTGATTCGCAGGTGATTAGAGTACTAACAATACTTGCACTGCTTTTTGCACATGAGAAAGATTTTAAATTCACAGCTTTTGAGTAGCACATTCTGGAAAGGTTCTAGGTTGCTTTTGGCATGCACCATCCCTGAAAATTCTGCAGATGCAGAAAAATTAAGGGAGCATTTTCAGCACTAAGGAAGTAGACCCAGCCTGATTTCCACTCTCACAACTTTTGGGCTCCTGCAGTGTGAAGTGTGTACTGCTGTGAACATCTGGATCAATTCAGATCCGATATCCTAAGCATAAGATGTGCAAAATAAACATGGCAATGACACATCTTATTTGCTCAGCAGTGCCATAACAAAGCATTATACATTCTAGGCAAAATTACTGAAGGTAGGAACTCAGAGGAACTTATTCCCAGCCTACAGCCTAGACCAAAAGAGAGCATCATTTCCAGTATGCAAAAGGAGAGAAAACTTTGCTGTAGAAAGATAACACAAAAAGTTTGGGAAGTTAGAGGTGAGCTGGACTACCTGGGGATGGGAGGAGCAGTTGTTGATGCTTGTGGCCAAATGAGGCCAGGTGCTTTTATCCTGGAGAGCCAAAATCAAAGTGATGGACTATGTTGCAGAGAAATATGGGCTGGCCAAGCACAAGGTGTTTTCAACCTGCATTTAACCTAGCACTGCACGTGATCAGAAAAACCTTGGTGAGGCAGAGGAGCTTGTTAGATCGGGAATAGTGTGAGACTAGAGCTGAAGTTTCACGCTGCAGCCACTTCTGCTGGGTGTGTCTGGAAGGCATCAGGAAGCTGCAGTGTAACTCCTGCAGTGTTTTAGGGCAGGCTGGTAGACCAGCCCACAGGGAGGCAAGCCCTGTGCTCTTCCATCCTCTGCACCCCTTGAGGGTTCAGAATTGCTCAGTGAAATAATTCTTGTGACTGCATAAGCCTCACAGGTCTTCTGGTCCCAAAGCCTGGGTCTTTGCAGGGACAGCACAGGTTTCAGTTTACTGGGTAGATGTGGCATCTGGGAGAAGACAGCAGAAGGCATCACAGAAGCATTTCGTTCTTCCCAACACTGTATCAGTCCCCTGGCCTAAACTGTTTATTCTTTTGGAGAAAGGTAACTTTTGCATCTGCTGTTGGCTTCCATAGCTACGAGCACTTCTTTGAAAGCAGACAAAATAAAAAGTAGGGGAGTGCTTTTGGGAGTGCAGTGCAAGCTCCCCTGCTTCTGTTTTGAATTTGTGCAGAGTGAGTGGCACGGACATTTTCATTCCTTTCCAAGGGGTGGTTCTGGCACGAATATTCCTGTCCATACCACAGTCCTAGCACAAACAAGTTTTTCATACGGTGCTAATGAAAATGCCAAGTGTCTGTAGGAACCCTATGGGGAGCTAAGGACAACAGATCAGATAAATACCTGGCTGTTTGGGAGTGTTATTTTTACCACTGCAAAGGCTCCATGAGCTCAGTGCCTGAAAAACAGAAGCTTTTAATATTAAGACAGACTGGATGCTGGCATGCAGAGCTGTAGCCATTTGGGGCTGGGAGTGAGTCAGCCCCAGCAGCTGAGCACTGGGGCTGAGCGCCGTGTCTGTAGGCAGACAGGGGCGGAACGGCTCGGCAGGGAACACGGGCAGGAGCAGAGCTTAGCAAATCCATAAAAAATGGACCAGAGTGACCTCAGTCAGTACAATCTTCCTTCCCTTCTCCACCTTCTCAAGGAGAAACACCCTTAGGGCTGTACAAAGAGTGTGTTGTTATTGTCAACCATCATTCTTTGCTGGCAAAAGGTCAGTTCCTCCTGTCACCTCTTTATGTTTCTCCCTGCTCCTCTGGCAGTCGGTCATTATTTGGCACTAAAGTATTTCCAGTCTAAACTAATAAAAAAGTAGGGGGAGGAGGCTTCTCATTCTGTTCTTTCTATGTATTCCTATGAAAAAGATGTGTTGCTGCCTATCTACGGCAGCAGTTTGTTTTCTCTTGAATTTTAGCCTTGTTTTTCTCGGTGTCCAGAGGGTAGTTGTCATAATAAAGGGAGGAACTGCCAGCAGATTGTCTGAATGCTCTTCGCACACATCATGAAAACATCATCAGGTCTTTGTGTGTCAGAGCGTTGGAGAGGAAGGCACACATGGTGCTTGGATTAAAGACATTGAGCAATGAGAAAATGTGCTTTTATGCACTCGGCCCCTGGCACTGACTAATTATCATTTGTGCCAGCAAGTTCCCTACACAAACAGTTTGGTCATTACTTCCTGCAATTCTTCTGTGTGAAGTTAAATTATGGATCATGTCAGACCAGGACTGACATCGGTGAGGAAACACGAATCCCTACGTGGACAAAGTACAAGCCTTTGGTTGCAGCCTTTATTCCCAAGGGAAACCAGTCAAGCCTTAACTCCCCACATCTTCCTCCTCCTTGGGCACTGTGAGGCACATAAAAAGCCATTTGGGTGCCCCTTTGGTAGCATATGAAACACGTCCTGGGAAAAGATGCTTCCATTTGGTATGGGAGTCCTTAAATACAGGACTCTCCTTTAAATTTTCACTCTGCTTCCAGAATAAAAAAAGCCTGAAAATGGATTTTGAGTGACATATCTGGCTTTTCTATGCTCTGATAAATCTTCATTCCTGTCCAATAAAATGTTTTTTCTTGCTTTTTTCTATACGGGGAGGTGTAACTCACTAAGAGGCTGTGCTCTGCAGCTCTGCTAAGTTTTATTTGGTTGCATCCCTCTACATGCAGAGTTGTATTTTAGGGCTTTTTGCATTGTCAGAAGAATAAAAAATTATCTCAGAGTCAACAGGAACATGACCTGACATGAAATATTGCAGTGTCAGACCTTATCTCGTATGGTAAACTTTATTTTCCATTCTTTTTTAGGCTGCTTTTGGTTTCAGTCACACTGCTGTCTATTTATTCAATACATCTCCTGTTGGTGTGTTCAAAGGAAACAGGTAATTTAAGATGTTACACCGTTCAGTAGAATGTAAAAATCAAGAGGTGGCAAGCGTTCAAATGAGGCCAGGTGCTTTGTGTAAGATGGGGAGTTTTATCACTGTGCTGACACAATAGGAAGGCCTGACACACTTTGGGTCAGAAGCCTAGAGTTAACAAGACTTTGAAGAATTTATGGCATGGCAATGGAGAACAGCATCACTGTAGAGAGAAAAACTTATGACAAAGAATGCTGCCCAGAAACGTTATCTGCAATGAGCTAAAAGGAACAGCTCATATAGTTTCTTTGCATTATAAATCAAATTGCAAATGAAAGATAATGAATCTTTGCCAATGGTGAAGCTTACTTGGAAATACAATTTGTCCTTAGTGGTTAGTGTGAAACTTCTGATAATCTTTGTGGTGGAGTTTTCTTAGAATAGAATAAAAGGGAACAATTCCTTCACAGAGAGAGGTGTAACTGTAACACAGATACACTATCTAAACACAGAAATTAGAAGTTGCCTACAGTATTATGTCAAATGACACTGTGCTCTGAAGTCCAAGAGCCTCTTTCCTTGTTAACAATGTCTAAAGCCATATTTTAAAAATAATCTGTGCACAAGAATACTGTAATATTTAAATATGCAATTTGGACACACTTGATGACTGTTACAGTACATGTTACGTCAGCAACTGCCAATTTAAACTAGGTACAGGTTCCTCAATGTGGATACATTTGTGCCCCATTACTTCCCCAAATCTAAGTCCTGTTTTCTATGTTGCTGGTACATTTAAGCTCAAACTTACTTTTTACACAAACTTCAAAGCAGAAATGTCAACTGTAAGGTAATATAGAGAAAACAAGATAATGGGATACATTTTAAAAATCATCTGCCCAGTATAACATCTGCAATATTTCTCTTTCTCTTCCTGTGTATCTCACCGTCTTCACAATGCCCAGTCTTTTTATCAGACTACATCACAGCCAAGTTAAAAAAAAAAAAAAAATTAACATAAACACAGACCAATTATTAGAGGAGTTTCACAAGCTTGACAGATATTTGAAAAGAAATTTTAGTTACATTTTACACCTTTGCCTGCTTTACCAAAAACATATGGCTCTGAGAATTCACAAGTTAAGGCTTTGTCGTTAGAAGCCATAAATGATCCTCTAAACCAGTGGCTGTCCTCATTTGATCATTCAGTCAAGGCAAGCAGAACTGCAGAATGGCAGTAATGTGTGTCCAGGCTGTCAGGGCTGACTTGTGGATCCTGCAGTGCTGGGTTTTTTTCTGGAGAGGAGCTTTTCTACATTACTCTCATTGCAGGTGCAAAACTTAATATGCTGGGATGAGGATACTGGAACTTAACGTGTCACTCGGGGTATAGACAGACTCATTAAAGGGTGTTATACTCTCATTAAGAGCTTCCATTTCAGAAGTGACTGGTAGCCAACAATAACATTTATAGAAGTCAGGAAAAGATTCCTACATAATTTTCAGCCCTCAAAGTTACAAGAGAGCTCCCTATTTACTTGCAAAGGGCAGGTTTGGCTGCAGAGATAGGTGCTTGGCTGAAAAGGAATTAAAAGTGCTTTGACTCAACAGCTTTCAGTAGTGTGTTTGTTACCTGTCTCCTCTTCTTCTCATGCAGGCTGCATGGTGTATGAAAAGCTTGGTGAGCAGATCTTTGGTACCCCAGGGAAAATGATTGTCTTTGGATCTACATCTCTTCAGAATGTTGGAGGTAAAGGAAATAAGGAATATTGAAAAACAAAGCCCAGGAATATCTCAATAATTTTACAGCTACAAACAAGTCAGATTTCTTCTCTCCATGACATCCAGGGATCTTCATGCTCCTCAGTATAGTTGTGGCTATCATTTTGCATGCAGCCCTTTAAAAATACTGCATTACTGAGTGATCAGTGATTTACTGTCAAGTCATAGTTTGGGGTCTTCTATCATCAACACTGATGTGGGAACAGGTTAAGGATGCTTCTCGGTACTTGTTCCACAAACTATATTACACGTTTTGTAAAATTATCTTTTCTTCTTTCTCCAGCAATGTTGAGCTATCTCTTCATAGTCAAAAATGAGCTGCCTTCTGCCATAAAGTTTCTAATGGGAAAAGAAGAAACTTTTTCGTAAGTTGAATTAGTTCTGGTATTTAGACTGTAGAATTTAACATTGTATAGTAAAGTTTAAACATATGTTTACAAAAGCTCTGAAGTATTGGATACCCTTTAGGTTCATCAAAGTAGATTTTTCACAGGAATATCTGAGGGGGTTAATAAAAGACAAGACAGATTTGGGAAGGAGAAGATGGATAGGAAATGAAAGCCTTAGTTGCTCTTTTTGCACACCAGCTTTTCATGAATAATTTCGTTATATACAAAACTCTTATCATAGAATCCAATATTTTACAGTGTTAGGCAACACTTGAAATATTGGGAACAATGCAAGTTAAAGATACTATGTGTTTCCCTGAGTTCTCAGCCTCTTACATGATTTTGTCCCTGAAGCAGTGTCCACAGAATGAAATTCTTTGATACTAGCGTATGACAACTGCAGGATATAATACTAAGATTTCTGCCCCTTATCACTCTTTGACATTTACCAGCTACTTTAGTAGAGGGGTGGCATTTTTTAATCCTAGTAAATACCCCTTGCACTGGATTATATGGTGTGCTGCAGTGTAGGAGAAGGTGGTAGAGATTCCATTCTTCAGGCTTTCATACTGCACTGGACCAAGCAATGGAAATAGGTCATACAGAACATCACTAACACTGCCCCTTCTCCTCTTTCTTTCTTCAGAGTAGGATGCAAAGCACTTTGGTAGAGGAGATGCAGACCTAGGCTAGCTAGTGCATGCCAGCCTGCTGGAGCGTGGTTTGCTGCTCCGATCAGGTGCCTAGGTGGTTTGGCAAGTGACTCGTGGTGGCCCCCCAGCCCCACCGCGCTCCGTGGCCCTTTGTGTGATCTGGCAGGGTGGCTTTTATCAGGTTACAAAGGTGGTGCTTCTGCCTCTCAGACCCACACACTGATCTCCATGGTAGGGTAGCACTTTGGTGACTCTGGAAATCTGCCCTGCCTGAGTCACAGCAGTGCCATGGATACCTACAGTCTACAAAGCCAAGATGTGGTCCCTTCTCTCCTTTTGTAGGGGCTTGTAGGGTGAGGAGACTAAAGGTATTCTGTTAGTATAGCAGAATAATAATATCAAAGAGGATGACTAAGTGAGGAAAACCAGAAAATGTTTAAGATGTGCTCATGGTATGGGTTTTTTTAATGTTTTATACAGGGAATGGTACGTGGATGGGCGGATTCTTGTTGTCACAGTGACGTTTTTTATAATCCTCCCTTTATGTCTCCTGAAGAACTTAGGTAAGATAAAAATGCCATCACAAGAATCAAAAACAGGAACCCAGACATCGTGCCACTGATGGCCAAACTGACAATTCAACTGTAATAAGAAAAATATGCTCTCATTGTTATCTAAGCAGCCTCCCTGATCCAGAAATAATGTGTGTTCTGAGCATTTTGAAACAAGTAGGCCTAAATTATCACAGTGATTGAGCTCAGTATAAACCAGCTTTATCCATACAATTGTGGAAATTGATTTTAAAAATTATAGTTAAGAGGGTCTTAATTTCATAAGGTAATTCAATTTTATGTGCGGCCCGTAAAAACAAGTTCACAAATGGTGAGATTACAAAAAATGTTACTATTCTGTCAGTGTCAAAATTTTTACTGGTGAAGTTAATTGGAAGTATTGGACTTTGAAGTAAGATATGTACAGAGAATTGCATTTTCAGATGTGTTTGAATCCACTGAAATGTCAGTAGGGACACTGTGTGGTTTTTTTAAAACCATGCTGGTAACAAAATTTGGCACCAAAGTCCATTTGGGATCTGCCTTTTGAGACAAAAACCCAAACTCAGCTGATGTGACTCAGCGAACCTGGGTCACATTCAGATTGCAATTGCACACTTTCAGTTTTTTTTCAATTATCACAGCCTCTTTCAAAAGTAAAGTTAGTTAAACTGTGGTAAAGGTGACCCTGAGGAAGTACAGTAGGTCAGAGCAAGGCTTAGGCTTGCCCAAAAGCCAGGAGACTTGAAAGACTTTGGGAGACTCTCACACCAGCAGGACATGCTTTTGTCCTGCCCAGAAGTTCACAATACATATTAAATGTTTCATACATTTGAACTTTTCATGAAGAAGCAAAAAGCAATAAAAACCAAGATAAGACTAATAAAATTATTCTGTATGAGACTTCCTCTTAATTTCTTTCAGGATACCTTGGCTATACCAGTGGATTTTCATTAAGCTGCATGGTATTTTTCCTGGTAGTGGTAAGTTCAGCTTGCTTTCTTTGTTGGATGAGTCACTTGGAATCACAGAATTGTTAAGGCTGGAAAAAACCTTTAAGACCATCAACTCCAGCTATCAACTGAGCACCTTGTTCACCATTAAACTATGTCCTCGAGTGAAGCATCCACTTGTGTGTTTTTTGAGCACTTTCAGGGATAGTGACTCCACCAATTCCCTGGGCGGTCTTTCCAATGCTTTACAACCGTTTCCATGAAAATAAATTCCTAATGTCCAGTTTGAATGCCCCTTGGTGCAACTTAAGGTCATTTCCTCTTGTCCTGTCACTTGTTACCTGGAAGAAGAAGGTGAGCTCCACCTGCCTACAGCCTCCTATCAGGCAGTTGTAGAAAGTGATAAGGTCCCTGCTCAGTCTCTTTTTCTCCAGGCTAAACATCCCCAGCTTCCTCAGCAGCTCCTCAGGGAAATCCTCACCAGTGCTGAGTACAGGGAAATGGTCACTTCTGTAGTCCTGCTGGCCACACGATTGCTGATACAGGCCAGGATGCCCACAATTCCACTGGTATTTTAATTTTAATTTGCTTTTTATTATTATTTTAGCAATTAGCTATCTTCTGTTCTTCTTCTAGGTTATTTACAAGAAGTTTCAAATTCCCTGTGATGGACAAGGGCTAAATGCAACATCATCTATCCTATCAAATAGCTCAGAACATACGTGTAAGCCAAAGTATGTTATCTTTAATTCCAAGGTATGTTTCTTTTTATAATACTTACTTTTAATTCACATAATATATGCACCTACACCCCATGTTCTTATTCTGATCAGCACCACAAAGGGCCTGATTCTCCATGGTTCCTCTTGTGATCCAGTGTAATATACACAACGAGTCTCCTTGCCCAGTCTTACAGAGATGCCATGGTGAATGTGTCTCTTTGCAGTCTTGTCCTGCCCTGGTAGTAGGTGTGTTAAGGCAGTGAGCCCAAGCTACCACTGGACAATAACTGCTCTCTTTAGGAGGTTTTTCCTCTCCACTGCTGCTTACTATCCATGCTGCAACTGTGCCTTTAGGCTGTTGCTCAGTAGAGGCTGAGTAGGCCACATCTGCATCCAAAGCCCATAATCTCTGTCCTTCTGCACATACTTCTTTGTAACAGGGTGCATGTTTCTGTAGCCATGCGGTGAACTGGATTGTGAAAAAGGATATGGCTGAAAGATAATCCGGACAAAATTTGGTTGCCTTTCAGCTGGATGCCTCCCTCCTTCACCACACAGCTGCAGAAAAAGTTGGTCTAAGGGAATGTGAGAGGGCAGCTGTCTGTAACTGTGGGAGCAGGAGAATGGCCCCTGTCAGCTATGCTGGGATGCAGTGCTCCCAGTGAAACAGCACCTTATCCATCAGGGCGTGGTCCTCAGTCGCATTCATAGGGAATGCACATTTATAGCAGAGGAGTGCAAAAAGTATTTTTTAAAAATTTAACCCACCAGCTTCAGTTGAGGAAGCCAAGCGAATCACTTTTCTTTGGCTGGGGGTAACCATCACCCCAGATCCATCATGATGGACCAAGAATTAGTTAACTTGTTGTGCCATGGCAGCTTAGGTGTACGTATATTTCAGAAAGCATTGAAGGATAGTCTTGTTCTGCAGTGAGTGTCAGCATTTGCCTCAGAGCCAGTGGAGGCACATTGGAAGGATCAGTCCATTTGAATTAGGCACACCAGAGCTGAACTCCAGAGGTTTGCCCTCAGGGCCAACAATTTGCCAGTCATTTTGGCAACTTCAGTGTATGAGAGGAGAGAC
Source organism: Promerops cafer (assembly GCA_013398275.1). Classification (NCBI taxonomy): domain Eukaryota; kingdom Metazoa; phylum Chordata; class Aves; order Passeriformes; family Nectariniidae; genus Promerops; species Promerops cafer. The sequence continues at coordinate 1,170,361 of VZSE01027393.1, forward strand.
AGGACAGTTTCACAGAATAGAAGGATATCTGAGGTTGGCAGACACCTGGAGGTCACCTGGTCGAACCCCTGTGCTGAGGCAGGACCACCCAGCACTGTGTCCAGGCAACTTCTGAATATCCCTACAGATGGAGACACCACAACAGTGCTGTGCTGTGAGTGAGGGAGAGGTGGCAAAGGCCTGGGCAAGGAAGGACCTCCGGAGAGCAACCAGCGCTTTTACTGAATCTGTCAGGCCTGGGGTGCACAATAGGATGTTTTGTGTGGGAAGGGGATGCCTGTGACCAGCACAAGCAGATCTCAGAGAGCAGGACAGAGCTGCATGTAGAATGAACTCATGTTGTCCTTAGAGAAGGACCTATAATTTCCTGTGAACTCTGCTCAGGAGAGCGGAAGTGCCTGAGCACTGATACCATTTTTGAAGTTTGGCTGAGGACTGAAACCCACTTGAGGTTTTAGTGGAGAAGGGGCTGAGGTCCCACTTGGAGGCCTCCTGCGCTTTCTGGTGACATAATGGTCTTTCTCTTTCCCCAAGAAAAAGCATGCTCCCTCCACAGCCCTCCTAGTCCTCTTGTTGGCCTGCGAAATTAAGGGATTCAGTCTGGTACCTTGAAATATCCATTTATTTGTAAGTTCTGCATTCCTGTTCTCTTTTCTTACAGTCTGGATACGGGCTTCCTCTTCAGGACTTCAGCCTTAGCACCATGGGTGCGCACCCCTCTCCATGCCAAGGCAGGGTGGCGTAGCGGTGACCCGCCATACGTCCCTTTTACGCGTGACACTGTGCTAGTAATGGTGGCAGTAGCTGGGCAGGCAAACCCATCCCAGGGGGCAAAGCCAGCAGCAGCGTGGCATCCAGCTCTGTGCTCTACGAGCACAGTCAGTGCTGCACTTGTGCCACCGACGCAAAGACTGAGTCCTCCTGTTGGAAGCACGCTGTTTCCCACATTTCATTAAATACATGCTAATTGACAGGTCTTCCGCCTTCTCAGAAAGGCTCTCAATGTTCGGTTGAAGAGTCCAGCGGGCTGGGAGCTGAGGTAGTTGAACATGGAACATTTCTTCACACCACTGGGGGAAATACTTCTTCTTGACTTATTTTCTGAAATTCTCTCTGAACAGACCGTGTACGCTTTGCCCACCATTGCTTTTGCATTTGTGTGCCACCCATCAGTCCTCCCGATTTACAGCGAACTTAAAGAGTAAGCCCTTCTTTTTTTTTTTTAATATATATTTTATTGTTTTGAACCATTTTATATGGAAAGTGTTAGCACAGAGGTGCTCTGAATCATTCATGGCACTCAGAGGTGTACTTTAGTACTTTAGTAACTCCCAACAAGCGTGGCTGTCGGCTAGGAAATTTGGCCTCCCAGGCATGCTGTGCCCCTGGAGCAGGGGCGAGGGAGCTGGAGAATAATGCAATACTTGGGAATTTTCCCCAGAAGTACACAGCAGCCTGAGGAGAGCCAAGTTTTTCTGGTTGATATTTGGCATAGGAGAGGCGTGTGTTCCGCTAACAGCGTTTGCTCCACAGCATTAGCGCAACTAAAAATCTGTTGCAGTACCAGCAAAATAAACGTGCTTTCAGCCTTACTGATATTAAAAGACCTTTGTTGGTACTGCTGTGTCACTGACACCTCCAGCTGGGATGGGATGTGGGGAGCTGGAGACCAGCCCTGCTGTGACACTGCTGACAGCCCAGGGCAGCTACAATGGGGTCCTGGGCCATGGGCAAACCCCAGGGGAGAGGTCAGGGTCAGTCAGACCCGTGACTGCCCTCAGCCCTCAGACACTTGCTGGGTGCTTTAAATTTCAAGTGACTTGAGCAGGTTCCCAGGTACCTATTAGGGCATCCTTGTGTGGATTTAAAAGTCTAAGTTTAGGTACTGGAGTATGAATATTTCAGAATAAATATCTAAAGATTAAATGTTTACACTTAACCTATTTTACAGGTCAGCATAAATCCAGTATTTTCTACCCATAGGGACACAAATATTTCTCTGCTGTTATTCAGAACATTTTGGGGTTTTTTTTTTTCTCTCTATAATTATATGCTTCCTTCATTTTGACCTTTTAATTTAATTACCAAAGTGTTTCAGGGTCATCCTCTCCCCACACGGCTTCACTGTTTAGGCAGGTACAGACATGGAGCAGACCTACAGGTCACACCCACTATTTTTTCACTTAAGCCCCAAGTAGGGTCCTTTTTCCCAGTCCTTTTCTTCCTTGTGGAGCTGTCAGTGAATTTCTGTTTTAAATGAAAATGCATTCATGAGTCTCCCTAGAATTATTATGCTTATGCAAACACCTAATACATTTTGAAACAGCTATGGAAAAATCCAGCCCAGCCATTCTTATGTGTTCTTTTCTTGTTCTTTCTCCAGCCGTTCACAGAAAAAAATGCAGTTGGTTTCAAATATCTCATTTTTTGCCATGTTTCTGATGTACTTTATGACTGCCATATTTGGCTATTTGACTTTCTACGGTAAGTATGCAGTTCTTTACTGATCAGAGTAGAAAGGGGATACATGTAAAATCAAGAGTGTATCCCAGCTGAAAAGGAAAGTCCCATCCACTTATATTAAAATACTTTTCCAAGTAATTTTCCTTAATGTTCTCATACTGAAGGTATAAATCCTTTCCTCCTTTTCCCCTGTGGATGAAAAGCACAAGTGAAAGTATTATTTGCAAAAGGCATTTCCAAATTTGAGGGAGAGATTTGTTTTACAGAATTGGGGATTAGCTGGGCCCCACTAAGATTTTGTTCCAAGGTCCTCACCTGAATGATGTGTGCATTGGTAATGGCTGAAGCGTGCATATTTGCAAAAATTGAGACAGATTTGAGAGCAGGTCCTAGGAAACGAGTAACAAATCGGCCATCACAGCTTTTTCACTTTCTTAGTAACGCTTTCATCATAGAGGCAACAGACCAAATGTTTTCCCTGTGTCCCTAGAGCTGACCTCTTTAGGTCTTGGTTAAACAAACTGGCAGTGAAGATGGGGAAGCTTTGAGCGTTGTCCCAGCTCAGCCACCAAAGGATGATTATCTCAGTGTTCGAGACTCCCACCCTGTCTCTTTCCATGCATATCAATTCAGTTAACAAACAAATTCTGTTGTATTGCTAAAGGATACAATATGTATGCCCTAAAGGCACAATTGTTAAGTAGGATAAAATATGAATGTTGCCCGGGAACTCCCGGGAATGTTGCCCATGGAACTCCCACGTTCCAGTATCATGAGAATGTTGAAAAGTAGTGTCTTTTTCCACAGACCATTAAGGGGTTACAAGATAGGTGACAAAGCTGATGTTTGCCTTTTACCTCAGAGTCACCCATCAGTCTTCACCGCCCTATTCCAAGTGGCATTTTTGTTACAACCTCGTCATTCATGATACTGTCCCTTGTGAGCCACCAATTGCAAGAGAAAAAAACCCAAGTAAATACGAAATGTGGCTTTTTTTTTTTTTCAAAGGTGTACCTATGTCATATTTGCTTTCTCAGACTCTCATTCCAATTATGAGGCCTTGAGTATACATGTGTTGAAGTTACTTGAGGTCATCTGTTCTAATTTTCCCAATAAACCCACAAATAGGCTGCAAGTGACTACAGCATCAGCCGTTCTCATCCAGCTGCTCCCATCTAACACATTTTCGTAGAGATGCATCAAATTAGCAGCCCCAGGGAGCAAGTGGGTGTAAATCAGCATGGACCCCTTCGCTTTGGCAGGGAGGAGATTCTGATGTGATTGCCCCAGGGATCTGAGGAGGCAGATCTGTGGCGCTCCTCTCTGGGAATCTCCCACATCCCTCAAGGACGAGGGTCTGGAGTCCATGGAGGAGGTAGGGGCTGCGTCCTTCTGGCCCTCCTGAGGGGGAATGGCGGAGGAATCCCTGGGGTGTCTTGTGTGCCTCTCCCCACATTAGGCATCCCTGCTCTCCAGCACTGAGAGCCCACAGGTGGAAGCTGTGGTAAGCTCTGCTGGGCTTCTGCAGTGTCAGTGCAGTGACAGGCTGCAGAAAAGACACTGAGGGAATACAGAATTCCTCCATAAAATTTCCTTCCTTCTTCCCCTTGAGACCAAAAAGACCTTACCTTTCATATGTTCACTTACAGTGTTCTAACCCTCTTCTCTACCCTTACCTGGGTAAGAACAGTATTTTTATTGTGACCATTTCTCCTTTACACCAATAGTACTTGTCTGTTTGCTGTGTTCTCAAAAGTGTTGCAGTGATGACTATATTTACATTGCAGAATTACAGAAAAGAGGTGTTTTTCTTCCCCTAAAAGGTCACAGTGTGGTTGGGCTCTGTGGTGTATCTAGCTGAAAGGAAAACAGACCTTCAACTGTAAGCCTTGCCCTTCACTTCCTACCTGGCTGCAGCCCGTGAGCGGTACAGAAGTTGCAGTCTGTGCTTGCAGGAGCAGAGTAAGCTCTGTGTTGCAGAAGCTGTGCATGTGCCCGGCTTGAAAACCCCACTCCTGATCTGCAGGGAGGTGGGAGAGCGTTTTCTTTCTCCTGGTGGGGATTCAGGCACTGCGTAGGTGGTGTTGACCTGTGGTCTCTACCCAGAAGGGCGCCCTGGGGGGATTGTAGGCATTTTGCCACTGGACAGATCCCTCTGCCTCCAGGAATACATGAGGTTTTACCAAGTGCCAAGGATGGTAAATTAGACGTGGCCACTGAGTTCCTTTTAAGAGCTGTTATGTTTTACCACCAGCTTTCTAAGATTAGCAGGCAGAAACAAAACATGGGCCTAAAAAGGGGTAGCGAGTGTCTTTGGTGGCATGCTTAACAGCCTCCCCTTTAGGTTATTGCTCCTGGATATTTAAAACAAAGCAAACACGTACATCCCTCAGCAACTTGGGTTTCCTGCTGGTTAGTACACGCAGAGCTGCTCTGCACTATTTATCACAGCTTCAAGGAAACATTTTGGCAGGAGGTTGTATTAAAATATTGCCAGCACCTCCCCGTTAAGCACCCCCTGTGATTTGTCTTGGCTGCTGGGGCTGCTGGCCAGCATGGAGCTGAGCTGCAGGCTCTGCTGGCAGCCCTCAGAGGAGCTGCTGAAGGATTTGAGTGCAAATGTCAGGGTGTCCTGCTGAGAGCTGACCTGAGATAGGCTTTGTTTTCAGTTGAGAACAGGGGCACTGCTTTTTGCTGGAAGTTTATTTGCTGTTTAGACTAATTTAGCTCAAGACCTTGCAGTTTATATTAAGTTCAGCCGTTGCAGTGCATGTGTTTATTTTTATATCATTTGGAACTTAAAAAAAAAAGTCCACAGAACCAATTAAAAATGGCTGATTTCACTTTACCTATTTTTGTATAAATGTATATATGTAAGCAAGCTTTTGTCTATGTCTCACTGTTGTCTTTTCTACAGTGAAAATTACCTTAGACTTAGGCATGTGCTGTCATGAATTAAGATGCATTCCTAAATCAGGCCTCCAAAGGATTAATCTGGAATAATGGGATCATTGGGATTTTGTTCCAAGTGCTGTTTTAACTCAAGAATGTTTCATTCCATACTCTTTTGTTTACAGATAAATCACTTGTTTTTCAAGAAGGCTGTTGTTAAGCAATGATTTTTGTGGACTAATTGCCTTTTTGCCAGAACACTTACCTTACTGTCTTTCCCATAGAGAATGTGCAGTCAGATCTGCTTCACAAATACCAGAGCAAAGATGACATCCTCATCCTGACCGTGCGCTTGGCTGTGATCGTGGCGGTGATACTCACTGTGCCAGTGCTGTTTTTCACTGTAAGTAAAAAGGTCTGCATGGTTTGGAAGTTGGTAACAGCTGTGCACAGCACATTTCTTCAAACCACTGTCCAGTGGTGGCTGAGACTACAATATTGCAGCTATGAAAAGAGCTTGAGCTTGGATTAGTCTTTTCTCATGCCAGACTCCCACTAACTTCTGGAGAAGTTCTCTGTGCAGTAAATAAATAAATCACTTTTGGTCTTAAACCTGTTTTAAATTGAATCTACAAGAGTCCTCTCTTACATCACATCACTTTACTGGAGCAGGTTCAGAGGTGAAGTTCCTTTTTAAGTGCAGGAGGATTCAAAAAGGCATGTTAAAATAGAGGAATATCCTACTGCACATGCACATGTGCCTACAATTCTGAAATAACAAATTAATTTTAAGGAGTATTTCAAAGGACATTTTTTCAGGGAACCCAAAATTTCTGATAGATCTATGCAGCATTTGTCACATGAAGAACCAGTTAAAATAACCATGGGGAACTTTGAATTGGCTCATAGACTATTCTTGACAGAAAACTTCCTCTCTCTCTTTCTTTCTCTCTCTCTCCCTACAGGTGCGTTCATCATTATTCGAAATGGCCAGAAAAACAAAATTTGACTTATGCCGTCATGTTTTGGTTACTTTTGTTCTTTTGGTTATCATCAACCTGTTAGTCATTTTTATCCCATCCATGAAGGATATTTTTGGAGTTGTAGGTAGAGTATCCTGGTTTTGTACTACTACTAATAAAACAGTTGCTAATCAGCAACGCAATAATTAGCTGTTGCTGACAGTTAACAAAACTTGTTCATTTGAATTTTGCAGGGGTCACTTCTGCCAATATGCTGATTTTCATTCTTCCTTCATCATTGTATTTAAAAATTACACAGCAAGATGGATCAAAGTTGACTCAGAGGATTTGGGTATGCAACACTTCCCATCAATGCAACACTTCCATCTTGTCATTCTCTTTAATGTGCTAAGTGCAAAGTAGACCTGATCTGAACATACGTGTGAGCTCCTTTACATTACATTCTCTCTGTGCTTCAGTCAGCTGGCAGCTGTGCTCGCCCTTCTCCTTTGCTTACCCTGGGAGTCCCCTGGAGGAGGGGCCATGCCATGGATGGCATCTTGTATTTTGGGGAGACCCTCCTCTGTGGGATGAGGTACTTCGCTAGCTGGCAAGCAGCAGCAGCTGTCAGCAGCGTGCAGGAAGCCCTCCAGCCCACTTCAACAAGCATTTCAGCCCAGCAAGCTCTCTGTGCTGTGTGTTGATCCAGAAAGCATGTGAAGTGCTCCATTTGCAGTATTCCTCATGGTTTTAATGGACCTGAGTCACACTGAAGGTGGTTCCACATGAAGCAGCCAGCTGAAGTGTTATATTAGCCATTTGGCATGCATGAGCAAATAGGAACAGACCTTGGAAAGATTTCCCGTGAGCCCCAGAGAGTGCTGCAGCTGAAAAGATGCAACACTCCTGTGTATTTCCAGTCTAATGGGAATGCACTGGAAGCATTGTACAGTCAGACCTTTCTTCTCTGAGCAGACAGGTAGAAAACCTGTTTCACTTTGTCTGCATCCACAGATCCATGACGAAAGGGCTGAACTTTGATGAATACATATCTGATGGGAAGAATATACTGATTTCTGTGAGGCTTTGGAAAGGGCAGAGCTGATAAGTCCTAAAACAGACTCACTTAATCCTCTTTAGGGATGATCAGTGTTTAAGAAGTGAATTGAAAGGAGAAAAAAAATTAGTTTGGTGTTCAGCAAGTAATTATTAACGACGCTAATCTGTTTAAATATCTGTGGGTCTTGTCTTTACCAGAAGTCCTAGCTCATTTTAGCTGATAACTTTGATACATCACCTTGTACATCTCCTTAAAGAAGTTAACATACTTGAATTAATTGTCTTTTCTTTTTATTCAGTAATCTTCTCTCATTTTTTTTGTTTCAGGCATCTCTTTTTTTGGCACTGGGGATATTGTTTTCCCTAGTGAGCATTCCCTTGGTCATCTATGACTGGGTACAATCAGGAGGAAGTGCTGAAGGCCACTGAAGTTCACCTTCTTCTCAGAAGAAGATACCCCTGTTTGCTACACACCAAAATCGCAACCATCCGTTCTGTTGTCTGTTCCACCTTTTGTGAGTTTACTCAAATCAAATCCAAATAATGATTATCCAGTACTGAAAATACTGTCATGGGAGTATTTTCTTGCAGAAAACAGACCCATTCTTCCAACAGGCATATCACTCTCTGATCAGCAAAAAGTCTGTGTTAGTTGTCCATGAGATTATATAGAGCATCGCTCATAGAAATTCATCACAATTAGTTTCCCCTCTTCCACCCATGAATTGCATTGTTCCATTATTATCTTTAACCCTCCAGCCACAAGCTCTGCTCCTTTAGGGCAGCAGTGCCTGTTGCTGTCAATTCCAACCGGAGTGTTGTCTGTTCACATCCTTCCCCCCTCTTTTAGCCAAAACTCTGCTCTCTAATTGTATGCATCTGGTTTGTTGTTTTGTTTGTTTGTTCTGTTGCTGTTTCAGGCACCATTTGCCTCACTGGGTTAAGTGTAGCATTCTGGATACAGGCATGAAAAGCACCAGGAGAGTGTAGCTGAGCGCTGTGTAAGCGTAGGTCCTAAATCTGGTGCTTCTCTCTGATGTTTTGTGGGGCGAACCAGGCCCAGGGCTTGGCCCATTCATGGCTCTGGGGAACAGACTGTGTGTGTCTGTGTGTGTCTTTGTGATGTGGAGCAGGGAGCAGGACAAGGACAGCCACCACCACCAGCCACTATTCCTCTGGCACACTTGAGTTGGAGGTTGACCAGAACTTGACCCCAAACCATGAGTACTTGAGTCTGAAGAGAAGCAGACATTTTGAGATTTCAATAAGAAGTCTGCATTTTCTTCAGCATTAAACTGTTTAGTAATGCCCCATTGCTCTCAGAAAAAAAATAACAAGCTCCAGTTTTATCAAAACCTACGCATTTAATCATACCTCATGCCTTTTCCATACCTTGTAGGGACTGGCTCCTCTCTTGTGTCTTACCCTACTCCCACTGAAGTCAGTGGGGTCTTTGACAGCAGTGGGAGCAGGATTTGACTCAGTCTGCCAAACTGCTAGATTTCTAATGGAAATTGAAATCTGTAACATTTCTTTAAATGAACAGAAATACTTTTTATATTTAAAATATTTCACTTACATTTTTCATTAGTTCTGCATAACAATTAGAAGATATTCAATTACTACTAGCAGAAACACTGTAACTTGCAACAGTTGTCCACAGAATAAGCATTTGCCTAATGCCTTATAGCTGGTGTAGAGAACCACTTTTAGAGACTCAAAAGCTAAGCAGGTGATCACTCACCATCCTGAGCAGACATCTTCTCTTAGTGCAGTGCCAGCAGCGTAAACGTGTTCACTTTGTGTCATTCACCATGTGAGCTAAAGAGTGTCTCAGAATATGAACATGGCTCCCACTGAAAGAACTGATGGCTAAAGGGAGCCCCGCTTCATGCCCAAGGGCTGTGATGCCCTTGGTATGCTTGAGCCATACCTGTCAGTATGCAGTGACCCTCTTGTTCTCAGTAGCTGGTTCATTGACAACTCCCTTTGTAATTGTGGAAGCAGACTGTCAGCAGCTGTGAGGAACCTGTCATTGCAACTTGCTCTTTTTAAGGTTAGGGATAGAGCATTTGGGATCTTGGGATTTCTGTGAGCTACTCAATTGCCTCAGTTGCCACTGCCTTGTCCTACATGGCTTGAAGTCACGGAGAGTTGAGATCCCAGAACACATCTCAGGACCCTGAAAGTTGGTTTCTAAAGATAACATCCAGAGAGGTTAGTCTGGGGCCTTCCTAGGAATTTGGGCATTGAGATGCAGAATTGTTCATGCTGCAGAAACTAAGCCTACTAAGCCCAGACTTCCAGATCTGTACCTTAGCATAGGCAGTGAGCTGCTTGCCTCTGACGATACTTCACTGTGGTGCAGAAATAAGGCAGAGTGGATTCCACAGGTAGTCCGAGTATTTGGAGTAGCCCAGCAGCAAGAACAAAACTGGAAACCTTCTCCCAGCAAGGTCTCTGGTGCATCATTCTTTCTCCCAAGCACCCCCTAGCCCAGCCTTTAACATACAAACTGCTGAGCTACCTGGGACCCCTGCACTAAGGTCCCTTGTACTTTCCTGTGGCTGGTCTCAGACCCGTGCCTGTGATGGTGCAGGCCACTGGTTCTTTCTGTGCTGTCCCCTTATGATCCCGGCCCTTATTCACAGAGAAGTCCATACCATAGCCTACAAGACCAAGCGTTAGGCAAGCTCTAGGGAGAATAGCCTGTGCTTTGTTCTTTTCACCTCATTCCAGGCATCTTCTCAGCTTGGGATGTAAATTTGTGGTTTTCCTTTTACAGGCACCCAACCCTCAGTGGTCACTGCAGCAGAAGCCCAGCATCTCACTCCATTCTCTGACTCAGCTTGCTGAGGTTGCACTTCAGGTTTTGAGGTGCCTTATAATCTCTCTGGATCTTATCCTAAAAACCTAACTCAGACCTGAGAATGCTGTACAGTGTTATCCTTAAGATGCTACCAGGCTCTCCTGCTTTCATCCCCCTTTATCTTTCTTCTACTACTGATTAATGAGCACCACAGCTCTGTGCATTGGGGGTTTGTGAGAGACGAGATCCTGGGAATGATTTTCAAGTATCCAGGTATGAGCTAGAGGTATGATCTGCTGCACAGGGTTCCAGCAAGGTCACATATGTGACATCTCCCTCTTCCTTCCTCCCCCCATAATAGTCTGTAGTCTGCTGTTTGAAATACGAACCATTGAGTTTTGGCACCCAACTTCCTTCGACTTGAAGGGCTGTTGGGTCACTGATTGTTCATCTTCCTAAATTTCCTCCATCACTATTCCTCTCTCCTCTTTGCTATTCTGCCTTCTTCTTTTCCCCAGTTTATTTGTATACTAGAGTTTTACTGAATAAATAGGGAGAATGAGCTGAGTGTGCATAGAAGTGAAATTACCCAAGGTACTGAACCACCAAAGCATGTCTTATATACTGAAAAAGAGATACCCAAAATATTAAGTCTTTAAACAGACTTTTTTTCTGGGTGTCTTAAAAAAAAAAAAAAAAAAAAAAGGGGGAATTTTGCTTAGACTGATTTACTGGCATCATATTTATAGATATTTATAGAAAGGAATCATGTGTTTATTGATGTCTGTGGTAATGAACGTGAAATAACGTGCTTTTTGTTTTCTCATCAGGTTTATACATTCTTAACAGAATGCAATAGACCCTGCTGTAACTGTCAACATCAGTGATGGATGACAATATTTGTATGAGGTTATCTGTAAAATGTACTGCTGTTACTCAGTTCATTTGGAATAGTGAACCTGTAGCCACAATTGTACAAGTGCCACATTTTAGTTAGGATTTTAAGAGCACAGTGAAATGCTGTAGGAGTTTCTCTGTTGTAAAATTAATAGGGTCCAGAGTACCATATCTACTTGGTAGATGATAGCATGCTTTCTTTTCATAGAGAGTTTATCACTATTGTGAGCACTGCAAGTGTCATAGACTGGATGCAAAATTGCTCCTAATAACTGCGACAGAAAACTTTAAAATTCTCATTTGTGTAGTAGCAAGAATTGAGTGGTGAGGGACAAGGAAGGACTAATTAGAAGCAGGGATTACTAATAAGATTGTAAGAGTTAATCCTACATTTAAAAGACAGCCTTGATGCCTCTCCTAGTCCACAGCACATTGCAAAGAAAATAGTTATGGGCTTAAAGCAACCGTAATACAGCTGCCCTTCTCTGTCCAATGGCAAACATGCCTAGATAGTAAAACACAGTAAATTGTTACTTAGGAACAGTATCTCGGGGCAGTGACCTCTCTGGGTGATGCTTGCTCCTGGTCAGAGGGCCAATGCCAAATCTGTGCACCAGCACAGACCTTTTGTAGAGCTGACACGGACCAAGTGGTGCCTGGCACATGTGCAAGCCTAGGACACAACAGCTGGTGTCATCCTGCGAGGTCAGGGATGGGGATGCTCATCCACTCCGAGGGCTGCTCTTCAGAGCCACATATGAACCCAAAGCCTGTGCTCCACCTGTAATAGGTCACATAGGCAAGTGTGGGTTGGATGGTGTGTGGGTTTTGTCTGTACATCTGCCTTACAATGCATAAGCGCAACACAGCTCTCTGATATTGAGTATTAAACAGTAACAATTAATGGTATGTCTAGCTTATCTTTAAATTTATACATTTCTTTGCTTGAACCTTACATTAAGGCTAAAGAGCACCTTGGTCAAAACAAAACTTTTCATGTGGTGGTGTCCCACCTCCAGTCCTACTGCCCCACCCCAGTGCCTGTAGGAGAAAGGCACCACAGAATGTACTCAGCTCCATCAGCAGCTCCATGAGATGGCTTTATCAGCTGGCGCCACAGTGTTTTCATAAACAAATCCCCAGAGCCCTTGGCGTCAGAAAATCCTTATTTCCTATAACGTACAGCAAAGAATGTTTTATTTGTATCTAATGTAAGGATTTCTGTAACAAACTGTGAAAAAAAAAAAGATAATTAATAAAAGGTACAGGGCTGGAAAGTCTAGAATTCACAAATTGTACACATACCTATGTTTCTGAAGACAAATCTATGCAGTTGTGTTGTATTGTAGGAAATTTCATTTTTATGTACATACATATTGTAAATAAATAGGATGCTGTATATTTTTGCAGTTGTTTATCCCCTATGAATAGAAGTGTTGAGATAGGCTCTGCATATTAAGAATAATATTAATAGAAATACAAATACTTTAGCTTCTTAGTAAAATGTATATCCTTTTCTGTCTCCCAAGAGTTCACAAGTTAAATCCTAAACTTGAAATTATCATTACACCCCTAAAGTTAAAAGATAAGTAAAAGGTCCGGTTAAATTGCTAGGATTAATTCCAGTTCATGACTCCCTGTTTTCTCAACAGCAAGTCTGCCAGTCTTCCTGTTGGATAAAATATCTCCTTGTTAAAGGGCCCCTTTGGTACCCAGATACCTCTTACTTCCTCAGCTGGGGTCAGTTGGTACTGAAGTGCTGAAAAGGCTTTATAGAAGAAACCATGGCAAACTGCAGCCAGCAATTTGACCTAGGATTATGCTGTGTTGTATCCAGGCATGTATTTACCCAACTAGTACAAACAGAAGTCAGGGCAGAGCTTCTGCTTTTCCATTTTCAGCCATCAGAAATACCAGTAGTTCAGAAAAAAAAGTACGACAAGGCAGGGGTCAACAGCAACCAGAGCAATTGATGCCATTTCCAGCCCCCTCCCTTCCTGAAGAGTCCTGTGGCTGCTCCGCCTCAGACCCTGCTGCTCTCGTGCGACCAAAACGTTGGCACCTGAGGCTGCCAAGAGCTTTTCCCTGGCCAGGGACTGCTTGCACATCCCACCCTGTGAACAGGCAGAGGTCGTTGGATAGCTGTGTGTCCAGGGGTGAGGGCTGGGTATGTGCTGAGAGCGCATCCATCAGAGGCCTTGCGTAGACTTTCTCACTGATAAAGCATGGAAATGTTTTTTCAGGATTGCTGAAAAATGGAAGTTAAGAAATGCATCTAAAAATAATTGTGGGTTTTTTCCATGTTTACTTTATGGGTTTGGATGAAAATGAAACTTGAAATAACATTTGCTTTTATCATGAGCACAAATTTGAGGGAAAAAACCCTATATACAGTCAGTTCTACAGAGCTTTTCAAATTAATACCAGTGTATGTTTTGTTTTCAGTGTTATAACCAACAAAATAAAAACTGTAAAAGTATTTTTCCACTAGACTTGAACTTTATGTTGTTTATAAAAACCTGTTTTTAGTGTCCCAACATATGCTAAGGCTCACACAGATCCAGTATAAACAATGTTGTTTGAATGATGTATGCTTGATACAAGCTCATCTCTAATAGATTGTTGAAGTGTCATCGGTAATATTTTGCTCCTGTTAACATCACCTGTTAACTTTGTGCTGCTCATATCCAAATAAACAACACAGTTTTTCAGTTTCTACCTGTAAATAAAATGTATCAAGTTCTATGATCTCTCTGTTACCTCTTAGTTTTTCAACACTAAAATTGGGATCTAAATTAATGTTGGGGCCATACTCATTTTTCCAAAGGGATGATGATGTATCATTTTAATGGCTAGAACAGCAAATGCTCTCTTGCACTTTATCCAGGTATTTTCACTGAATTTAGGGCATGCAGCTCTTTCAAATCCAACTCTATTAGATCTGGTGCAGTATATAGAGCAAAGCCTCAACAAACGGCTATGGAACATTAAGGTGAAGTTTCTGATACCTGGGCAGATGGTTACCACAGCCTGTGATTGCTGAAGGTCACAGCATTCCTCAAGGCCAGCACTTGTTTCTGCCTGCTCTTAGAAGACTTGTCTGACTGCTTGCCAGTCTGTTTCAAGGTCAAATCAGGCAATTTAACTAAAAGGCTGCTGTTAAGTTGGGTTTGAGTTAAGATGTCAAACTGGTGCCTGAAGTGACTAAACCCCTGCCAGACTTTTCTCAGCTATGGAAGCAGAAGCCGTTAGCAGATGTATGAGGAGGATATCCAAAGACAGTAATGTCTTAGGCAGCTGTGTCTGCCAAAGTACCTTGGTCAAAGCTTTAAAGGGTCTGGAAATTGCTACCTTTTTTGCCTTTGACCACTAATTTTACTAGTGTTCAGATTATAATGACCACCTACAAAAAGTCCTCCTGGCTAGAGTCCAAACAGCTGAAGAGTGTACTTGACTGCATGGGCTGAGTACAGCTCCCCAGGCTCCTCTGCAGGAGAAGTGCTGAGACAATTTGTGTACCAGAGGATCCTTGAAAGCCATTGTCTGGTCCCCAAGCCCAGGGACGTATCTTAAAGCCATAAACCTGAGAGCACAGAGGTACAAGCTTCTGCACTGGACTGGTCTAACAGTCTCTTCTGTTTGGCATACATTTGCACACACTTCTCTACCCAGCCAAACTTAATCTTTTCATAGCCATATCTTAAGACATAGGAACTTAATTTATGGAGCAAAGGAAAAAAGAGAAACTATAGTTATTTTTTTTTTCCTTGCTTGCAGAGACTACCACAAATATCTATTGCCTTCTGCAGTGCAGTCTGACAGCTTCACCCGAAGTTCACCTAAAACCACACAGCCAAAGATAAAAACACCAATGTCCTTTCCAGCCACATGCTGCTTTTGGCTTGTATCCCCAAAGTCAGCTAGATCTCTTGAGTACATCTGACCAGTCCCTGTTTGTGAGTGAAAGAAAAAAAAGAATAACTACTAGTTCCTAGGGCAAGCAGTGCTTTTACCTGAAGGAAGACATTCCTCCATATGGTTCAACTGGGGTCTTAGTTTGACTTAAATTCATGTGAAATTGCATTTAGTCATTAGAAGCCCAAATTCAAGCCACTGTTAAGATGTCTCATTCTCCATTACGCTAACAGCTGGGAGTAAGAGCTCATGCCAACTTCAGGAAGTGTGGAGAAAGTGGAGATGGTAGGAATGGGCACGAGTGAAAAGTCCATTTCTAAAACTTTCTGACCACAAACTGAATATGGGCTTTGTTTCCTGTGAGGAAGCTTCCTTCCCTGTTTTCAGCCCCATGCAAGACAGCAGCACCCTTTTTTTTTGGCAGTCAGTTGTTTTAAGGATATCTGGCTGAAATACTGACTTCCTAATACAGATCCCAGTGTGGTTAGACAGAAGTTTTCAAGCAACCCAGCATCTGTGTTTTGCAAATATTAAGTGCCATGCATTTCAGCTTACAGTTATGGAAAATAGAGACTCTTAAAGCTGTCAGTGTTACTAATTATCATGGCACTGGCAAGGGACGGTGCTGCTCGCTTAGTGTGCCTCAACCTTGTCATGGCTCGCTGCCTGAAAATGTGAGGTTATTGGTATTCTTAGAAAATGGTCTTGATCAGCCGGGGCTTAGACAATATGGCTGGGAAAGTAAATTGTGATGGCTGGGATGGCACAGGCCATCCCTGTCTGAGAGTCAATCTGCAGATAAAGCCACACTGGGAATTCCCTGAGCTATGGGCCCATGGAAGCTGCCGTCCTAGAAAAATGGACGAAAGCGTATCATCAATATGAGCTAGAATGTACCCTGGACACAAGAACCACATCCCCTCCCTAAAAATGCTACCTGGCTTAAAATGTCAGGTCCTTTTCCCAGAGGTAATCAGATTCCCTTTCTCCTGCCTGCAACATTTTCTTGGTTTAAGACAATTTAAAGAAGTGGACACTCTAAAATGAGTTACCTCGCCTTAGTTCCAGCCAATCCCTTCCCACCAATAACGAACTAATAACAGTAGATACAAGTGGAAAAAATAAGTTTTCTAACAAGTGAAACAGCAACAGGCAAAAAATAGCAGTGAATAATCACTAAATACAAAATTGCTAAATCTCACAAACTCCATAGGAACAAAGAGACACCCAAATTGGCAGGGTACCACCCCCTTCCAAGATAGCACACCCCACTGCCAACTGCATATAGGGAGACAAAGGGAAAATGGTGTCGGATCTGAACCTTTTAAAGGGATTCACGCCTCCTTAGCGCAACTGCAGTTGCGGTTCTGGCTGTGCTGCTTGGCCATAAACAGCAATGATTTTTTGGACACAGATATG
Organism: Promerops cafer; assembly: GCA_013398275.1. NCBI lineage: Eukaryota > Metazoa > Chordata > Aves > Passeriformes > Nectariniidae > Promerops > Promerops cafer. Next base: position 1,186,777 of record VZSE01027393.1, read on the forward strand.
GAATACAATAGCATTTTGGGTTACCTAGGACACATATACCCTTGGGAGAATGTTTGCTCATTGGGCAGCAAACCTTAAGCGCTGTCCTCTTGGCAGTTATAAAAAGCTGGTGAAATTTACCTAGTTTTTGGTGGAGATCATCACTTCAGACTAAGCTCTTAAAACACATTAAGTACTGACCATGCCCATGACATCTTCCCATGTGGTCTTCCTTCCTGGACACTTTTTGGGACCCATGCTCAGGTAAGTTCCCAAAAATTATTCTTTCCAAACCCCAGTGTTTTCCCAGCAGTGCTCACTTTAAGCTTTGTAATAGCTGGACCATCCTTGTTACTGCCTGCTATAGAGCTGCCCCACCGCCCAGGCAAACCTGCCAGCTCCCCTCACCTTCCTTGGGAGGGGTTTGCTTAACCATTCCCCTTGCACAGCACTGGATGGCAACAACCCTTGCACAGAGTTGTTTGACAGTGATTACAGAGGTGAAAACCAAGTATCAGACATGGAAGCATCTGCAGCTGCCATTTCTCTTCTTCAGGCTCATGTCATGAGTTCATCCTGGTAAGCAGCTGATGAGGATGAGAGGAGGGTCTGTTGCTCAGATGTCTCCCTGGCCACCAGTCAGCCCATCAGAGCTGGATGTGCAGTCTGTCACAGAGGTGGGGTGAGCGTGGTGCTCAGCAGCAGCACTGCAGGAGCCAAGTGCATTGAGGATAAAAAAACTGTTGTTCTACTCCAGGTAATTATAAGGGAACATAGCAGAGTTAGGCATCAAGGTATTGGAAAGTGTTACAGTAACAAAGAAACTCATGAGGAAGGTGGAGAAATTTTTATGATGTGGCATCAGATTAATGACCTGTACAATGGCTGCAGTAAAAACAGCAGCATACAGATGCTAGAACATTTGTAGAACACATTTTTTCAAACCATAACCAATGCCTGTAATTTACTAGGATGTTAAAAAAAAAAGAAAAAAGAAAATTATATGTTCACTGACAAAGCCAGTTCTTGCAGTCTCTGAAGCCTTCTCAGGCATAGTGCAGGCAGCAGTTCCCTGTAGTACTTCTTATATAATAGCTGGATTTCCTATTAATTTTCAGATACTGTTTGTAGATAATCAGAGAAGTACCAGATGCTGGAGAAACCACTTCCCTGACATAACAAGGAATTATATATCTCTTGCAATTAGATCATCACAAAATGAAAGGAAAGCAGGCATCAGTCTGCCTTTCCTGCATCCAGTGGCACTTAAACAATGAGTACAGTTTCTGTTACTATTGCTGGCAGCCCTCCAGCAGCACTTTGAAAAGGCAGCGTGGCCTCCCTGTAAACTGATAAACAATCTTGTAAAGCAACAGGAACAAGAACATTCAAGTCTTTGTTGAATTTTTACTTGAGTAGAGAACTAATTGGCATCTTTTTGTGCAGAACAAGCAGGGTCAACTCCATTTCCAGAGGCAGATTATTTTAACCAGAATCCAGAGTCTCTGTAGTTAATGGAATAAACCCTAGGAATACTAGGGTTTAGGAGATGCAGAAATTGTTTTCTCAAAGAGTTCTGGTTGTGAAACAACTGAACTCAGTTGACAAAAAAAAAAAAAGATAAAATAAATGAGTCCTAGCTATGTTGATGGCTTCAAAATGCATTCATTATCACTACAAAAGCAGACATGTCATCCTCACATGGGATGCTGATGTCCTAAAGTAACATGTGATTACTGGCTGTACCATTCAGATAAGTCTCCCCCAGAGAGGGGATGATATTCTCACCTCTGATCTGGGCCAAATAATAAAGAATGTCCTGAAATCTTTTGTACAAAGCTGCCACTGCCCACCAAGATGCAGAGTGCTCTCTAAGGAGTGGGAAATGTGCTCAGATAAATGCATGACACCTAATTATCTTCCTTCATGTAGTGTTCTGGCATGTCCCTGCCTGCTACAAATTATACCAGGGCAAATTCAGCTCTTGGTAGGACTCATTCTCTGGACAACTGGGAGGAGAAAGCTTGCCCCTGTGGATGACCAGAGTATGACTTTAGATATACCATGGTGACTAGGTGTACCAGAGCAGAAGATGTACCCCATGCAGTCTGCAAACCCCACACAGACAGCTAAAGCACTGAGCAAGTGAGGCTCCACCTCAGCACATCAGGCAAGCAAATCACCAACACCTTAACCTCTCTGGGGACAATTTCACTATCCTAAAAGAGAGCACAATAATAAATCAGTTCATTCAAGCAAGAACATTTCTATATTTACATTATAAACCTCTATCAAGCACAAGAGACCACTTGTTCTGTTTACTGCAGATATAAGCCATACTTCTTCTCAGGCAATTGAATACCACTCTGAGGGCTCAAAACAGTTGTCTAAAATTGGAAAGCATCTTTTTGGGGATATTTTTTATTTTACTCACATCTGGACAAACAGTCCAGATACCAATAAACAAAATAGGTCAAAACTAATAGCTAGAAAAGAAGTCTTGCAACACACTCTTTACCTACCCACTTACCCTTGAGGAAACAACATGGTTAGCACAGTTGAGACAGGAAAACAACAACCACAAAGACGATTCATCAAAGCCAGCTCTGAGAGGTACTTTTCATAATGGGACAGACAGGAAGAGGGTATTTACCCACAAGAAGAACACGCAGTGTTTCCAACCCCACATCTTTATAGGTGCTGCATCGGTGGACCTCCAGCAAAGGCAGCATTGTGCCAACACACAGCTGGTAACACCTCTGCTGCCTTGGTGTGGAGGTACCAACTTTGGGATGTTCTATGGCTCAAAGCCACAAAAGAGATTTCATGTATCCTTGCTATGGATCACCTCAGCAAATTTTCAGTCTCAGAGGCCTTCCAGGAAGATCTGGATAAGTCCAAGACAGAAAGCCCACAGTCTAGTTACAAGGGGCCGGATTAGCTATATAGCACCCATATACAAATGCTGTGCATTTTTTTAAGAATTAGTTAATGTCTCACAAGAATTTCAACTGCCAAGTTTTATGAGCAAAGAAATCTAGACACAAACATCTTGAGTTGGTACAGACCTTATTTCACAAAGGGTACTAGCAAGCACTACTAAGTGGTAGTACACCAGACTAATTTACTAATTAGATACACAGAGCTATTTCCAGGCACTATTTCCACAGACTTTCCAAGGTTCACACCCTGCTGTGAAATGGTTGAGATCCACTGTGATCAACGGAATCAGCCTTAGATTTATATAACCTGATAAAATGTCTTAGACTTCTGAATAACTGCCTTAATGGATTCCTGCTAAGTTATATATGAATTGCTTTGAGGAGTTGGAGTGGATAAGAGAGATGCTATATAGGCTTCAAGCCTTTGTATCTTTTAGTGCTGATAAAGGATTTATATTTTATTTGTTTCAACCTTGGTAATAAATGAAAAAGTATCTAACTGACTCTGTAAATGATGCAGAGGATCAACAAAAACACAGGAAAACAGCACTTCTAAGGAAAATATCATTAGGAATGAAAATTCACTGGAGTTGTATGAACTCCAGGTCTCTTAGGACAATATTACTTCATATCTCCCCTGAGAATAAAAAAAATTAAAGGCAAGTGCAACAGTGGTAATAGAGCTCAGTGAAATGCCATCTAATGCACAAGGCCCAAGTTGTGAGGAGGTAGCCAACATGGCTAGTGATGGCTACTGTGAATTGCACAACTAGGCACCAAAGTCTTCTCTGTTCTTGTGGCAAACATTATTTTGCATACACACTCATATTTATAAGTCTGTCCTTAGCTATTGCTGCTATTTTCCCTTGTCTCCACAGTCAGCAGAGCAAAACCATCACTGCCTATAGGATTTGTCATTGCAGGCTACACATGAAGACTAATCCCTAACACAAATTTGTCATTCTTATCCAAGTCAGGAGGCAAATCAGCACAAACACCAGCAGTTTAGCATTTCACCACTTTGCAGCAATACTGCATGCTACAGAAAATATATCTATCTGTTCTCAGCTCCAGGGAAACTGGGTCATCAAAAGTGTTTCCTCCTTCACCACTGTTTTACATCTGAACACACAGAAACGGAAGTGTTACTCCAGTGTCCAAGCTTGTGATGACCCATGAAATAAATCCACCTCACCCAACCAAGTTAATGAAGGGCAAACACAAGCCTCACTGGGAATAATTTTTCAAACCATTAGGGCTGGGATAAAAGTGTCACATGTTTTGCTTCAACAGCTGAAAAAAAATAGCCATACCACTGCTCTAATATGTGCATGTCATTTAGCAGCCCAGTTGATGTTGCTTGTGACAGCCCTAACTTCTCTGCAAGATGCTGTATGCCTACAGCTTTTTCTGTTTCAAGTAAGAAGATAGTGCTTTTAGAAGGACCATCTTTTCTGTCCAGTAATTTACAGCCAAAGAAGTTTGGTAAACTCTGTAAAGAGATGCTCCAGAAGGCTGCACCTCACCTGGGAAACCTAGAAGGGGAGTAAGAAGAAAAGGTTGCACATACATAACTTTACTACTGGTTGAAGTAAGGAAAGATTGACGGAGGGTCAGAAAGCTTTGTGTGGAAATATAGGTCTCTAGATGAGCCTGCTTGCATTTTTAGTAATGTGCTGCTCTCTAATCTCAGCATTTTATGCTGCTGGTTCTCATGAGAGAGTCTCCAACTGCCCTCCAATACACGGTCAAGATGGTGAAGTGTCTGTTCAATGTACTCTGAAGAGAGGCACAAAACACACTGCAGAGGAAGAAAATGCCTCCAAGAGACTCAACATCTCCTCAGAGTTGGCCAGGCAAGGAGATGTTGGCCCGAAGGCTTTTTTGACTGTGGTCCTGTGTTTGACAGAGGAGGACTGGGGAAGAGAATAAGGCAAATCAGTTTATTTATAATTCCCTTCTTAATGCTTCTATCCTTTTCTGTCTGACTCAGTCTCTGCCCCATAGCTGGAATTCCCGTGTCAAAACATGAGCCATTTGAATGAATTTTAGTACGACTGATCCTTATATTATTAATAATATTGTTACATTATTAGGATAACTATAATAATTCAGAAAATGCACATTGTTTATATTCTTTAAATGTTCATTCCATTTGCCTTTTTAAAGAAAATTATCTTTTTCTTGAGTTTTTTATAAAGATCTCAAGTATTTTCAGGTGTCTCCCCTCTCCCCCTTGCCCAGGCAGTGTAGCCACAGTTGGATTTTCATGGGGGCAGTTCAGACCTGAGACTTCCTTTCCTCCTGTACAGAGGTGATCCTCAATCTCTGCCTGCCTGCTCTCAGAGGCTGTGCAGAAAGGGCAGACACAGCTTCTTGGCCCCTAGATGAGTTCACAAACCATGGGAGAGCAAAAGTAGCTCACTGCATGTGTGCCAGACAGGCTCACTGAACTGTTCCCAAACTCATGAGGTTGGTGCTAGGACTGCTGTCCTGCCTGTCATTCTGCTCCTGCCTTAACAAACCCATAGTTTTCAGTCACTGCTCTTGTGCTTTCGAGGGACTGCCAGCAGCCTAGCTCCTGTAATGCTGAAAGAAACAAAGCATGGGACGACGTGCTCACACCCACAACCAGCTCTTTTGCTGGCACTGAGCCACCCTCTCCCTGCGGAGCCAGCAACCCATTTAAGGGTACACATTGCTGCACCATAACCCAAGTGACATCAGCGATGCTCCCATTTGGCACCCATACATGGCAACATTATGACAGCAATAACATAAACCAGATCTCTGCAGCTTTCACAGCTCCTCTGTAATAACTGAAAACTGACACAAACATTACTCTGACATCATCCAAGTGAAGTCATAGTAAGCTTTGGACCTGTATGGAAAATATTTTAATAAATGAGGTCTACATCATTTCTGTTTTACAGAAATAACCTTGTTCAAAACATTTTAATTTTAGCACAGTCAATTAGTGAAACTCAGTGTGTTTCATAGACCTAGCAAAAATCGAAGCAACTTAAATCAAATTGTGGTGTGTTCACTGGTTAGGCATATGCAAGAGAAATCACAAAGGGTTGTGTTTACAGACCTTCCCAGGCCTGTAGAAGGTAGCCAATATGGCTTTCCTGGTATATTGCTGGAGCAAATGACAACAAAAAATTGATACTAGGTAGAAGACCAGCAGATCGGCAAACATCAAGAATGAGTTGGCTCTCTACAGTTGGCTTAACTGTGCCTCCTGCAGTTTGTTATAACATCACTTGCACATGGAAGCAGATGGTTTGCTACACATCAGTTTACTATGCCTCTCTTTCACTGACTTTTTTTCAATTCAGTCTGTGCATTTTTATTCAAAAGGGGACCATATGGTCCCTCTGAGGTACTTTATAAATAATTGTATATTTACAGTAGCAATTGAAACCAGAGTCACATGTTTGCCTTCAGGAAAGCAGCTGAAAGTAGCTGGGTACTATAGGATTTGGAATTATTTTCTCAGTACAGCATAGAAATATGCAATGAATAATTCAATAAAAATTGATTTCACATGGCCTTCCTGACTGTGTTTGTTCTGCTACTGCTGCAGAACACAAGGTTCATAATCAGAACTGGTCGAAGAGAGATGGGGTCATGTGCACCCTGAGAGCATCTCTTCCATCCGTCATTTGCAGGCTGGAGCAATGATCCTGTGTCCCTGCTTTGTCAGGGGCTGGATTCAGCTCTCAGTGAAGGAGGGCCTAGGAAAGATGGTGCTGTGTCCCTAGGAGACCCTACTTTACTTCATCTTTGAGGCCTGCAGGGGCTGGTTTGAACATCTAGTTCAGCCCTTCCCCAGCAGGGCAGTTTTCCAGGTGCAGATTGTTGGAGGACAGCCAATATTTAGCTAGCACCACGTCCTCAGACACTCTGAGGATTAAAGGCTCCTGTGAAAGACTGGCACCCTAGTGCTTCTTCTGCTCATCCTTCCCCTTCCTCCCCATGGGCCTGTTTGGCCATATCCTACTTCAATCTCAGCAAAGAGCAAATTACTCTAAGAAAAAAGCCCAGCTGTCTGAAGAAACAAGACCACAGTTACTCATACAACTTGGTGACTGAAGTGACTGAATTAGGGGCCACCCTTGCCTCTCCCTCCCCTCCTGCCCCATACATTTTCAGCACTGTCCTTGTTTTTGCACAAAAGAATGAAAGACAAACCTGTACCACCCCAGTACCAAGGGAGGGTGTACAAGGTCAGATGTCCCAGATACTCTGTCTTCCCACTGGGAAAGATTGCCTCAAGAGTTCATCTCCTGCTTAGATCAATAAATAAGAGCATATTTTTAAGTGCCTCACATTGATATTATCGGCCAAGATATATGAGTGAGAGTGCTACTCTGGAAGGTTCAATATCTCTTTGTAAATACTGTCTACTTACTTGAGGGCTTAACTGGGGACACTGGAATAAGCATGGCCCCTGACCCACTAATCCCACACCTTCAGCCTGAGATCTGGGCTTCTCTAAAATGGAAAATCCTGTACTCCGATTCCTACCTCATTTACCACCCCCCTGGCACAGTGCATTTGAGTCTCTAAGAATTAATACTGGATAAAAATGAAGATAAAACTGATTCCACTGAGATGGCAACATTATAATTCTCTTTACTTTTCATTTTCGATGTCTCACACTGCTGATGAGTAATGAGATTTACTTTTCATTATGATCCTCTGGGTTGATGCCTAAGAAGAGCACTGGAAGCTGCGATTTACCAAGCTAGGAGGCAAGATTAGGTGGGTTATGTAAGCAAGACAGAAAAATCAATCATGAATGAAATCTAGACTCATTTCAGTGTTGTGTTGAACCCTGCCCTCTCACCTTCAGCTTGAGAAAAATTGCAGAGATCTGTACAATGATTTGAGAAGTGGCTTTGAAGCACTGTCCCTTCTACTCCTTTGCATCTTGGCTGTTCATACTGCCAGATGCTGCCAGCATCTTCTGCCTTGGTTATCCAACACATTCACCAGTACCTCATGCAGAAATATGTGCTGATTTGTTTCTCTCATGCAAGTATGAAAGAAAAGTAGCATAACATATACTTGCAGCCCCAGCTGATTAAGTCTTCTCCTCAGTTATCAGTAAATATGGACAGGAGTAAGGTGATGGTTTGCCCACCAAAAGCATGGTGACCATGGGGACAAGAACTGCCAGCCCTAAGCTTCCCCAGGTGAAACAGTAGGAATGGCATGTGATGGGCAGTGGGGCAGACTGGGTTTGCAGGGTTCAGAGATGTCAGGTCTCATGGTGCTTCAGTTCTTTGCCTTAAGAAAGCTAGAAGATGCATTGCCTGGAATTGCTGCTTTTTTTGCCACTTTGTGGTTCTTTCACTGAGAGTGTGAGGAGGGCTGCCCACCTGTATCCCCACTGCAGTTGCTGACTGTCCTATCCACCCCTGCACCTTGGGTAGGTCACCCTGCAAAAGCATCTGCAGGAGCATGAGCTTCTAAGTGGAAAGCCACTTACCTGCTACTATCTTCCTTATTGCGGATGGAACGTTTTAGCCCTCTTTCCTTATTTTAAGAGCAAAAAAGAAGTTTTGATTTTCACTGTTTTTCTTTCTAAGCTTGACAACCAGAGTATTCACAGTAACAGAGTAAGGTACACTTTAATGTGTTTCCATTAGCAGGACCTCTGACTCCTCTAACTCCACAAAGTTATTTAGGCTCCTAATAATAAACACAAGCACCAGGTTTGCCCTGGATTTACAACTGAAATGTCTCTGAAGATCTGGATCTAAGTGGCCATATCAGCAAACCCATGAAACTAATTTTACGCAGACAGCTATCAAATCCATAGACTAATCAGCTAAAAAATAGAGATTGCTTTTTGCTAATGGCTTTCATTAATAATTATTTTGCTGTTATTGGTAATATTAGTTTAAACTCTTTTTCTCCTGATAGGATCCCCTTAAAAGTCCCAATGCAATGCTTGATACGAATACACTGTATAAGTTCTGTGCTTCTGCAAAAACTCCAGTTGGTAAAACTGACATAAAAATGAGAAATACATTTTTTTCTCTAAACTAGTTCACTGTGATGAAAGGAATAAGCAAAATACCTAAGAAACCTGAATTTTTAAAGTGTTATTTTTTCATGCAGTCTACACTGTTACTGGTTTAGCAATCCTACCTTTAAAGGTATAGACCCATTCTAAATATGCCAGACCAGACAACATACTGATGCAAATAATAATTTCACGTATTTAATCAAAGCAGATTTAACTTTTGTTAAGTGACAACCAGATCAAATAGTATATGTACTCTATTTATAGCTTTACTCCAGAACTCCACATTGTCCCTGACATAGTAAAATGACACCTTCCACAAAGGCAAGAAATCCATTGACTTCATATTCTAAACAAACCATTGTTAAAATAAATGGAAGTCTCTTAACTCTTAACAATAGTGAGTCAGATAGATCTGACCTCTGCGGGTGGGACTTTAATTATGCCCACTATGTTTAAGAAAGTACAGTATTGTAATAATATTATTCATTGCATTCCAAGAGTTCCATCAAAGGCTAGACAATCCCAGGAAATGATGCACATCCTCACTTACAGTACAGCTAAATTGCTAAATATATCCGGTCATATCAAACCTGATCCTGTGAAGTTTTGGCATTGCCACTTAATAGGAATTAATAATATCTTTGGTTGCCTCTTTCCCTAAGTGAGTCATTGTGCCCAATCACAGATTTTAGCCCTCTTTTAAAAAGGATAACCAGAATAAAATTCCAGCAAAACCCAGTGGTATCAGTGCTGTACAATGAAGTGTTCGTGATGGGTGGAAGGAAGAGGGTGAATAAGTGCTTATCCGGCGGGGAAAGCCAGGGATGGGTAATGTATAGAGGCCAGGAGGGCTGCTGTAGGGAGGGAGATTGCAACGTGACATAAAAATGGTGTCTCCACCGGGTCTGTGGCTTCTGTTCACCAGCTCAGTTATGAGTCAGAACTGCCCAGCAGCAGACTGCCCTCCCGCAGAGTGCCATGGTGCCACCTACAGCTTCTTCTGCCTGGCTGCTGGGAAACTCCATCAGGAGAGAGAAACTCCATATCTCCTTCAAATGGTGTGGTTAACTGATACCTAACATGACAATTAATTTTGAACTGACTTCATTGCAGTGAACAGAAAAGTTGTCTGAAAGGAGTTGCTGCAGTAATCCTCTTTTTTTTTTCTTTTTTTTTCTTTTTTTCCCTAGAAATGCAGGATGCTACTGCTCAGTTAAACCCCTCAGTTACAGCCAGCAGAGCCCACATAAACAACTGCAGCCTTATTCCAAGTCATAGGCTGTGTTTTAGATCCTGGTGAAATATGGTTTCCTGGTGGAAATTAGTCACGATATTCAACATCTAGAAAATTAAACTTTTTCCCTAATCTTATGTTTCCATTGCAGCAGTTAGGTGTGTAGCCAGGTTCCTGTGCTCACTGGCACTCAATCTCACTATTTAGCTTTGCTGAAGGGCTTGCTAAACCTCTTCCCTGTTGACAACTGCTTTTCCTCTGTGTCTTTGCTCTCTCTTTGAAAGCTTACTGATCATTTATGTCTGGAAGACAGCAAGCAGGAAACCTGCCAGCACTCTGGTAGGCAGCACCTTTCGTCCCAAGCCAGAAGGAGCATCTCCTGGGATGCTTTGACCTCCGTCTCCTCAAACCTAGCTCCACCATGCGGTTGGTTGTGTTAACGGGCATCTTCGGCGGCTGCAGGCGTACAGTAGCTGCTTGCTGCCTGCTTTACAGGAGTTGCCCCAGGAAGGTTCTGTGATGGGGTTTTCTAACTGCTCATCCTAATGCTCAACTGGGGAAGAGGTCCTATTCAAAAATGACTCCGCATCGTTTCCCACAATTATCTAGGTAACTATAGTTTGAGAAAATGTGGACAATTGTAGCTAGCATACGCGGTTTTTGTTTCCATTTAAAAATGGAAACAAAATTTAAAAATTTCAGGAATTATTAGTTCAGAATCAAATGAAAATCCACATTTCCCATCTAAAACTTAGAAATCTGCTTTACAAAAACTAGCACAGAAATCCCCATAAACTACTGCCACAGGAAGTGTTCCCAGGAGCTGGGGGGAAGAAAGGGAGGGGGAACATGTACAAGTTGGCTGACATGAGTTTTCTTCTTGCCACATGCAAGTCCAGGGATCCAGCTTGCTCCAGGGCCACCTCATAAACAGCCTCTCCAGAGAGCTTGCTGCATGGCTCTGAGCAGTGGCACAAGAAGGCTGTCCATCACTCCCACCACAAAAAAAGAGAAGCATACAGCAGCCGCCATCTGGTAATTTCATCTCAGCCTTAGAATGGTTCCCAGCCTATTCTGGAAATACTTTGGAAAGCAGGGGAAGCAGAATAATTGCTTTCATGGGCAGCAGTGCTCTCCAGGCCACCACAACACCAGCCTCCCACATGAGCTAATATTTTGATTCACTGATATGGGAAATGGCATCAAGGAAACACTGAGTTTGCAGGGCTAAAGAACATTCAGCATATCCAACATTCTGGAGGGGTTGGCTGAACTCTGCTGGAGAGGTGCAGTCTCAGTGTTGAGATCTCAATTTTGTTTAAAAGCTACAAAATTTTATTTGAAGTCTCTTTACCACTTGTATTATAGACTTTAAAGCAGCTGGAAAGAAGTTGTCAGACAAAAATAAATACTCTTATACTATGTGCTTACAATGTTAGTGGACAGTGTACCTCAGTACTTGAAAACACAGAGTTTGCCACAGATCAGGTATAGACTCAGCGACCATTTTAATGTTGAATTGAGCAGGTCATTACTGACTCCCCTTAACAGTTCAGTGTTATTAATAGCTACAAAATATATAACGTGCTCCCTCAGCAGAAATATGGCTATTTTGCTCACACTTTATAATGCTTCCTTTTCACTAACCTAGGAAGACAGCATTAATAGGATCTACTTAACTCTTTTGGAAATTTTGAAATTTATAGAACTATTCCATATGATAGCATTTCCTGTTGTGGTTTTTTGGTTTTTTTTTTTTTGTTTGTTTGTTTGTTTGTTTGGGTTTTTTTTGCATACTTGCTGAAAAGCATCTTGGTAGAAAAGGCCATGAAGGTCCTGATGGACACCCAGTTGACCATGAGCCAGCAAAGTGGCCTTGCTGCAAAGAAGACAAGTGTTCGGCTAAGTATTGCCTGCAGGTTGAAGGATGTGATCCTTCAGTGGGGAAGCTACACTTGGAGTGCTGTGTCCAGTTCTGGGCTTCCCACCACAAGAGTGATATTGAGCTATTTGAGAGAGTCTAGCTAAAGACCACACAGACGATGAAGGGATTGGAGCACCTCACATAGGAGGCAAGGCCAAGGGATCTACGACTGTCCAGCCTGGAGAAGAGGAAGCTCAAGGGGATCTCATGAGTGTGTACAAACACCTGCAGGGAAGGTGTAAAGAGGATGGAGCCAGGCTCTCTTCAATGGTGCCCAGAGACAGAATCCAATACAACAGACACAACCTGAAACACAGCCGGTTCCCTCTGAATACCAGGGCACAGATTGCCCATGGAGGCTGTGGTGTCCATCTGTGGAACATTCAAAAGCCATAAAGACATCATCCTGGGCAACCGCCTTTAAGTGGCCCTTCCTGAGCAAGGGGAGGTTGGACCAGATGACCTTTAGAGGTCCCTCCCAACCACAAGAACTCTGCAATTCTGTGAATTCTGTTTGATAAACAAATGGATACAAAACCATCCTGTGTAGGCATATCACAAGGAAGCATCCAATGTAAAAAGAAAGACCACAAAGAGCAACATGTTGTTACGGAGTTGTGGGCAATGAGAGCCTTTACCTGCAGTCACTCCACCTAAACTGGTCTATGGTAGCAGCAACATGTGGGGCTAAGAATATAATTAAGACATTCTTTCCTTCAACAGCTGGCTAATTTGGTTTGATGGCTCAAATCCCTTCTGATTTCTGACATTATATGACAGTTACAACCCAGTCCCTCTTTTTATCCACTGGGCCTATTGAAGAGATTATGGCTTTTCCTTTCAGACACCACTCCAAATTTTGTCTTCTACTTCTGTGTCCCATGAGCCTTGCTTAGGTGATGTGTTCATACCATGGCAGCCTCACTGTTCTGCCATGCAGAGCTGAGAGCAGCAGGGACAGGGACCCACAGCATGCAGCATGCCACACAGCTCTGATGCCAAGGACTGCAGCAGAGGGGGTATCAGAAGGTGCTCAAGTCACAGAATTATTATTGGGAAGGTTACTTCCCTATTTTTAGTTAGTATTTACAGGCATAAAAAGTGCCTAGAGTTTTAGCTAAATTTTTCTTTCAGCATTTTAAATACAAAGGAGAAGCAAACTTCATGTGGAAAAAGCTTCACTGCAAAAAATTCTGGCTTAAGTGACAAGAATATTTTTTAATGTAACCATAGAACAAAATAAATCAAAACAGCCTAGAAAAACCCCAGAGCATGTGATGATGGGCCTAAGAAATAATTATAGTTTTCCTTAATTTTACAGCCTGTGGGTAATCTCAGCAATTCAACAAAACTCTTCTCAGAGCATAAAGCTAGCACCTCCTCTAGTCCAGCCTTGACGGTGGCTGCATGAATGTGAGCACCATAACATTAACAACTCCTCCACCTAGCTGCCTTCTTCCATAATGTCATCCTGAGCAGCTGCAGACAAGCAGAGGCTTGTTAAAGTGTTATTTTGGGGTAAATGTCAGAAATAATTAATTTCAACATGATTTTGAACATACTGTTCTCAGAGTGTATTAAGTGGGGTATACTTTTAGTAGAGTGGATTCTGAGTTCTTCTTTTGAGTAAAAAGATTTTTAGTATGCACTAAAAATACTCCAGTGGTATTATACATGATTAAGGGATGTTCTTTTTAGTGGTGCCCTTATTAGCGAGTGTGCTATGAACAAATGTGTTTATTAGATAGCGAACAGCACTTCAGTTTGCATTGGACCATTAGCTAGCAACCTCTCTGCTGACTCTACTGGGTGATCAGCTGGGGATTACTGTCTAGGGACTGTAATAACATAGCCCAGTTTGGGTGCAATAAGCACTAATTATGCTGTCAAGATAAAGTATTTGATAATAATAAAAACTAAACAATTGTTTGGAAAAGCTGATGGTGGTGGTGTTGGCAACCGATGTAATTCATGTGAGCTACACAGCAAATAATCTGAAGCTTGAAAAGATTTTTTATAAAGTTATGGCGAAGTTTTGTTCTTATTTTAGTCACTTGGATTATTGCCAGTTATGCTTAGGACATGACATTTTCTGAATGCATTTAAAGAAACACACACAACTCTAAAAAGTAGTTAATAGAAGAAATGGCCTGAAAGTCTTCCAAGAAGCTTCTCAGGCCCTGAGAGCTGCTGCCTCAGAAAAATTCCTTTTTCCACCTGTGAGACACTGAATTACATTTTTGTTTTCTGCCTTCTGTGAAGAAGAGCCACGCAACCATCACAGGGAATCAACTTGGCTGACTCAGACTTACTGAAAAGATGAAATTAACTATCTCAAAATCAAAACAATTAAGTAAAACTATTTTTTCTCATCACTGCCTCACCAAAACATCACCAAAAGTGAACATGGATTGTATTCTGCCCTCTCTGGGCACTTTGTGACAAGTTTGACTGACTCATGTGGAGCAATCAAAGAGGATATTTCCATCTCTGGTTACCCGCTTTTGCATTTTGCTGATGGTTACCACCTTGCAACAGAGAGCAGAAACAATGTTTCAAACTGCATGGCAGATTATTGCAAAGAACCATCAGTTTGGGATTTATTTGTATTGTGTATGGTTGTTTTATTTTTACCAAAATGGAAACCTTTGGGAGAGGGACAGATTAGGCAGGAGGGGAAGGTAATATCTCTTGGTATGAAAAGACAGACGTTTTCTGGAGACACTGTTCTGCATCATGTTCTTTAACTTCTCTTGCCCCACAACTTGATAGCACGGTATGTTGGATTTCAGAGACTCCTGTTCATCCTGCTACTGCCATTGCTAAACCTCAAAGTTATGGATACGGATTTCCTCAACAGGAGGAGTGGCAAGTGCAGGAAACTTTGAGAAGTCTGGTGTATTCAAAATCTCAAGGAAGGGCAAAGGACACTGCAGGATTCAACATGCTGGGCAACCAAGGAAGACGAAGATTTCAAAGCACCTTTGAACTGTAGTAGTTAATCAATACTTTAGAGAAAGGAAATCTGTGCTAAAGACATAGCATTTTAAATGAAATATAAGGAGCTCTTCTATAGTAGAACCAGCAAGGGCCAAAGAGTGTTCTTAATCTCTCAAGGTTAAATAAAGAATTTCAGAAAAATTGTCCATATCTGTCATGTAAAAATATCAACTAATGAACATTTTGCATCTGTTTAAAAAATAAAAATCTTTTAGATATTCATGTGAGTACAAAAATACTGATTCACATGAAACAACGCTATTTAGATTGCAGTATTATAGTGTTCTCCAGTATTGTTCAGATTGCATAAACTCTTGATAGATAAGATGTTTTCATCCCTTGAGGTAAACAAAAATAAGAAAAAAATATAGGGAAGGAACACTGTTTTCTAAGTTTGTTGATGTCCGTGAGTGCTGGGACACAATAAAAAGCAGATCCTCCCTCTGTGGAGTGTAGCTGCCTAGGGCTTGGCTGCTGGCTGGGGTTAAACCATGGCATCAGTTAACTTCATTCCCTCTCATCCTCCTCTTGCTCTGTCACACACAGTCCCAGAGCAAAACCTTTTCATCCAATGAGTTCAAGCCCATGTGTGCCTTTAATTTGAGTTTAACTTTGATTTTATTTAGCTATCTCCTACAGTTCTAAGATGAAGGGTGGTACTTACACCCAACACTTTAAACAATATTTATGTCAACCTGTTGTTACACCAAGTTTGAGTGAAACCAGTAAGCCTGTTCAGGGTAGTGAAGAGAAACATTATGTAATATGGTTCAGCTTAAGTTCAATGGACTAAATTGGTTCGACAGGTCATCATCCCACAAATTAGAACAAATAATTTGGAACAAGGAAAGAACGGTGACTATTTTTGCTAAGAAGTGCACTGTTGGATTTTTGTTAGAAATTGTTAGGTTTGTACATACTAGTGTTAAAAGCTCCGAGGATTTTTTTGTCTTAAGTCTGTGAATAAATGTGTTTGGTCACAGCACAGTACTAGGATGCAAAATGCTCTGGGGAACTCCTGGAATAATTAAAGAATGGTGTCTCCATGACAGGAAAACACCCATCCCATTTCTTGCCGAGGAAACAATATGGCTATATATTATAAATTATGGCTAATTATCTCATATCCTGTTTCCTCAGAGGCCTAAACACAGGAAGCCTTTTCTTCTTCCAGATATTCAATATTGCTGTTAATAGCAACTTTCATTTCTACAGTGGGATGTATTCCAGAGAATTCCAGTCTATCTCCATGGAGCATAGTCAAAGTGTGACCAACAACCTGGCACAACAAGAGAAAAATTCCAGCCAAGACCATTACAAAATTCTTCTGATCCTATACAAAAGGGTTGCTGCTACCCACAAAGAACTGAGAAAGTCTGACATCCTAGGGTTTTGTCCAAGATCTTCAGCTTCAGAGCTAGAACATACTTTATATGAACAGGAAACTCCTAGGAACTGATATGTGGATACTGACGAAATACTGTGATCTGAAATATGTGCTGTCAAATTTTATCTGATCTGATCCCATCCATCTTTTGAAACTTGGTTTTGCCAAAGATTAGGCCAACAGAGAAAAATTGTACATACTTTACTAAATGGCAAATGTGGCTGGTTCAAATGTCAATAGTAGAATCAGTAACAACTGACCAGTATCTTTGAGTGAATTAGAAGACCAAAAAAAATCCAAACCAAACCCAACCCAATCAAACAACCAACCAACCAAAAATCCAAAGCAGAGGCTTGATAACTTCGTTTGCAACATGGCGGCTAGCATTTGTGATTCTTGGGTTTGTCCTGTGTAGGGCCAGGAGTTGGACTTTGATGATACTTGTGGATCTCTTCCAACTCCGAATATTCTGTGATTCTGTGATTTATTAAAACAAATACAAGAAAAAAAATAAAGAAGAAAAAAGGAAACAGAACAGTTGTCTATACTGTGACTGACTATACTCTCAAAAAAGACTTTTTTAGGTGTTAGACCATACTTTATATTCCCTTTGGCTGAAAAGAAGTCTGAAATTCCTCACTAGTCTGTGTTAACTCATCCCACTTACTTTTATTTATAGACTATCATGCTGTATTTCTAAACAATGAAAATTGCAAGCAAAGACATACTTCATGTAAATAAAAAACGAGTCTTTCAATCAAACAGTTTTTAAAACAAGAAAAAAATGAAAAGCTCTATCACTGAAATATTGTTCTCTGTGCAGCCAAGTATTCGAGGCATCTTGACAAAGAAAACATACAACCTACTTACTTGGAGATACATACACAGATATATATATATATATATATATATATATCTCTCAGAATTTTAAAATTAAAATTTCCCTAAAAAGAAATGAGAATGCCGGTACCAAAGACAGAGACTTCAGAACACCACATATTTGGAACAATGAGTTAATCCACTAAGTTTATTTTCAGTTAATTGGGGTTTTCTGCATAATATATAAACACAAGACATAGCTGAATTTCAAATTAAAACAATAGCAAAAAATTATTGCTGGAAAGATGGAGAGACAGAGCCCCCAAAAAAACTCTCTGAAAAAATTATCAAGCTAACAATTTTTAATTATTTCAAAGTTAAGAAGAAGACAATGTCCAACACTAATTCTTCGAGAACAACTGCTGTCAAAGCACTCTAATTTTCTTTTATAGGAAAATATAAAGCCCCTTGGATAGGGCAGACAAAGCACTTACCATATATTTGATTTTAGTAGACCTTTCAATGTTGTTTAACCTAAAAGAGATTGAAAAGGAATTAAAAATGGCAAAAGCAAGTAAAAACCTGTTTCAAAGAGAAAGGGGACAATCTGATACCAGCACTTATGCTGGACAGGGATAAATGAATGGGCTTCTGATGCAGTAGGAAGGATCACAGATATGAATCAGAACAGCTTTTCAAAAGTATAAATTTTAAACTAGAGAAATGGCCTGCTTGAGGAAGGAGATCTTGAAGAATAGACTGAGTGAAGGAGCATCATATACATGACTGACCCTGCATGGGGCAGAGAGGGTGAATGAGCTCTGAATAAACTCTCAGAGCCCACTTTTTTAATGCCATTTGCATATATCTACATTCTTTAAAAGCTCAAAATCCAAGACCCCAATAGATGAATCATTTATTACTTAAATGAGCATCTGAATTCGGACAGAAAAGTATTATATCATCAATAGTTCTTCTGGTCCCTGGGCATAGCACATTTCAGTGGTTTAACTGATGAGTCCCAACAGTGTCACAGCAGGAAGAACAATCCACTATGCTAAGGTTTTTTCACCTCCTCTCTTCCAGAGACAGAATGTAGACTGGCAGCTTGAAGACCCAAGAAATACCATTTCAGGCTCATTACATTGAAAAAAGTAATAATAATAATAATAATGTCACTTACCTGTGCCTTCATTGCAGTCTTGTGTTAATGGCAAATGGAGTAGAATGGCACAGAATACTTCCAAGTTAAGCATTTAAATTCACAGCACAAATAAACAGTTGTCCCCATCTTCCCCTCTGTGCTCTATGACAATTCTAGTTTCTGCTCTCATGGATAACTACCATTTTGTCCTCCAGGAATCCCATGCTTGACTCATCCCTACTTTCATCAAGCATCACCTCCCCTCTTTTGCTCTACCATATCGTGATCAAAATCTCTCTGCCCTCTCCTCTCTCCCTCACCCTAATACCACTCTTATTTCTAGTATCACACTCCCTGTTGCTCCCCTCTCCAAATGACCATGGCACTCACACTGCTCTCCCTGCATGTGTTCCAGTTTTTCTCTGGCACATCTGACTTCTGGTCATACTCAGAGCTGTGCCATGAATGTGGCTTTGCTTGTGCTTCCAACACCATGCAGGCATCACAAGAAAAACACGAGCTGGCGAGAAGCTCTGCTTCAGAGAAGTTTCCAACTCTGGATACTGGGAAACTCTGAAAATGTGGGCAGACTAAATCTCCCAAACAAAACACAGGGCACACACAAACAAAGGGCTTCCAAAGTACCGCTCAAAATTGTGTGTCTCCTACAGCCTGAGGTTTACTCATGGTCTTTCAGCAGAACATTCTGGATCTAGCTGGAAAATGAAGAAACAGGCCTATTCATACCAACCTGGAAAAGACAATAGGCAATAGTAACTGACTCTACTAGTCCTAACCTTCACCTTATTGGTGTGGTGTCCACCTCGAAAAAGGACAACCTCTGCCATCAGTCACTTGAAGAACAATTGGAACAGCTGAAGGCTTTAGAACGCATTAAAGCAGACTAAAGACATTATGTTTTTACCACCGTAAAGCATGAAAACAAAATTATTAACTGTCAAAAATCACAAGATTGCCTCCCAGATCTTTAGGTTTTGAATATAAGATTCGCCTTTCAGCAAAACTGGCTGGTGCTGACAACTCATCCACTAATCCAGAAATGTTAACAATTTTTGTATCCATTCCTATCAACTTTGCCCTTGCTAGTACTTCTTTTCCCGCCATCTTCATCTCAATTCCTAACGATATTTCAGCTATCCCTTCAGGTCAAATCATCCTCCTGTCTTGATTTTTGAGAAAAATACTAATGTTTGCATGAATGACCAATAAACTTATGAAAGTGCCTATATCACAGGGTTTGCTGAGATTTGTAGAAAATCAGAGTTCACAATACCCTTTCCCTATACCCCTGTACAAAACCTAAACTCCTCTCTCTCTTTCAGCAGGCACAGAGCTCACAGAAGGAGCAATATCTCACACTCACCTTTGCAGAACTGACCGACAGCTCATCCTTCACAGACTGGTTCTGGGAGCAGACATCCAACTGGACAGGATTGTCCTTCAGCCCTGATTGGAGTGGAAACCTCTGCAGGCTGGAACTTCACGTACACATAGGAAAACGAAAGACATATTTGCCAGAGCTGACAGGAGGGACGTCACAGATGTCCATCACACCTGCTCCCCCCCATCATAAACAGTGCACAGAACACGTCCATCTCAAAAGGTGAGTGAGAGAGGGCCAAAGCCACTTGACTGTTACTACATATCCTGAAGTTGTGTGAGTAGCCACAAAGGCCACCACTGAGATGGATGTGAGACAATCAGAGGATAGAATGAAAGTACAGACAGCACATCAGAGGTGATGAGTGTTTCTCTTTGCATTCCTCTCTCACACAGATACTTCTCTTCAGCTTGCCTGCCTCTTCTGTGCAACACGATCTGTGCAGCATGAGTAGCTGACAGCAACATCTTTGTGACTTGTGGCAGAAATAGTGAATTCCAAGCCCTCTCTGCAACTGTGAACTTAGTAAACATTTTAATTAAAAGATTCAACAGTAACAAAGAGTAACATACAATAGGTGTGTACAGTATGCCCTCCTTGCAACAAAACCTGACCCCTGTGATTGGCTAGGCAAACATAGGGCTGGTTTGCTGCTATGGTTCTCCTTTCCTAATTGCTTCAGGGTCTAGTTCTAGGGTCATTCAAGATCTCAGTGTAGTCCAAACACAGCACTTGTGTTTATAACAAAGCTTTCTTTATTGTCAATTTTCCTAACTCCTTGTTCCTTTATTTATATAATACCATTGAAGAATTTGAGGAATTTAACCTTAATCACTTCAAAGACAGACTTATCTTAAACATTTAATCTCCATTCCTAAATCTGTGTTTTCCAAACGACAGGAATAGACTTACTTCTTATTACATTTCCCTGCAGCCTTCCAATGAACACAGTCTTTTCCTTCCTTCCTGTCACTCTTCTTACATTTTGTCCCTCAGTCTGCTCTTACTTAATTGATCTGAGTTGATTCTAAATTAATACTCTCTCAGTAATCATGGAAACTAATAAGGTACTATAATTCTTGACAGACTGACTCTGACACACATTTTACTCTATTCAGGCTGTGACTTCATTTTTGAACGCAAGGAGACACTCAACCAAGCCTGCATATTTGGGGGAGCTGCTTCCCCTTCCTGTCGTTTGTTGCCATAGCAGGTATGTTGCCCTGGGGGATCAGCTGAGCACCACGGCGCTTCTCGACTCTCCGCTGCCTCTGAGCCTGTGTGGAGGAGCCTCCAGCAGACGCAGAGTCTGGCGGTGCTGTGATGCAGATGTAACAGGGCCAGCGCACAGAAGCGGCTGCTGCACTGAACTGCTTTTCTGTCAGCCATAATACGACACCACGGCAAACTGCTTTTAAAATAACTCGCTATGGAAATGTACAAGGGTGAGACGTCACTGTTTCCGTGGGGCCACAGGCCGCAGCCAGCACGAACCACCGCGGACCCCGCGGCGCCGTGGGTCTCCGCAGGAACTGCTTCCGCTCCCAGCAGGGCAGGACCCACGCTGCCCCGTCACACATCTGGTGCTCACAGGGCTTCGCCGAATGTGCCTGTTGCCTAATTGTATTTAAATGCTATTATTACTACTACTAATAAAAGAAATTCCATTTAAAAAGGTTTGGCACTCGGGGCGCCCCGCGTCGCGGATAGATGACGTCATCAGCTGCGCACGCATCTCTCGGCCGCGCCCGGCCGCCTTGCAGCCACCAGAGGGCGCCCCCGCCCGCGGCGCGCGGCTCCGCCCCGCCTCGGCCCCGCCCA
>VZSE01027393.1:1208685-1263685 GCA_013398275.1 Promerops cafer
CTTCGCCCCGCGCGGAGCCCGCCGGGCTGGGGCGCTCCCGCCGCTCGGCCGGGGCGGAGTTTGCTGCCGGCTCCGGCCGCGTTTTCCCCCCTTTCCCTCCCCTCCCCAGCCCTCTTCGCCGCCCGCGTCGTGGCGCCGACCGGGAGCTCGGCCCTGCCCGCTGCTGACGCTCGGTCGCCGCGGCGAGACGCGGGTCCGGCTCCCGTGCCCGCCGGCCCCCCTGGGGCTAGAGGGGAAACAAAGCGGGGCGGCCTGGGCGATCCGCCGGCCCGTTCCGTGCCGAAAGCTTTTGAGAAGCCGCACCGGCAGGAGCAGCAGCCCTGCCCGCTGACCCGTGAGCGGGGCTGAACAAAGATACGGTCCGCGGAGAACCGCCGTCCCTGTGCCCCCGGTGGGGTGAGCGCACAACCGGGCGCCTGGAGCTGTAAACACCGGCGGCTTTTACTGGAGGAGCGGCTTCTGGGACCTTAAAGCTGTGGAGGAAGTTGCACGGAGAGGCTCAGCTCTGCTTTTGTGCTGCTGTGGGATCGCGACTTAGACATCAGCAAAGTTGCGCAGGGGAGCGCTGGAGCCTGGAAAGCAATTTACCGAGCCAGTGAGATAATATGCACTTCTTATGTTTTATAGTACATGGTGTCCTAGTTTCTTTTTTTTTTTTTTTTTCCCCCTTTGGTGAGTATTAAAAAGTATTATTAGCCTGAGCCCAAAATGTAACTCATCTTTGACAGTTACCTCCAGTCCATCCCCACGTTTATAACTTCAAAACAAAGCAGTATTGTTAGGACTGAAATTGGTCCCCGCCCTCTCACGATGTTTTGCTCTTAGACTACGAATTAATTTTAAATTCTTAGGAAGAATGAGATAACAGAGAGAAAAGCTGGGTAGTTACCGTGTCTTTAGTATCAGTAACTAAGTGCTGTTGGCAGAGAGTATTTATTTAAAATGTTAAGAGACAGTTAAGGCTGTGCCCATCTAAGTAATTATTATAGGATGGATTGGAATGTCCGTGATTATTGAACAGCTATTTTAAGTTTGGAATTTTATAGCTTTGGTAACCTTAAAGGGAAATCTAGCTGAGTGTGTAGTGTTAAGTTTGTATATTAGTGATGTGTTGGGGATTTTTGATTTCCTTTTCAGTGGATCATAGTTTTAAGTATAATCTGACTTAAAGTTTTACTGGGTAGGTGTTTAGACTCTTACACATGGGAGAGTCATTTTGTCATGATTTCATTTACTCTTAGTAGGCTCCTTATATGAAATGACAAAGTGACAAAAAATCTGCTGTTATTTGGTTGATTATATGTGATAATACATTTTTCTTTTTTAACTGGAAAAGCTGTATTTAGAAACTCACAGTATTAAAAGAAAATGGATAGCATCCTCTTCAGTGGCATGGAAAATACTTGGAAATTATCCCAAGTACTTTTTCAAGTGTTTCCTTAAACATTTCTAGGAATAGAGTGTTTGATTTTGTGATTTCCTGAGATAAGATGAGACATATTGGAAGTGGGGAAGGCTGTTTAGACTTTTAGTCAGAATATTAAATATTTTGAAGCTTTCTTTTCAGCAGTTTACATTTGCTGATGTGTCAACCTTCAGAGTGACAAATTACACAAATAAGAAATATATAATTTTTTTTCATGTTTCACTGACCTTAAAGTCTGCTTTGGAATGAGCAGAGCAGG
Organism: Promerops cafer; assembly: GCA_013398275.1. Classification (NCBI taxonomy): domain Eukaryota; kingdom Metazoa; phylum Chordata; class Aves; order Passeriformes; family Nectariniidae; genus Promerops; species Promerops cafer. Next base: position 1,210,371 of record VZSE01027393.1, read on the forward strand.
CAACAGCTTTCTGTCTGTGTGAGGAAATCTCTCTCTTCCAAATGGTAATGGAAGAGAATGTTTTTTCTGACTTTCTTGAATAGCAGTAATCCTGGATTGACTAGTTTTTACCTTGTATTCGGATTACCTTTGGAAACATCTTTCCAGGTATATAGTGAGTTTTTTGGCCACGATTTTATAGTTCTCCATTACATGTGAAGGCTGAGTTTGTTGCATATGTGAAGATTGCTGAGTTTGACCCACTGGGCAGTTTTAAGTTTATCTTGTTCTCCAGTTAGTCAGCTATTGCCTTGGAAACACTTAGATGATAAAGAGTTTCTCTGTGCTCTCAACTGGCTGTGGTTTGATGCAGTTGTTGCATGGCTTCTAGCCCCTGGTTTTATAAAACTTGCAGACTGTTCTGCTCATCATACATGATTGTTCTTCTCAGGTTACATACACCTATTGGTTTTCAGTTTTATCCTCTTACAGGGTTTCTTTGCAGAATCTTCTCAGTCTTCCACTGTCCTGAGTACTAAAAAAATCTGTGCAAAAACTTCAGATGACTTAAGTTGGCTTTATATAGTAATTAAAGGGTAATTTGTCTTTCAAATAATAATGTATTTAAATATACTTTATATTAATAGGGGTGAAAAAACCACTGCTGGTAAAAGTTTGAAGGGTTGACTTGCCATACCTACGCCAAAATTCTTGAAGCCTGGCTTTCTGTCAGTCCACTGTTTAGTGTTCAGATTTTCTTTGCCAACAGTCTAAAAGTGAGGGAGAAAAATTATCTTTCCAGTTAATACCTATAAAAACATGCAGAACAATTCCTCATGATGGCTAAACTGACTTCAGTGCTGTCAAGCATTGTTATCAGTTTTTTCTGAATGAATTCTTAAATGGTTATGGTTAACCTGCTAAACCCTTTAAGGCTGAAGTAGATTTTATAAATCTTGACATTGTCCAGTCTTTCTGCCTTTTTTTTTTAATTACAGATTGGAGATGCAGTGTTAAGCATGCTCTGTACTCATCAATGCCAGAGATCTCTAAGTGCATATGCTTTAGAGCGCTTCAAAACAAGGGCTAGTTCATGGCTTTGCAGCAGTGTAGACACATTTTGTTTCATCTGTCTGTACTAGTCCACCTTGCCCTGAGAGGCAGTGAGCTTGAGTGGAGGGGGTCTGTGTGCAGTAATATTGTATCTTCTGTACTTGTTTAATCTCTTTTCACCCAGCTGGTGAGGATATGGGCACTATTTGCAAGAAAGTTGCTTAATTGTGATACCCTGAAGTAATTGATTCTCTTGTGTAGGAACATAGCTACAGTCAAGAAGTAGCAAGGGGAGGGCTGTAGCTGGAAGATGAAAGGTGAATGTACCTCTGCCTTTCTGTTTGCTAAAGCTGCAGCTCTGCTGTCTGAAACAGCTCTGTTTGAGAGGTTTGTCACCTCTGCATCTGGCTCTGGTGAAGCACCAAAGGCATGATGAGGGTGATGCCTTGGAAGGGCTCTCAAAGGCTGAATGTGCATAATCTGTATTTAAGTGCCCCACACCAAATCCAACAAGTAGTTTTTCTCTATTGGGAGCTTTAAAAAAAACAACCAAGCAACTCTCTTGGTTTAATACAGCCTGGCTTTTAGTGGGGGCAGAGGAAGCCACAGAGGCTGCTTCTGAGAGAGAAGCTCCTCGAAACTTCTACTATGTCCAGCAGAGCCAATCCCTGAAGGCTCTGTTGATGGACCTATTGGCTGGCCCAGTTGGAGAAGTTGGTGACGCCTCTGTGATGACATATTTAAGAAAAGATAAAACCGTGTGAGGCAGCCGCTGGGGCCATGCTGCCTGTGGCCATCCTGGCACCACAAGTGGCCACATGGCCAGGACCATGCAGCCAGGGTGAGCACCCATGTGGCTGGGGCTATCTTGGCATGGTCTGCAGCGAACTGTACTTGCTTGGCTGCTTTTAACCAGCCATGCTGCAGGCAGAAGGGCAGGGGTGGCGGCAGCAGCTTCTCCTTTTTGGCACCCCACATGAAAAGAGGGGCTGGATGGTGCTGCCTGTGTGGTGCTGGAGGGGACCACATGGCCGACAGCGAGCATGATGAGCAATTCCCCGATGCGGAGCCCAGATGGGATCAACATTTCAGCACTAGAAAACCCTATAAGAACTTTTCAATTGATAGAACTTGAGAACAAAAGAACCTACAAATAACAATTTTCTTCTGAGTCAGAGAAAAGGAAAAGGTGAAGATGTGAGGAGAGCAACATGGAGACACTAACATCGGTGAAAGGAGGGAGGGAGGGAGGGAGGGGAGGAGTTCCTCCGGGCATCAGAGCTGAGATTTTTCTGCAAGCTTTGGTGAGGACTATAATACAACTAACTGTTTCCCCGTAATTCATTAAGTGCATGTGCGGATGTAGAGGTCCACTTGCAGCCCATGAGAAGAGGGAGCTGGAACAAGTAGATGCTGAAAAGCTGTAATCTAGTGGGAAACTTGAACAGGGAGAGAAGACCCTTGCTTCCAGAGACAGAGAAAGGACCCTTGCTTCCAAAGTAGAGCAGCTCATCCTCAAAAGACTACCCCCCATGAACTAATGACCCACGAAAAACAGTTGACGAAAACTCTTTGCCCGTGGGAGGGACTCACATTGCAGCAGGTGGGGCGGGACTGCTATTCATGAAAATTGAAACTACGCTAGAAAAGTTCACAGGGAACTGTCTCCTGTGAGGGGACCCCACAGCACAGCAGAAAAAACCCAAACTCCTTTCCCTAATCTAACTGAAGAAAGATTTTTTTTTTTTTTTTAAATAACAAACTGACCAAAGACTCCCATGTTTTGTCTCTGTGCTGTCAGTGGGAAGGAAGGAGGGGCTGCAGGGAGGAAGAAGGTGTTATAAAGGTTTATTTCAGTTGCCATTATCTTCTTTTAATTCTGTTAATAAATTTTGTTTATACTGTTTAAGCCTATTTTGCCCTTTAGTGTTTTCTCCTAATCCTTATCTCAGCCCATGAGCTCTTCAATTTTTCTTTCCCCCTCTCCTGCTCAATATAATAGAGGAGAATGAGTATATAGTTTTTTGTGGGTGCCTGACGTTTAGCTAGTGTCAAACTATGACAATAAAAAAAAAAATAGAAAAGAGGAAGCTGCGTCTTCTTGAAAGATTTAACTTTCCTATATCCTTTTATTGCAGTGCATCAAGTTTTCTAAAGACTTGCAGTTGGAGAAACAAATTGAATATAACTAAATGTGGAACTGGTCACTTCTAAACTTGGTAATTTGTTAACTGACTTCACAAAGGATGATCAAAATACTGCATTTAATTTATTCTGGAGACAAATACACACCTGTGTAGGCATTGTACATCTATGCCTTACATTTGTGTATGTTGTGCTGAGTGTTTTCACCTATTTATTTTTTATTGGCAAGTTATGCTGTCTCACAAATTTATTTTGATGAAACAGTAGTATTGCTCTTTCTTTTTTACCTCCATGAGAACACAGAATTGGAATTTGAACTCAAAAACACTCTGTCATAGCAAAAATGAAAAAGTAACATTTTAATTTTATGATTCTGTGATTGGTGGTATTCTTAACTGTTGGAGATTTTCAGATTTTGTGTGTGCATACATGTATTGTATGTATGTATAAAAAAATACATAGAGAGAATTGGGAAGTAGAAATGTCTTCCAGTAGCTGTTTTCTAAAGCCTAATAGTGTGGTATATTGAGTATCTGATCACTTTTTCTAAAAGACACTAATAATAATGTCTGTCTTAATGCATTTTTAAATTTAAAGATTGGTGAGCTCACGTTAAAATGCAATGGTTAGGGGTGAAAGTACTGCTTAATGGTGATCTGCCTTCACAGGTACTATTTGTGAGTAAACCTGAGTGATGCATATAGTCATATTTGAAACTTTTTCAAGCTAGTATAAAATTGCTTCGAAATGTCAATTGAGTTAACCCTTGTTGTCTTTGGCTTACTACCTGGCTTTTGTTAGACTGTCAGCAGTAATAAAGAATGTAAAATTCCATGTGATTGGTATCTGATAGAAGTCTTCACCTCTGTCTATATCTTTAGATAGCAACACAGGCCAAAACTGGAGCAATGAAAACTTGTGCTTTTCTTGCTATGCCACAGGAGAGATAGAGACACTTACATGAAAACTGATACTAAAAATCTGGATGTTAAAGTAGAATCTGAAGGTAGGCATACGGTCTTAATTGGCCTGCTCACTATTCCGAGTTAATAACTTCAGAAGTTCTGGACATAGGAGGGGCAATGAAATTCTCCTCTGCTTTCCATGTAGGTACTGAATAAGCACTTTTTATATGCAGTTTTGCTTTTTAAAAATGTTCTTAGTTTATCAATTGTTAGGTAAGAGGGAGTGACCATTGTGGATAGATGGGTGTAACAAAAAGTAGTTGGAAGTCCTATGAAACAGCTGGAGAAAATCAATCTGTAAGGGCTACCTGTAGCTCGTTGGAGTTTTTGTTTGGAGGTGTTACCAAATAAAGATACCTATAACAATGAAAGTAAAGTATATTCTTCTCTTTAAACCTATGCAATTGTGATTTTTAAGATGCAGTTCCATCAGCCCAAGAAAGAAAGGTACCTTATGCAAATCTTGGATGAGTTAGTGGGTTCCAGTGGTTATTTTGTGGTTGTTATTCTGGCAAGAAACTTTGAATGACACTGGAGTTCCTCACTGTGTGAGGAGCTTCTAGTGTTGTTGATATGGAAAACCTTCTTTTTGAAGGTTTGCAATGGCATAGAATAATCAATTATAACAAAGCCTATGTTTGTCACTTAAGAATTCACAGTAAAGTACTGTTGGGTTGTAGATAATTTCTTGATGCCATATATATGGTGAAGTCAAAAAGGTGATTAGCATGACTATCTATTAGACTCACTTCACAAATTGGAAGGAAGGGAAGGAAAGGTGGTGGAGTCCGGGTTGTAATTTCAAGCTCAGATCTGTGGTTGCCATCTTGCATTAGTAGTTTGTGTTACCTTTCTTTGCATTGCTGTTTGTGTTAAGAAGGTCCTTTATTTACATACCTGTCTTCTGTTCCTGACTGTGGTTTTCTGATTTTATTCTAGCTGTCTTGAAAGTTATTGATGAGTAAGGGCTGTGAAAACAAGATCAACAGTAATTGAAACTGCTTAGTCCCCATCCATCTACTACTTCTGCAATGCACATCCAATGCATTGTTGTTCTACAGATATTGTAGGAGATTTTATACAAAATACAATTACGCTTAAAATTATTATAGTAGTCATAAATCCTTCACAAACTCCCTTTCCCCACAGATACAGGGTTTCTTTTTGTTCAGGTTTTTTAAGAGGTTGGTTTAGGTCTTTGACCTGAGCTTATGAAATGCTGTTATTCAAAGCACGAAGGAGCTTGCGGACTATATTTTTGACACCATAGCTTTCATCTAGTGTGTTTTTCTAAAGTGTATGCCTCAGAGAGGCAACATGTACTTTTAAATGGGTATGTTATTTTCTTTCTTTTGTTTTTGACTCAGTGTCAAAAACATTGTACTTGTAATCTTTACAAGTACATTGTACTTGTAATCTGAATTTTCTTTTTGCAGAAATACAATTTTTAAAATCATGAACACGTCATAAACATGACACAAATCTAAACCCTTGATTTGATGTTTCAAAAGAAAGAACAGCATGCTTTTAATAGAGGACTCAAGGGTATTTTTATCAAGGTTGTGTCTATTGTTCTACGCAATCTTCTGTAGTCCTTTTTTTTTTCCCCATGTAAGTTAAACCATAAAGTTATAGGGAAGCCTGTGAATTACATAAATTTTGTTAGAAGAGTGTCCTTCATTTTGCAGGGTTTCAACATGCAGAAGCTAAAAAATATGACTACTGTGGTTTAGGTAAAACAAAAAATAGTGATAGTCTGTAGTTGGACAATTGCATTCTGTTTCTTCCTTTGGTGCATTCGTCCTTTTTTTCTACAGCTCAAGATGCTTCTCTAGTCACCTACCACTCTCATTCTGTTGCCCCATTACTTTCTGTATCTTAAATATGCTTCTTGCTGCTGCCCCATAGCTTTTCATTTGAGCTCAGTCTTACTCCATCGGTTTTGCCCATCGTTTTTCCTTCCCCTGTTAAAAGGTCTTATTCTCTGCTTCTGTCTTTGCAAGGTCTTCTGGTTCAGCTCCTTCATCCCTGATGTTTGAGTCTGGCTATTTGGGTATGATTAGGATGGTATTAAGAAAAATAAAGATGGTCTTTCTAGTTTCTTTAGCATCAGAGAGATGACTGCAACAAGTCCTGCTGTGTTGCCATAGCACTGGCTGAAGTATGCTCATTCATCTTGTGGGAATGTTGTATGTGCTGTGTAGCAGTGGGATAGGAACTTAAAATTATTTGTGTATGCTAGGCACAGATCAAGTTTATGGGGGGGAAAAATTAAATGCAATGACTAGCAAATATTTATTGAGTACATGCAAACTTTTTTTCCCCCCAGATCTGTGATATGGATGTATGTGGAAGGGTTACTTGTGTGGAAAGCATGTTCTTACTCTCCGTGACCCACTGCCAAATATCTGCTCTTTGGTGGAAAGCATGAAAATACTAGTGCTTCCAAGTGGCTAGAAAAAAGTACTTTAAAAAAACAACCCTGTTCTTGGAAATGGCTGAGCCATTTTTGCTGACTTTGGTATGTAATGCTATCCCTTCCAGCTGCAAAAGTATGCATGTGACTAAGGAGCCTGAACAGCCGAAGGCAAGGTCCCGAGTTTAAGCTGATTGGATTTTGTTGCTTGACCCATGTGCACTATGACAATAGTACCTAATGCCTAATGAGTTCCTGTTATTTGTAAATCTCAATTTCACCCAGTTTAGTCACAGACTACTTAGACGAAACACCTAAGTGCTGAATTCTACATTTTGTGGGAACATGTTATGTACACTATTTTCTCTTTCATATTTTTTTGTACTATGGTAATTACTACAGTATTTCAGTTTTGTTGTCAGGATATGAAATGATGTGACTTAGCCAGTGGCAAACACATGTTCCTCCTACGGAGTAGTTGTGGTGTAGTGCTTCTTCTGTTGAGAGTCTTACCATACACGTGCATGCACAGGAGAAACAGCAGCACAGTGCACGTTGCCTTCTGTTGAAAGTACTGGCTTGAAAAGAAAAATAAGATGGGCTTTTAATTTCTGTGAATACACATTTCATCACCTTGTATCAGTCTTTAGAAGGTTTTATTCACCTTTCTGTATATATGAAGCTGTTTTTTCCCAAGGGACTTAACTACAGCTCCAATTAATGTTTCCTCCTTATGGCTATTTGAGCCAAGCTGTGCACTTCAGTAAAGATTAGGTCTGGAATTGACTTATATAATTCAGAACATCTTTGGAAGGCAGTGTTATCAGTGCAGACTTACTGAGGAGCTACCCTGCAAAATTGCCTTTGTTTAGCATGTAGGGAAGCTGCACAGCTTTGCACTCTCTGCTTTTGCATTGTCAAGAGCTGACAGGGGCTTGAGTAATGTAATTTGACTTCTAGGAGAGTAGGAAAGGGTTTCTCACAGATTTGAGGAGTGTCACTGAAAAGCCAGCTGAGACACAAGCGTAATTTTATATTACAGGTTAGATTTACCAGCTGGGAACATATACTTTGAATCAAATGAAGCTGCACTGTGACAACTAACTCCCCTAAGTGCCTTTTTTTGGTTTTTATTCTGTTCCTTGCTGACTAGCAAGTTTAGCTTTATCTAGTTTTTTGTCTGTGAATTGAATTTACCTAAACACAGGGCCATCTTGGTTGTCAGTGGTCACCCTGAAGCATACTGATAGTACAGAGGCACCACTTAGCTATACTTTGACATGTAATGTCACATGGTCTGCTGCCAGATACTGATAATCTTGTGGGATAATTAATGGAGAAGTCTCCTGAAGCACACAGTTTATTATCACCTATAAAATGAGTTCAGGAGAGATCCTAAACTTCTGCTATCCATCCTAGTGGAAAGAAGTGTTTTATAGTAGACACGCAGAAAGATGAAAAATGAAATGTGCCTTCTGTAGTTAATTACCCATCAGTGCCAGTAAAGTAACTAGTTCAGTACCATACTCAACACTGCTAACTGCTGTGCAAGCTTGTGATCAGTCTTCTTCCACCTCTTCATGAGCTTCCTCAGAAAATGGGACTTCATCTTGTGTGATAGCATGGTAAAAACTGATGAATACAGGGAAAACTTCTTCAGTGTGTTTTTGACAAAGAGAATTAGTATCTTGAGGCTTCAGCTGTTGTGGTCAAACGTCATACCTTTTGTGGCTTGCTGGAAGCATTGTTTTTTATATGGATTGTCCCAGTAGTTATGTGGATGCTCCTGAGTCTGGGCAAATCAGACATCCCATGTGTGTCATCTTTGTGGGGAAGGAGGGGTGGTAAGGACAGGATTTCATAAACTTTGGTGCCTGGTGTTGTTTTAAGTTAGTTACTGCTTAAGAATGATTAAATGGCTTGTTCTTTTGGATGGTTTCTTCAGATGGGAAGGATGGGATTTGGAATTTTGCTGAAGACTGATAGCTTTATTACCAGTTAGCTTTGAGTACAAGATTTTTGACTGTCATTTTGTTACTGCTTGTTACACTTCTGCATCTTTATTTTTTCTCTATTACTAGCTGAAAACTAATGAGAACTAGTTACTTGGGGAAGAGAAGGAACATGAAAGTTGGTAGACTGGGAGGCCAGCTGCATGACTGGGATTCTGAGGTTGAAGGGATGCTTCTCCCATGTTTCAGTTTCCCAGTACAGAGAGAGATAGGAAGTTCCTTTATAGGTTCCTGTTACTAGGTCCCTGTTGGTCATAGTAACTTTGTTGATATCTGTTGGGTAGTAAATATGTTGCAGTTAAGTTTCTTACAGCTTTGGTAACTTTGTACTAAAGAGCATTATGTGGGCTCCATGCTCTTGCTACAGATATTAACAGCAAAGTAGAAGTTTTGGAATGTAAGTTTGTTGCCCTTTTTTCCAGTTTGATAATCTGTCTAGTTCTGTGTTGTAGTGAAGCTTTCTGGGCAGTGACTTTTCTAAGTAGAGCTAGAACTTGGTTATTCACCCTTACACATCTGAATAACTATGATGAGTAAAGTATTCTTCATTTAGTCATCATAGAATGCTAAAGCAACTTGGAGATCAGCATAAGTTGTCAAGGCACAGATACGTGAAGTGGTACTGCTGACATTGCTAGGCTATGTTTTTACACTGTCCAGTAAACTCTAGAGTTCAATTGGATTTGTAGCAGCACTACAACACCCAACATTCTGTAAAAGACATGGTGTCCCCTACGGTTTAGAGAATATTCTCAAATATGTGAGGTCTTATTAAATGGCATCTTTCTTAGTACTCTTATTTTTTGTTTAAGTCTTGTAGGTACTCTTTTATTAAACTTCATTGAGGAACACTGCCTATTCCACTGATTTAACAAGAAAAGATCTGTACTGCAGGTTTTGACACTCTTTATAAGCATTATATACAGGAAGGAGATTACCTTTTGTGTGTGTTTGTGTGTCCACTGTAAGGTTCTAAGTCTTCCTTAAAACTCCTGACTTTCTGGATGGTCAGACAGGTTACTAAATGATAGTCACTGCATCTGAGTCACTGCAGCAGTTCTCAAGAACATTTTGGTGGATTTGTGCCTGCCTTCCCTGCTTAGGAGGCAGTTATGGTATTGTCCTGTCCAGTGCTGACTGGACATGAGTGTTTACAGCTGCTATTCGCGTTGTTATTGTTGAGAACACCACAAAAATGAAAGCATTGATTCTAGCAGGGACATAGCTGTAGCCACAGCATCTGTAATTGAAGTGTACATGTCAGTATCTTGCTGCTAGATTGTGGAAAATCTGAGGATAATATCCACTGTGTTGCTTTTGGTGGGGTGGCTTTTTTTGTTGTTTATTTTTTTGTGTAGGGAAGGGGAAGAGCAACAAACAGCAGTGTACTTTTTAGTATAGTTCTAGCCATTTGGCTTTGGTAGTATTCTCCTGTGCCTTTAGCTTGCATTTTCATGGACCTGGCAGCTGATCTAGCTAGGTACTGCTGTGTCCTTGAAGGGGATGCAGTTTGACAACAAAGTCTGAGGTTTTTTTGCACCTTACCACTGCCAAAAGGGGCAATGCCTTTTTATGTCTTCCCTCCCTCATTTTGTCACTTGCAATGTCTTTGGACATCTATGGCTCTTAGCGAGTCTGCTCGCCATCACTAGTGGTGAGAAACATAGCTGCTTCTTTGGGTGCCAGCAAACTGTTAGATTAGCTCACCTATCCTTGGGTAATTGCATCCTTAGAGGGTCTGGAAAGAGTCTTTAAATCAGTAGTATCTCCTTGCCTGAATAGCAGTGATTTTTCCCAAGACACTGGATCAACATGAATAGGCTTAAACCACCTATAGAAAAAGATTTCTCTTTGTTCCACAAGGCACAGCACTGGTCTTTTTCTTTCTCCTCATCTTTGTTGGTTGGTTCTATTGCATTCGATTTGCGAATGCAGACAAGGTGCAATTTCAGCTTACAAAGAGTAAAGATTCTCTTTAAAAGCCTGCTTTTGAGTGCCGCTATTGGTTCTGTTCTCACTAATGTGCTGGGCCGAGATTTTACTGCACAAAGGAGAAAATCCAGGATAAGTGCTTCCAGATTCTCAATGTAGCCCTCATTTATTGAAGGGCAAACAACATTATTCAATTGTCACTTGAAGCAAGTCTACCTTCCAGGCTCTTCTGACAAACCAGAAGTTTTTCCAAATAAAAATAAAACAACTGTGAAGGTTCTTGATGTACTTAGACAAATACCCAGTAATGTGGTCTTTTTTCTATTCTTTTTCTTGGTGTATGTGTTGTGTTAGACGTAGTGATACAAGTAGGTCAAAAGCTTTTCAAATGTTCAACTGCCATTGCAAATTATCAGTGTTTTCTCAGCCCATCTCTTAGACAGCACTAAAGTTCTGGCAAAATGTTTAAAAATTTTCGTCAGTAGCTGGACGTTTTCCCAGTACTGGTCCAGAGATGAGGATGAGGCCATATGAGGAACTTCAGAGGATGCATGTTCTGTCATTAACTACTAAAACTACAATAACAAAAACCACCACCAATAAAAATCTGTTTTTGTGAATGTGACTAGTTGTTGAGATCTGTTTTCTTTAAAACATATTTGCTGGGGGAGCAGCTTAAACATCTTTCCCAGGTTTCTTAATGACCATGAAAATGCATAGGGATAAACAGAGTCCTACCTATTACTGCCCAAAATTTTGATGGGAGTAAAGGGTGTTATTGTTGTTTATTAAGCAAATAAATTCTGTGTACTAAATATATGTCTGACTGTTGTTTCATAATTGAAACTGATTGTTTCTTGAGTTATTAAAAAATTAAAATACAACTAAGAGTCCTCCAAATCCTTTTTAAAATATTTTTGATAGAAACAGAACAGTCAAAGTAAGTTGCTACTCTGAGTATTAATGCAACACGTATCTAAGAAGCTGAAAGTTCAATTACAAATGTTTCCTGAGTTAAATCTGTTGCAGAAATGAATAAGTTATCTTGTACATCATTTTGCACTTTCTCACTGGAGACCTTGTTGCATGTGTTCCTGATTTCCATCCCTTTTTCCAGTTGAACTGGGGTACTTCTGTGTAGATTAGTCTCCAGACTGTTACTGTGTTGGAGGAAGAGTGTATTTAGTTGCTGCAGTATATTTACAGGGTATAAAGACTTTGTAAAGACTTTGTCTTGTAGTTAGGCAAAAAGGAGGCGTGTTCTAATTTCATGTGTCAGTTATAACTAGGCTTCTGTAATTTTTTAAATCCAGTGTTTTTTCTATGTCTATTTAAGATTTTAATATAATAGATTCATTAAGAAATTAAGAGGCATGACTTTGAACAGACCAAGTCTTTTCTTTCCCCGTGCACAATGAATTGGTGTTGAAATACATCTGTATTTTTAGGTTGTGAGTTGTATGAAGTAGTTTGTGTGAATCACACTTGTCCTTTTGTGACATAGGAAATAGTTTAATGTGTGCATGGCACTTAGTCTGCTTTATGGAGTTAAGTTCTTCATGAAGCTGTGCTCCTTAGATGGACAGGGACAATTCTATTACCCCAATCTACAGTCAGCTCTGTAAGGACTTTGGTTGGCAGATGCATTCCATGAAAAGAAGAACAGGAATTTCATTTCCTTGGAAGAATAGCCTGGAAACGTAAACATTTACTTATTTTAAGAGAACAGGGAAATGAGGTAGTGTTGTGTACCTATGCTAGTGTGTCTGATCACTGTTCTCAGTTTAATATACTAGAATACCCTTGTCTTTATCTCAAATAAGAAATAAAGTAAGATATATCCCTTAGAAAGTAATTCAGTTGAAAATGTACAAGCACCAGAAAAATACCATCCTGGCTGTAATGCTGTGCTGTCTTTAGGCATTCTTAGGAAGGATTATCTAGACTTTGGAAAGGGAGGAGTTGGTTTTTTTTTTTTGGTCAGCATAAACATAGTATAGTGCTTGTTGCTGTCTTGCCACATTTTGGGATAAGTATTCTGTTTTCTATGCTGTCTGCTCTTTCAAAACCACCAGGTTCTCTTTTCCTAACTCTACTTTTAATCATATGAATTTAATAACAGTCTAGTGTTAACTCTTCTATTCTAATGCCTGTGATGCCCCTTTTAAAGTAGTGGAGAAAATTATTTTCAAAGTTAATTTGTTAAATAGCGTGTAAATTTTGATCTCTTTTACTTTATTTATAAAAATTTCAGTAGTATTAAATTCCTCTGCCGTGTTGTGCGAAATGCAATGTCAAACTGACAAAGTTGTGCTGTGCAAAGTGATCTGTGAAATGCATTAGCATCCCTCGGTATCTGTTTAAGTAACAGGCTTGTGAGAAGAATGGGGTAACACCACATAAATGTTTTCAGTTGCTGCATGTCTTGGATTTACTGATATTCTGTCAGAATTTTAGGATCTCTGTTTTTCTAATTATTGGAAGTGTGTCAGAATTTCTGGGATGTCTGTGTCTAGAAAGAGTACAATGGAGTAAAAGGTTACTTTTTCTGGGGAAAAACAAATCTGAAGAGCTTCTGTGTTCTGTTTCTGCAATCTGTTTTAGTGAATTCAAGACATCTGTTATAGTAAGTGTGAACTCAAAAGCTACTCCTTAATTTGGTATCTATGTTGTGTCTATTTAAATAATTTTTTGTGGATGTATGCAGAGTGCAGAATTCTTGATCTTGTCTTGAAACTGACTGAGCTATAAGGTGTCCTGGGACTTGTAGGGTTGAAAGATGTTTTAGTACAGCTTGTGGAATTTTCTGCTTCTGTAAAGCATTGCTGAGGTTTTAAGATGTAGAGCAGAAGGGATGTTCTTATGTTTTATGTATAAAAGCATCTATACTGCACACTACTGCATGATTTACACTTTCTGGGGCCAAAGCCACTTGTGCAAATCAGAGTGAAAGCAACAGACCACAATCTCCTAAATTCAGATGTGGTTTTGGTGGTCTTACCTGTCCTAATTTTGTGCAGATTTTGCTTGTTGAAGGCATTAAATTTTGAAGAAGCAGTTTGACTTGGGTTGGGTTTCCTTTTGCTTAGCTTGCAAAAGGTGGAGGTCTGGACAGTGGTTGTTCCGCCAACAGAACTTGCCTGTAGCTTACGGCATTGGCTGCAACTCGGTCGGTGTTAGTATTGGTGCTGGTAACCTGTCTACAGTTGATGCCATGTATTAATGATATCTTTTGAAATAATTTTAGATATAAAAATGCGATAGCACTGTAGGGGGGAAATCCCTTAAAGCTAGGCTTTTCTTTCCTTGTCCCTTCACTTTACCCTCAGTTGGATTGATTCCCATGTTCCCTTTGGGGAATCAAAAAGTAATTTCTAATAGGAATATTGAAGCCATTTTGAATTCTAAGTGCAGATTTCTAATTAGTTTCACAGTTTTGACCATTTCCTTAGCAAACTGCCTGTGTTTTGAGACTCACAGGTCCTGATTTCTTGGGTTGCCTAAGAAAATGAGAAGTATATGTGATGGGAATGTGCAGCAGAGTTGCTTTTTTTAGTATAAAAAAATGATCATCAAAACACTTCCTGCTGCCAAGATAAAGCAATAAAGACTTGACCAGAAGAAAAGTTTGAGGAAGCAAATTCTGTGTCTCCCTCTTCTGGATTCCTTGGTGGTAAAGGGAAAGTATTGTAGTTTGTGAGTGAAATAGGAGGAAGTTTAGTTGAGGAATGCTATTGCGGCAGTTTAAGCTCTGTCCCACTGCTTTGTCTAGCAAAGGTGTCTGAGAGTAAACCTCAGTTGGTTTGCTTCAGGTTTGAATGCTTAAGAATGCTTAAGAGATTACCTGATCTTGGTAATCTCAGATTTCTTCAATGGCTTCTGAAGTTTTAGTTTGTCCTTTTAAATACTAATAATTTTTAAAGCTTCATATAGAAGAAACCTGTTGTTCCCTCTGGGGCTTGGGTTGGAGCTTTAGGTGTATATACTGTCTCTGCTGTGACTACAGGAGTTTGAAATGCAGGAGACTCAGTCCTTGGTATAGATACTCTTTTTTCAAGTGTGTTTCATTCTACATGTATTAAGTAAGCTTCCAAAGAACTTATACTTGCTATTTCTTATGCAGTGTCAAAATCTTCCAACCTTTGTGATGTGGATCACTGGGATGTACTTTATCTGTGCTGTCTCCTTCACAGAGCAGTTAAAAAGTGCATCCCCATTCATGATACTCTACTGCACCTGTGCTTGTGACCTGTCCCTTGTTTGATACAAATTTCTTTACATGTTTTACTGAGTGCAAATAGTTTGAATTATTTCCTTCTTGCTTTTGTCATACAAATATAAGCTGCTTTCATTTTTCTCACTTGCCACTTCTACAGTGACTCTAGGTTGTAAAGCAACCAACTCTTCTGGTGCTAGAGTGTTTAAAGCTTGTTGCTTCAACTATTTGCATAGGGCAGTTTGCAGTTGTTAGTTACTTTAGTGTTGCATGGGGTGGTTTGCGTGGAAACTTAGCAATATGTTTAATTGTTAAAAATAAAAATACCAGTGGTAGTCTTAAAACACTGCAAAAACTTTGCATCTGTTGAACAGAAGCAAATTTTGAAGTTGGAAACATCAGTTGCTAGATAGCAGCAATGATACTTATAAATTGCAAACATTGTAAATGATCTGTTAACTTCTAATATCATGTATTTCTACTCTACAATGCAGAATGCTCATTAATTTTTTTATTTTCAAGTTGCAATCTAAATGAACTGCTTCTGTGTTTTCCAGACTACATTTTGTAAGATGAAGAACAGAAAGCAATGTATTCAAGGCACTGAGGATCAGACGCATGAAGGCATGGAAGGTAAAGTTTGTGTGTGTGAAAATATTGAAGCATATTATTCAGGTTCAAGATGTGAAGGTCTGATTTTTTTTCATTTGCTCTCTCAATTAGTATGCTGCTTGTTTTGAAAGAAGTTGTGTAAATATAATCACTATCTCATAATATTTGGCTTTGGCCTGTGAGGTCCCTAAATAATTTCCTGTCTCTTCTCTTGTTATTACTTGTTAACCTCTGGTGGCAAAACAAAAATGTTGATAGCAATTGCTATTCAGAGAAAATGATTAATTCAGAGTAAAATTCCTTGAAGAAGAGTTCATATATTTTTGTATTCTGAAAACACTTTCCAACTCTAACAAAATCGGGAGCATTTTTTATTTAATGTACGTGATTAGGTAAATATTTGAAGATACTCAGATTAAGATTATTCTAAGACAGAAGAACTAAAGTAAAGGTAGACCATGTGTATATAAGATAATGAATATAGAATATGCTGGTGTAATTTATGTCATGGAGAGGGTGCAAACACACAAGGAGAAAGAACTTAGGAGAATTATTTCTAAATGACTGCATAACCAATAGGAAACACTGTGATGCCCGCTTTATTGAAATATCCCTGTAATTAACTTTCCTTTGTTTTGGTGGCAAAGACTGGTACAGTAGTCTATGAAAGAAGTTGTTTAGCTTTTTTCATCTGAAACACAATTTTCTATAGTTACAAGCAAGTTGAATTCAAATTTTCATGTCTAATGCAGCCAAGAAGCTGGCCAGAGGAACACTTGAAAGAATTCTTACTTCTTTATTATTCAAATCTAGAAGGACTTTGTTTCAAAAACTGTCAAAACTTCTAAGTGTCAGTGTTAATAATACCAGGTGAAGAAAGCGAGGAAGGCTGTTCCTGTTCTACTTTACTGTATGATGACAACACGTGCCCCATCTGTCTGAACTGCCTTCTAGAACAAGAGATTGGCTTTCCTGAGAACTGCAGCCATACCTTCTGCATGACTTGTATTCTTAAATGGGCTGAGGTAAGACTGAGCACCAAGGTGTGTTTTTATTTTTCAGTGAAATCTATTGCATCTACCTACAGATTTTTATTTATTTATTTTTTTTTTAAGTTATTGATTTTGGCTTTGCACAGAAGTGTTCAATGACCAATTTGTAAATAGATTTTGGAAAACCTCCTTCTTAAGGCGATAAAGTATTTTGTGTTTTCTTTAACTAGACAATCTTACTCTATTAACTTAATGGTTGCTAGAGATTAGGGATAAGTAAACAGAGTGGTGTTGGCTGTTTGGAAGATCAGACAGTATTATGTGCATGCTATAATATTGCATTGTTATTAGCTTAATCTTACTTTGTGGTAACTCTTAGGCTGTTTGTCATAGTGTCATCTCAGGGCTGGGACCAATATGTATTCATGTTAATCTTCAAAATGAGTGATACAACTGTAGTTTTCTAACTGTAAAATGAATTCAGCTAAAAGCTTTACTGCTGTTCTGAAAAAAAAATCCATTTTAATTATGGCTGTTTTTTTGTTCTATGTCATTAACTTTGTAGATAGTTCTGGAACCTTAAAGAAAAATGACTTGTTGAACAAATCCTTGATGACCTTGTTCTATTTAGTCACTTTTCCCTCCCCTGTGTCATGCAATCATTGCATTCAGTCTGGTATCTTTACCTTTCCTGTAACTTTTTCAATTATCAGTATAAAACACCAAATTAATATTGCTTTGTTCTGGGATGAGCTGCCTTTTGCCCTGCTTCTGTGGGCTTGAATTAGTTTGTCACTTTAGTGAGATCACTGTTTGGTTTCTTTGCAATAGAATTCTTTTGAAGTAAATGATGATTTTGGTTGCAGTATACCCTTTAGAAGGCTGGTATCACTTGGTTGCTATGTATATATGCAATATGCTTATTCTTGCAATGTTTTTAAGGTTAATTTTTGTGCTATTTATTACTGAAAGCCAGTGGTATCACAATTTTCTGATGAATTTATATGAACTTCAGAGTATTTAAATAAAGGTTATTACATTAAAATTGCTTTAGATTTACAAACCAGATAATAAACAAAGTTTCCTGTTGCCAGATTTTCTGTTTTGCATTCGATTCATTGGAGCAATTTGATTTGTAAGGGAAGAGGAAATTCTCACCTGTAATTTTACCCTGAGTGACTTAGCTGGTTGCTATAATGACAGCTGAAAAGCATTAAACAGTGACATGCACAGGGAAGCAGTACAGTATATTGGCTTGCTGCTGGATTTGAGTTTATTCCATTGTCTAACATGCATTTAAGTCCAATGAGGAAGAGAGATTTTCTTGTTCTAAAGGGGCAGATGAATGATATAACATTTTTCTTGTCACGTCAATTTTATTTTTTTGTGGTCTGAAGTGCTATTTAAATAGAATAAAAGCAACTTCTCTTAAAAGTTGACAGGTAAAGTAGATGTGATGCCATAAAAAAGATGTGGGAATGTTTCTAAAGCTACATAAGACCGCTGCTGCTGCTTTTCATTAGCAACATCATATAGGCAAAACCAGCCAGGCTTCCTTTTCTGGGGTTACTTGACAGCCAGGTCTGTTGAGTTCATGGAACTCCACTGCCTAATCTAGTAGTTTTAATTAAAAGTAAAATGACAAAAGAAATGTTGAAACCTGGGTGACAGTTCAGAGGCTTCAGCTGTGAGAAGCAGATGAGGTTCTACAGGTTTGAACGATAGAAAAATATTATAAGCATGTCACCATGTAAAACATGCTGATGCTGTGTGCTTTTTGCCTATTACTAATATTTAGTAACTGAATGTGTTCTTTTTTGAGAAGTGTTGCGTAAGGGTTAGCTTTTTCTGGTTCCTGGTTGATCAGAACCACAACTTAAGTCATTCTGAGTAATGAAGATGTAAAAAAGATACAAAAATTACCTTCCTGATTGGAGTGTAAACAAATTGCTTTTAGAAATAGTATTTTCTTCTTTAAGTGCTGGAGAAAAACAAAATTGAGAATAAAATTATTGAATGAAATCTTAAAAAAAAAAAAAAAAAACTAATATTCACATTATTTGTCATGTTCCTTTGTGTATCTTCAGTTATGCTCTGTACACTTAGAGGCTTTGCCAGCAGTCTGTGTTCAAGTTGTGTATTTCTTTTATTTTTCTGTGTTGTATTTGGACTTCAAAATATAACAGGAGAAGCTACTTCTTTAAACTGTTGTTTTCAAATTGTTCTCCTGAGAGTTTATGGCTTTTGTATATAACTGTGTAGACTCTAATAAAAACCAGGGTAGTTTAGGCAGAAGATAAAAGTTTTACTGTTCTGCTCCCTCTGCAATCTACAGCAGGTTTTCAGCATTGCAACTGCAGTAAAGTGTCCTGTACCAGCAGATCTTCTATCTGAAAGCAGCAGCCATAACACTTTGAACATCTTACTTTTTAAGAAGTGAGAGAATATAGATTTTAAAAAAAGCACTTAAAAGCAATAAAAAAAGCAATATATAAAAATTGCCTTTATTCCAAAGGCTAAAGAGGGGTAAGAAACTTGCCATGGAACAGGTCTAATACATTAGATCCTGTTGGCTAAATCTGAACACTTAGTTTCAGAAGTAAATAGCATTACAGTTGAGTCATTGCTGTATTTTCTTTCCCTTTGAAGAAAGGTGTCTAATGCCTAAAAGAAAAGTGAGGGGCAGACCAAGAATCCCCACAAAGGAATTGATCTTCAGAGTAACTTTTCAACATGTCCCTTGAATTGTTCTGCTCTCTTCGGCTGTGTTAATTGTGGCATTTGAGAGCATTGCTATGCACAAAATTCAATTGCCTGTCCTATTAATCTTTTCTATACTATTAGACTGTCAACTTGTGTGCCTTTGGCCATGCTAACTAGTGCTCTCCCAGTCACTGCTGGGGGCTGTTTTCAGTAGGCACATGAAGATTAACTTAAATGTTTGTCATCCTGTGCCAGCTGTCAACCACTTCTGTAAACCAACATGCTGTAATTTATTAATGAAGACTTTCAAGCTTGAGGCTTTGTATTTCTGTGCTGGAAGATCATAAAAAGTAAAAGGTGCTAAATCAGGAGCTGAGGTTACTGAACACACCCTTCAGTGGGAATGTAGGACAGTGTAAGTGAAGGGCTGCTTTCAGTATAAAGAACATATTTGTGGTAACATTATTCTGGCTACATAAAAAAAGGGGCGAGGATGTAGCCAACAATAAAAATCTCCTATCTAGAGTCTTTAAATACCATCAGTAATGTTGTGTTACACCAAAGGAAACTATTACATTAATGTGTTTCTGGCATTTGTAATGCTATTAGTATATTAAAATTAGTTGGGTCAAAACTAATTTTTTACACTTTTTTTTTCTGCTCAACTTGTATTTTGTTTTTTCATTGGTAAGCACATGTTTTAGTTTATTATAATTGGTTCTGAAAGGATTTAAGTGAAACTGATGCAAAGAAAAGTTAACTAGGCATCTGTGGCAAACATGCACAAAGTAGTTAACATCACCTCAGCTAAGACAGCTGCTTTAGCAGCTGTGGTATCTTGCCTATATGTTGTAGAGAAAAATCTCTGCCTTTGTTTTTCTATTCTATTCAAAGAAAACAATCTTAGAAACAATGAATATTTACTTTACTCTAGGCCTTTTAGCTTCCTTCTTGTTCTTCAGAGAGCTAATAAATGTACCAGAGATTTCTATCTCTGTTCTTCTATTAATTCCTCTTATGAACCGTCATGAGAGATGTGTTGATGAAAAGATTCAGTGTGTTGTCTGCATTATTACAATGTTTGTTTAACAGACATTGATTTCAGTGACCCTCACCTGCCAAGCTTATTTATCTCATGCTCTGGTCCTGGTTTCCCACATTTTTTCCCCATCTGGAGAATTTGAAAGTGGAGTATGTACAGTCATAAATTCTCTGAAGCATTGGGGCATATTCAGGTAGGCCCTGTACAGGATCTGTGGTTGACTAAATAAAGCTAAGCAGTTGGCACAAAGAGCTATCTTGCAGTATGTTTCTAGTGGGTGTTCTTAGGTGTTTTATTCATAGATTTTGATGTTCAGTTCAGTAGTTGTTGCCTTTGTGCTCATACAGGGTTTGGATCACTGAGTATGTGGAGTATACTACTGCACATGTATATTCTTCTGAGGTTAAAGAGACTTACCTGTATGATAACTGGGATTCTTAATGTGTATTCTTTCTGATCTGGATTCCTTTTTTTCTAAAGGATATAGGAAGGAATCAGCTTATGTGGCAACAATCTCCACAGTGATCTGCAGTACAGGGCACTGTGGGCAAGATTAAGATGACACTAATGAAGATTGTGTTCAAAGAAACACACCCTAAACCCCCAAAAATAACAGTGGAAAAAACCTTATTGTTCAAGTATACACAAAGTGATCTATATGTAGACAGTTCATCTGAGAACTGATGTTCAGAAAAACTGTATTAATCAAATTGTTTCAGAAAGTGTAGATAGATTTTACATAGCTTTTTGCAAATTACGTGTTTGCTTTGTAGTATATAGTTTTCTTGGCTCTTTCCCTGCTTGAGCAGTGGGGTTGGGCAAGATGACTTCCAGAGATCTCTTCCAACATCAACCACTTTGTGATTTTGCAAGAACATTTGTGTAGCAACTTATGAGTGTTAATGCTGTTGAAGTGCAGTGCAAAAGTCTGAGTGGTTTTCATTTTACTCCAGTTCTTCCAATAGTGTCAATACAATTAAACTTAATTTGTCAACACTTTATGGCAATTTTGAATTGGAACTTAAGGGCTAGCCAGCTGTGTCATGTAGGTAGGGAGAAGAGCACTGTTTAGATTTGTAACTAAGTAGTCTGCTGATGAGGTGTTAAAACTGTAATCTGTTCTTTTGCACTCTGTATTGTTACTATTGGTGATTTTTCCCTCCGAAAAAGACTTGTCAGAAATAGTGTTTTGTTAAAGTATAGCTTTAACACTTTTAAATGTACTTGCTTTTTAAAAGTAGACTGAAAAAAAAGTAATTGTAAGTTTCTACATGCTTCCAGAAAACAGTGCATTTCCTGATGTCTTCCTACTTTCTTTAAAATGTGTAGAGTGTTTCTCACTACATGTGGTGTAATAGTCTCCCTGTTCACTGAAGCCGGAATTGTGGGCTTTTTACTGTACTGTTATTACAAGGTGAAGTGAAATATACAGACATTGCTTTAACAGTCTAAATCTCACTTTAAGCCTGAATTTAGTTAGGAGGATCTGGTATTATTTTTGTTTTACAGATGATCTAAGAGTGCAGGATCATGTTTCTTTTTGTATCAGCTTTTCAATACAAAATTTGGAGAACAGACTATTATGAGCCACTTGAAGAAAAAAAATTTGGGGGAGGGATTTACTGCAGCAACTTGAATTCTGTACTTGCATCTTGTTTCTATTTGTTTTGAAACCTCATAACATGGAACTTGATGAGACGGGGATATCTGTCAAAGTTATTTTATTAGCCAAATATGTTTTGGGGTTAGCTTGCACCTGTTTGTATGGCTTACTGAAAATTCCTAGCTGGAATATAGTAACTACTTCAGCCTTTTGCCTACCTCACTTCGTTCAAATGCTGTTTGAAGTGATGCAGTTAAAATAGGGGACAATTGCTCCTTGAGTTTAGAAATCACAGTTCTGTGTCACTCTAGCAGTTACAGGAATATAGAAATTAAGTTACGCCTGTGGAGCTAAAGTAGGATTTTTCTAGAGGATCATAAAAAACAAATAAAATACAATAAAATTAATTTTTTAAAAATCTGAAAACCAAACATATTGTTTGTGGCTAACTTTTCAGGGCTTGAAGATTTTTGTGAATGCTTATGTATTTTATCAAGTGAATTCTTCAGATATCACAGGATGGGTGAAAGAATGAATCACTGTGGAGTTATCAGGTTTAACAGGAAAACTCCCAATAGTTTCATGTGGAGAATAAAATAATCAAAGACATTTTGAAGTGTGCTCAAAATGTGCTTTTCCAAGGAAAGAACTGTTGGGAAGCAAAGCAAAGCAGGTCACTAATATCAGCACTGAGGTTCTAATGATATTGATGATTACATTAAATACTGCATGTTCTGATTCTTAAAGCTATGGTAAAGAAAGATATTGTAAAAATCTGTGGTTCTTCTAAGGTTGTGATACATTTCACATACCTTCTCCCTTGTGCACAATAAAAGTGGTAGCTGCTCCTCGGACTTGTTACGTCTCAGCATCTCCTTTCTTGTTTTAAATGTTCTTCATCCAAAAGCACAGTGTACATTTGCTATTACTTACAATGCTCCCTGAACAGAAACCTCAGAAGAGTGGAATTGCTAACCTGCCTTTGATGAAAGACGACTCATGGTTCAGGTAACAAAGGTTACCTGAACCATGTTCTCAGAAAGCATGAGAGAAGAAGCCACCACTCCTCATAATTGCTTCTTGTAATGAATGTTGACTTTTTTTACCTTTATTCTTTCTGTAGCAGTATAAATCCTGCATTGCTGTTGGGAAAAGGGACGGGGAAGAACTTTGGGTTTTTTCTTCAATTTTTTCCAACATTTTAAATGTTTGCTTTTATTTGGTAGCAGACAGGTGAGAGCTGATGCATGTTTAGACAGAAGTAACAGAAGTAACCTCTGGTTTCCCTCCAGGTACCCAACAACTGTACTCCACCTGGGGACTGGGGGTGTAGAACCAAATGTCCTGAGTTTACTAAAATTTCTCTTGTGATAATGTTGTCAGCTTACAGAAAATGCTAAGGCTACAAAAAGCAACTGAGTAGGAGTGGAAAGAGCATCTGCTGTTTCTGAACATATCTGAACCTAATGGTAGTTTTTGACTCTTCCAAAATGTTTTCCTCCCTTTCTACTACTGTTTAAAACTATTAAGTTGTTGAACACTTGTTCAGAAGAACTGAACATTGAACATCTTTCTAGTGGAGCAAAAAACCAGTTGCTATTTGGATTGCTGCTAGTAACACTTAGTATTCTATGATACTTTATTGCAATGAATAAATGTAACTTACAGTGACTTAATCTTGGGAAGATGACATTCATGTGTAATTTAATGTAGGAAGAGATTGTATTGGATAAACATTTCAGCTAAGGTAGATCCTGAAACAAGAATAAAAATGGCTAAGAAGAATAACTTCCTCCTACCTATCTTTTACAATCTGGTGTATCTAAGAATGAAAGTATGTACCTTGATGTTTGCAGTGGATTCAGAAGCTACAGAGCTATCAAATGCTATCAAATATCCCGATGGAACATTGCACTACTGTGTTACTGTGGGTTGGCTGTGCCTTGACTACAGGACAAAAACTGTCTTCATGGTCTGAGTCCTTAGGGAGCTGGCTTAATTACTCAATATGCTTTTCTTATCTGTGGCCATGACACTGGAGAGAACAGTGGTATCCCCTAAAAGAGGAAGTTTTTAGTTAGGATAAAATATCAGAGCATCAAAGGATAGGTGATGGCTTTAGTTTACCTTCTTGTTCAACAGCTTGTTCCTGAAACTACCCCTGGGGTTTTTTTTTGTTTGTTTGGTGGGTTTGGGTTTTTTTAAAATCAGTCTAATTTGGTCCTATCTACTTCAATTGAAAACAGCAGCTCAGAAGCTTCCTGAATGCTCCATGTTGGGGGGCTGGTATGTGGAAGAATTTGAGCACTCTTGGAAATTGAGAAAAGAACAGAATTAACTGGAAAATTAGAAGCCCCGATGGAAAGACAGGAATGAAGTTCACCACTGAATTTTGGGGCAGAGTTCATATGCAGGTTTTTCATAGCTGCTTATGCAATTCTAATACTGCATCTTGCTTGCATAGATACCCTGTAGCTCTCTAAAATTGCAGAAATTACATGCCTCTTCAGGGCATGCAGTTCATGTACTGGATCTTGTTCAGTGAATGAATTAGGGCTGGAGACTGGGTGTGTGTTTTGGTTTTTTAGTTTGTTTTACAAGTGTTGAACTGAGCCTCTGAAGGCTAGTGGAGTTAAGGTGGGTGTGGAGGGTGTAATGATGACAGAACCCCCAAACCAAACAAAGAGCCACACCCCCACAGCAAACACGTCCGGAATTAAAAGGAATAAAGAGTTCTCTCACAGCAAAAGTTAATATCCAGTGTGGATTTTTCTTAAAGCTGACTGACTACATGATCCACTTGGGTGGAGCTTCAGTTGAAATTTCCCATTTCCATGGTTAATAATGTGTTATTGTTCTCTGTGTGTATTTTAACTGATGCAGTGCAGCCTCAATAAGAGAGCATTTAGATGATCAGGGAAAAACAATAAATCGTTATTTCCATCAAACAGTAGGATAAAATAGCCTTCAGTTCCCTTTTCTTGAAAATTGATTTGTAAAACTTTAGATGTGTTACATGTGGGAATCTGTGGTCTGCTGACTGCAACAAGAGATATGTTATAAGCACTGTTTGCTTTTGACTTTACCAGTTTTATGTTTTGGGGCATACGCAATGCAACACACTTCCTGTTGAAAATAAAATTAAGAAATAAAATGTTAGAACAATATGAAATGTAGAGGACATTTGCATATTGTCATGCTTTTCAGTGTGTTATCAACATTAATCTTACATAGAATCCGAAGCAGTGTACCAACTACTAAGAAAAATTAGCTTTATCCCAGCCAAAATCAGGACAGATTGGTAAAAAATCAGTTACCTAAAAGGAGTTAAAAAAACAGAAAATGAAGGTAACTTGATATAAAATGTATTAAATGCTTTTCCTTTTTTAAACACAACTTCTGGGTTACATTCTTGTTCCTTTAGATTCTTCCTGAAAGAGCAATCTCCTTATATGAAAAAAAATACTGAGTGTATGGATAATGTGTTCAAATGCATTCTTACTGTGAACAAGTTGGGATTTTGTGTGCTTCTGTAGGCTACTATAATAGCAAATAAAAGTGTAGAAAATTAAGGCTTCTCTTAGCTCATTACCAAGTTTGTAATAAGAAAAATAATTTTTCAGACACAGGCTTCGTGTCCTATTGATCGCAGACCATTTCAAGCAGTGTGCAGGCTGGGTGCATTGGATAAGCAGATAAAGGTATGTTCCAGGCTTATTTTCTTAAATAACTTCTGTTGTAGTAATGTCCAAGTAATGCTGCAGCCTTTTATTCATATAAAATGAAATGCATTGTGTTAAATAAACTTTCCTAACAAAGTAATTACTGTTTCAATGTTTCTATTACATATTTGAAGCTTGGAATTATTCTTAATTATTTTCAGAGCAAGTATTTACCATAGTAATAATAGTCACAAAGCTGCTATTGCTACTTTCTAGTATCTTTGAGCATTCATGATATATCCAAGAACAGAAGTATAGTAATTGGTCTCAAAATGTTTTTTAAACTAGGTTTTGTAAACAACTGTTACACCAATTATCATGAAATATTGCCTTTTTTTTAGCTGAGGTGAATCTTCTGTGTTAGCAGCCTCCAATTCCCAGACAAAAACACATGAAGGCAAGAGGATTCAATTAATGTTAAACATTGTTCAATCCAAATCTGAATTTTTTTCAGCTATGAATTCTTCTTAAAAATATTGATATGGAGAGTAGTTTATCAAGAAGGAAAAAACCTCTTCTAATAGTTGATCTTAAAGATGCATATAGAAAGATGCTGATAATTCCATGTATGATTTGGAAATTTTGTGATGAAATTATGCTTATAAGTAGTTCATAAGCTTCTTGCACTTTGTGACATTTAGAAAGCAGGCTTCCACTACTCATTTCTTGTACTTCTCGAGGCCCACGCAGTCACCTGTAAAGGAGCCATGCTGGCAGCTAGAGATGCTTCCTTCTCATAGGAAACTGGTTGCATATTTTGTCTTCTTTATTCCTGAAGAATCAAGGAAGCAGTTGAAATAGGATAACCTGAAGTTTACGTTTGGAAAAGTGTAAGGACTGTATCAAAATACAGTTTGAAAGATTGTCTGTTCACAGAACTACAGTGTAAACAGGTGGACAGAGAACAATGTCCTTCTCTGAAAAAGAGCAACTGGAGCCATAGGAATAGATGGAATGTGTACCAAGATATGCAGACACAGTGGTCGGCATCATCAGTGCTGCTCTCAGGAGACTGGCAGCTTTCTCTTTGTGATATTCAGAATTTGAATGCTAATACGTTAGGGGGTTGCATAAAAAGGCAAATTTTGGGAATGAGGAAATACAATTTTCTAATGCAAACAATTGCAATGTAGCCATTGAAGCAACTTCACAGTGTGAAATAAAAGTTGTATTGCTCTCAGTGTTCTTGAGATGTGAAAAAAACCTCAGTGTTGTATAAAATACAGAAGTTATTTTACTCTAGATAAAAATTGGGTGTGTTTTAATTATGAGGAAGCATATTAAGTTGAGTGGTAGTTCAGCATTTTTCCAAGGTGAACCATGTGTATTCTGAACAACCAACTTAGTTTTAAAAAACTTAGCTTATAGATTCTTAATGGAAACCATCTCTGAGGCACTTGCCATGGCAGTCTGAATGTTCAGGGCTTTCTTGGTCCTGTGAACTTAGTATGCTTTGTCAGTAGCATATCAAGGTGTAGGTTTTTTCTATTTTATGAAAAACAAATGAAAGAAAGTCTTCAAACTGTGAAGTCAAAAAAGTAAGATTTGAAATGTTTTCTAGTCCTTCTGTTTGAGCTTAATTTCTGTATAGACCTGAAGAGACTTTGTATGAATTTGAAGTGTCGTCACATTCTAGATGGGATTGATTCTGTTTTACAACACAGGTTCAGGTTACAAAACAGCTAAGGAGGAAGGAGGAAGAGGAAAACTGTGCCTGCAATAAAGAAACTTACAGCCATGTGAAGATGAGAAGTTTTGTGAGGTTGGTCATCCATGTAATTTCAAGCATTTGAACTGGAATATTTGAAGTATATGAAATCAACTGGTTTAACATGTACAGCCTGAAAATTTTTTAAAATTATTTTTATTTTAAAATAAGTTAGTTTTCACAAGTGGTGATTTGATTTTACTTTTATCATTGCTGTAATTCCCACTTGAATAGTTAAAATAGCAAGGAAGAAGTAAAGGGCAATGTATTTCTTGCATTGAGCTCTGTGAAAGTTGCGTTTTTCAAGCAATTCTGACAAATTTTACGTTAATTTGAGGTATGGCTACATCAAATTTTAACAATATAAATATTTTTCTTTGTTTATCTAAACAAACATCCACTTTTCTTGCATGTTATCATAAGCACTGGTGATGTTCCTCTTCTATAAAAAACACAGTTGTAGTCAAAAACTGATTTTATTCTAGTAAGCTTGAGAGGGAACATTTCTGTTATATGGAAATGACATTTCTGTTTTGGTAAACTTTATCTTATAACATTTGCTGCATTGTATAAGGGGAAGTTCAGGATTGCACAAATGAATTTTGCTAAATAGTGCTTATCTAAAGTCAGTGTTTAATGGAATGTATGAAAAATACAGAGTTCTTGAAGTTTTATGTGAAGCAGACTTCACTACAGCAAAGATAACTGGAGGTAAATTACCTTTTTTAACTCATAAGAAAATAAGATTCACCATTCTGAATCAACACTGACTGATATTCTTAAAAGGAAACAGGTTAGAACATCTTTCACATGTTGCCATGAAATCAAACAAAACTGAGCATTCTGATTTAATACAGGATATTAACTTTTGTGTAAATTGGTTTTCTTTTTTTTTCTATCTAAGCACTATGGCTTTTAATATACTGAAGATGATACTCATGATGCAAGTTCAGGTTTTAATCGCAGTTAGAACTTGGTTTATGTGCACAAAATAAAAATCCCTTCAAATAGGAGAGGATTTTGTTTGGATGCCTAGAAACTGCTTTTTAATGTCTTTTTTTTGATCTTGCAGAAGAGCTGTATGTCCAGACAGAGGGCCAGTAACAATAAAATTGAGCAGAATTGTGAAGAAAAAACACAGTAAGTTGATATTTGCCAGAATTGCTGTATTTTATTAAGGAACTCTAGAATATCCTTTCTTGATGAGCCAATTAATTTTTTAAAATTGCTTACATTTGTATATAAAACCCAAATTCCAAGTAGTAGAAGTGTGGAACTTCTAGAACAGAATTGCAGTATGTGGAACTCCTGTTTTTATATTACTGGAAAACTGCCTTTTCAATTTCAGTCGCAAGTCAAATGGATGTGGTTTCAGCCTCAAGTAATTTTCTGCATCAGGCAGCTGGGGAACAGCTAATGACTAGCTTTTATTCACAGAAGTTTTTTTTGGTGAGAGTTCAAACACAAGCAGCACTTAGCTGTGTTTTGGGGTTGCTATTCTGAGGGGCTTAATCAATAAAAGTTGTTGATAAGTCTATTCATAACTTAGGGAATGCAGCAAATATCTGAAGAGGTAAAAACTGCTTGGTATCTAAAAAGCTACTGTGAAGGTGCATGCATCTTCATTTTACTCAGTTTGTATGTAAACATTGTAAATGTTAACCTCCCATTGCATTAATGATTTTGCTGAACAATCAAGAACTAATATGCTGAAGTTAAGATCAAAGTTTTGTTCCTTGTTCCACAGGTAATATTTTGTATGACAAACAAAACAAGAAAGCTTTCTCTGTGAAGATAAACAAGGTTGGTTCTGATAATGAAACATTTGTAAATGCTTTCTTTTATTAGAGTATTTTTGAGACTACCTTCCTGCTTATTTTTAAGGTTAACTTCTCTTTGTTAATTTTGGTATGATTCAAATGTTTTTATTTTGTCTCTTTTTGTCTTGAAGCAATTAGAATATAGTGCTAGGTTATATGAGCGTCTATGTCGGATTAAACTTAGTTTTGTGGTGGTAAATACTTTCATTTATATTAGGATGTTACATTATAAGATCCTGAACCCTGTTTTTTTCCATCTTCACCAAAGGAAAATGGTTTCATGTACAAGCTGTCAGCCAAGCACCATTATATGAAGGTTTTCATTATTTTCAATAAAATATATAGATGTAATCAACCAAGTAATTTATGTGAATCTGCCATAGACATTATGGTTTGCATCAAGTTGGTTTTTTTTTAAATGTGAGATTTCTGTCAAGAAGGTTTCTTTTTCCGGGATTTTTGTTCATAAATCTTAGCCTATAAACACAGGATCACCAGATGCCAGATTTATAAGGATCTGTAAAGGCTCTCATTTGATTTCTACCATCCCTCCTTTCAAAAATGCTTTGTGTCTCTGAGGCACAAGTTTTTGATCAGTGCTTTCTTACTCATAGTTGTACCTGTAAATGAATGTGCGTGAAAAGGTTGTAGGCCATAAATTTAATTCTCTAGTGTAAATGCCATCATTTGCCATCATTCTGTCTTACCTGAAGTTTGAATATTTGGAGGAGAAGCTATGTTCAAGTCCCTGTTTTGGCTACTGCTTTGTTTCATGTAGTATGGGGCACATCCTGTGTATTTTCAGCAGCTGATGGCCTGAGTTGTAACTTCTGTTTGGTGTTCATTGCACCAGGGTTGTCAGGGATGTTGTTAGCTCCAGTTTTCCTCTTCTAAGTCGGGTATTTGGAAATTTGGGTTCTGTTTCCCTGTAAACTGAAAGTACCTTTCACTGCATTGAAGGGGTTTTGAATGGAAAGATAGGGCTTAATGGTAGATCAGCCTCTAATGTGATTTCATGGTTGGAAAATGCTTTCATTTTTGGTTTCACTGATTTATGGTGAAGTGTTTAATAGCATTAATGTCTCAGATAGTACCTGTAGCAAAAAAAAAGTGCATAAACAAAAGTAGAACCATTAAAAACCTTCAGGAGGAGCCATGGGATTCAATTATCCAAGAAATGTTCAAAATTTAAAACAAAGCCGTGGTGTACTAGCAACTGCTACATAAGGACATTTGTGGAACATCTGGATAGCTCTTTTAATTGGAGGGAGAAAGGTTAATGTTAAAAATTTATATTATTCTTAAAATAAAGCTTAAACTCAACAGTTTTTTAGGCAAAACTTAAAATTTGTACGCTGATAAAATAGGGCATGTTCCCTGCAAAAGCAGCTCTCTGTGCCAAGCTTTGATGGAGCATATGAATAATGGCTGCATATTGAGGCGTATTCTTACACATCCCACTACAAAGTTTATTTTTCATTTTTCTGAATTAAAATTAGGGGAGTATTCTAAATTCCTGTTTTAAAGTAGCAGTCATAGGGAATGAACAGGAAAGTTTTAGTCAGATTTGAGGCGGTATGAGCCCTTTAGGAGCTGAGACAAAAATGGATTAGTGTAGGTGTATGTTAGTGTGGGAAGAGTATCTGGAGGGCTACTGATGGTTTGTTGCTGGGGTTTGTTTTTTGTTGTTTCGCCTGCAGCCAGTGCAGTGCCCAGCAGCAGAGCTCCCTGCATGCCTGCAAATGGCAGCAGACCAGCACACAGCGCATGGCTGGGCCTTGTTACAAACATATAGTGGTGGTGGTGGTGGTGATATCTTTTGAACTACAAAGTGGGTTCTGAGTGTTGTGCCTCTGTGTGAGGGCCCAGTAACTAGACACACCAGACAATCTTCAATTCCATAATCCTACCTGAGGGCAAAGGAGAATCCCAGCTACCCTCATTTGGTTTTCTTGTTACTTGAAACAAAACATTTGGTGAAGTGCTGTGCAGGGGTGTGAAGGTGCTTGAGCTGTACTTACTGTGGTGCATTAGGTAGCAGAATTGTGCAATAGGGAAGATCAGGTTTATTTATTCATCATGTCTGTGTGGAGCATTAAAGATTTTGCTTTATATAAAATACGAAGTTTATCTGCAAAGAACAGTTGTTGAAAACTTAGAGACTGAATAGAGAAAATTTGTTTGCTGTAACTGCAAATCTCTGCATAAACCTATGGAGCTATAATGGTGTCTGCTTTTTATGAACTAGTCTTACTGACCTAATTTAATTTCAGTGCATCTTCATGTATTTAGTGTTAATTATTTTATTTTGGGTGTCTTTAATTCATAATTTATTTTTTTGTGTAGCCCAGAAGACAGGCCTGCTCGAATGAGTGCATCAGAACTAATTTCTTCAGCACACTTCTGGCTGGTGGTAGCAGTGAAGAATCCTTTTTTAGCTGTAGAAATGACTGGTTAGTGTGTACTAGTGGTTCGTATAAATCAATGGGTAAATGTATTGTAGATTCTGAAGTTCCTTCTGTTCCTCCCTGTATATATACTGGCTTGAAATATTTTGAAGATTGCCAGAGTATTTATTAATTGACAAAGAGCAGTTAAAGGATAAACACAAATATTTTAAAATGAGTACTGTTAAGGGCACACCCCAATTTCTGTCATGTGTTCAGCATCAGAAACACACACCTGAGTATTTTAATCTCATTGATTTAATAAGAGTTTTATTTTTAGTTCATGTTTAATTCCTTGCTGAATTGAAGCCTTGGATAGGAAAGGCTGAGCCCTGTTACTACAACAGCAGTTACCAAAACAGTTAATGGTAAATATCCTGGTTTGTATCAGAAACAATCTTCTTTGTTGTTGTTGTTGTTTGATTCCAAGAGGAATACGTTAAACATCCATGAAGCAATTTTGCATTAAGCAAAATACTTAATTAAGCCTAATACTTAAGAATGAGTGTGTAAAAAATTGTTCATTGAATAGATGGAAGAAAAAGAACAGTCTAAAATAATGTTATTTGGATAATACGGCCTAATTAAAAAAAATACTTTGTCTGTGTGTTTTTGATACTCTGTAAAAGATGAACTTCTTGCCATGCATGCCACAGAATTTATTTGTCAGGGATGCACAATTTCTCCATCCTTCAACTCCCCAGCAGACACATTTCATCTCCTGTTTTCCATTCCATCTGCTTTATTTATTTAGGACTTCTTTTATGTTTGCTGTGACTGTGTTTCTCCTCTAAGAAATAACCAATGCATAGTTTAATCATGGCTGTTGAAAGTTCTAATACAGTTAAGGAGCAACTACTGAAATACAAAATTCTCATAGTACAAAGTTACTTTTTATAACTTCTGGTATGAAATTTGTCTTTCAGTACAGAATTCACAGAAGTCAATTCAGGGATCAGACAGAAGAGACAAGAACTGGAATTGTCCTGTTCATCTTTGATTGCTAGAGTTGAAAGGTCTGTGTTTTGGTTTCATAGTGGATCTTCGTACTTCAAGTTTGGAGTTTGATTAATTCAAATTGGTCTTTAGATAGAATATAATTTTCATGAAACTAAATAGTGTTTGCATTTAATGTGGTAATTTTTTGTGTATTTGCTGCTTGGTGTTTTAATGTCAATAGGTTCTTTTCTGTCTTAATACTTTTTTGGTACTCCTGACAAGCATAGTAACTCCACTGACTTGTGCATCTTAATATGTCACCTTTTCACAGAAATGTGAGTTTGAATATATTTTCTATTTGGAAGCTAGTATTCAATAAGCTTTTAAAATTATTTCTGTCCCTAGATATCAGACTATACTTGCTTTAACATCAGTCTGATTCTAATTCCCCACACCACCCTGTACCCTACTTTCATGGGTTGGTTCTATCACTTTTTCTGTAATCATTTATGGAAAAATCCTCTTTGCATCTAAAAAGAGCTAACAGGAGTTGTTTCAAGTGAAACAGAGAACATAAAATAATTCTATGCGTTTTTTTGTCAGAGAGCAGATGTGTGTTAAAGCATGCCCTAAGGATATTTTTGTGAGTATAAAGAAGAACCATAAAAATAACTGATTTTAAAATAACAAAATAAGAAATTGGTTCTATGACCTTAATTTCACTACATATCTCTTAGCTCTCTTTGGTATAAAAACAAAGACTAAAGTTAAAATAGCAAGTGAGGAGTTTTTAAATTATAAGAAAAAATTGCCTCTAGAGTAGAAATAATAAATTCAAATTTATTACATGTACCTTTTCTTAAAAGTTTCATTCCAACTTGGTGATAATGCAAAAATTGTACATCTCTAATTAAACTCTGGTTTTGCCAAAGGTTCGCTGAGGGAGTCTGAATAAGTATATATTTCTTTTGTTTGTATGAAGAAAAAAAAGGAGTATTTTCTAAATTCTCATGTAGACTATTTCTCATTTTTCTGCAGAAAAGGTTGCTGTTCTACTGAAGTACTAATCAGACCCTTATTTCCAGTACTATAACCTACTACTTTGGACTGGGCTATTACTGATCTATGTTTGACTTTAAAGAAAGCCAGATGTGTATTGCTTTAACATAACATACCTTGTTCAGAGTTTTAATAGATTAGGCAGTAAAATTAACCTGAAATTAAATATGACAAGGAAAGTTTTGTTCACTGTAATCTTGGTGTTTCTCTCCAGCTCTGATGAAGTTAAAAGGATTGTAGTTGCCTAATGTGTTTTGGTTTTGTGCATTGTTTCCAAGACTTGCAGCAAGCAGCTGAAACAACTAATGTTACTGATTTTGCTTTTACTTTGCAGTGTTCCTTTAATATCTTTTGGAGCTGAAGCTGAGACCTTTCTTCTCACTGCTTCTGCAGTGGCAGGAAGAGTTCTTCCAACAAATATCAGGCCTTTGGAAAACTTTGGTAAACTTTTTTTTTGTAAGTTTTATTTATAGCTCATGTGGAGTATTGTTGAAATATGATTATCAGAAATCAAACAGAGTTAGTTACACTTAACGGGGAAGAAAAAAAATCTGTTTTGATGCAGTTTGGTACTATTTCAAAGTCAGCTACTTAATTTCTGAAATTGGAATACAGAACATGAATCACCCACACCAAAGCTGGTAGAACTTATTCTTTTGAAGATTAAATTAATAAGTATTTATGTAACTTAATTCCATTTCTAATTGCAACATTTTTTCCATTCATGCTCTTCTTTCTTCATTTCCCATTGCTCAAGGATAAATCTTATTTTGATGCATTATGTTTGGCATATTTCAGAGGTATATTGTGCAGTGTGAGGAACAAACTTTTCTAGCAGAGAAGAACATTAGTTGGGAAGCAGTGAAGTGTATGGATCTCTCAGTTTGCCTACAACCTCTACAGGGCAAAACCTTGCAAAAGTACTGGAGCTCCGTGGTCTGTCAGGAAAGCAGCAGAAGACAAGACATGGAAGGAATTGCCTTCCTCCAGTTACTTTAACAGCCTCTGTCTCCATACCCAGCAAGGATGTAGTTTCTCTTCCAAAAAGCTGCACAAGTTCAAAGAAGTGGAAGCAAAGGAGTTCTGTTTTTTAAGGCTAGAGTAAATACCTGCTTTGAATTGGGAATCACACCACTTTCACTTGTCTAGTAGGCAAAGAGATAGGACAGATTTGAGTCTCCTGGCTTATGAAAATAGTGTGGAAGTAAATTGCCGGAAGGAATTAAGTAGTAGAAGGATCATGAAAAAGTTGCATTTGTATTCTTTATTCTTCTTAAAGGTATGTATTTCACCTCCACATTTCCCAGTGAAAAATTGATAGGTTGCTTCCTCAGGTCTCTGATGTTTGGCAGTGCAATGTAACTGATCCTTAACAATTTTGCCTCTAGTAGTGTAAGTTAGCTCACACCTCTTGACTTCCCTGTCTACCTTTCTACTTATATAGTCAGGCTTTTTTGTTAGGATGCACCAGAAGCATGAAAAATTATATTTAGAACAGATTATTTTCAGTTGTCTTGATAGAATTTTGATACTCGTACTGTGGACAAAGATTGAATTTTAAGATTAGTGCCAACATACTACAATGTTTTAAGATTCAGAGTTTTAATTTATCTTCACATTTTATTTGAATACTTTCTATTGATAAGGAGTGTGCAGGAAGTAAGAGTCCTAAACTTTCCTAGTAAAACCAGGGGATGGTGGATATGAAGATAACCCTTGAGGATTTTAGTCACATTCTGTTGAGTGAGTGTTCCTTCTCCATTCAGTTTTTATATAGCATCTGAGTAAATATGCATAGGAAAAGGTAAAGACAAAGGTAAAAAGAAACCTAATCTGAATGCTGTTAGAGATGCATGGCAAGTATATATATATAAAAAAGGACACTGACTTTTTAAAAAGGTGGAGAAAAGGAGAATGAAGAAAATAGATTAATTTAAAAAAGGATGCAAACTGGTTCTTGCATTTCTTACTAAATTGTGCCTGAAAGATCATAGCATAAGCATTTTCTGTTTTCTTTTTATGCTCCTCTTAACTTTTGGTCTCACCTAAGTATACAGTTTTGCATCAGAGTAACAGCTGACAGTAGCTTCCAGGGCTGTACAAGGAGGCATACAAATGTCAATGATGACCATATAATTCTAGTGTCTGAATCATCCCTGTAGCTGCTGCAGTTTTAGTAGTCTGTTACCATTAAATAGTCTTTTTTTACTAACTTGACCTGAAAACGCATTAGTGAATCTACAAATACCACTATGATTTATGCTGGCATTATGCAGTTTTTGTGTGATTAAAATATTTTTCAATAAAGAGTCAATGAGCTGAAATGCCTTTTATTTGGTCCAAGTCCAAAGCTTGTCAAGCTTTTCTGTTAAAATTTTACAAGTAGTAGGGCATGCTAAAAAGAGGTTTGTGCTTCACATGTAGATTTTGAATGTGCTAGAAAAATAACTCGCCTTTTAATTCTGTCCAGATTCCCACATTCCGCTTGTATTCTGCTTTTTTTTTTATTATTGCAAGATTATTTCTTCTCCTTTGAAGAAAATTATCACAGATACTAAAATCTGAAATGTCATGTAACATCTGACTTGATTTCCTGGCTATTGTAATAGGTTTGAAGACATAATTAAGACAGCCACCTGTTGCTGAGTTCAAGTGCTGCTTAACTACTGTCAAGTCACTTTGTAACAAAATGATTGGTGAGGCTGATAGAGCAGATACCCGAACCAGTGTCAGTCACTTGAAATTCCTCTGCAAGTTCTTTACCATCATGTTATTTTCTTTTAAATACATGGTAACTTCTATACAGTTATGTATAGATTTGATGTTGATTTTCATTTTCTCAAGTGGTTATTTGTTCATTGGACATGCAAAACCCAAAACCACTACTTTTTTTTTTTTTCCCCATGTTCAGGTAGATTATTTTGTGTTTGCAAGGAAGGTCAGAGGATGTTATCATAGTCCTGTGCTCATTTAAAGGCTAGTGAGGTGGTTATGGAATTCATTCTCTGAGATTATTGTTTGCGTTTAATACAGTGATAGGTTTTTTTGTTCTGCTAACAAAGTGGTAAGTGGTAGAAAGAGCCATTTTTGCTGTTACTTACTTTTCTTATTCCAATCTTACTTTTATAAAATATGTTTGTGAATACATTAGACACATACTTTAGTGTAGCAAAAGCATGGGAAATAATGTACAGAGTTAAAATCACGTGTTTGTGATGTGAGAGATTCATTGCAAAATCCATAGCAATTAATCTTTCTTAGTTAGTTTGCACTATTCGTGTATGAAATTGAAGCTGTAAAAGAATTAATTTAAACACCACATTCTTGATGCTTTCTGAAATCAACACAAAGTGTGAAACAAATTAATGGACATCCCAAGAAATTAATTTAGTTCTGAAGTATTCAAGTATATTTACCTAATTATTATTAATCTTTAATTCCTGAGCTGTCCACCAGAAGCTTTCATAGATACTGACAGTGCAGTCTTTCCTGTGCAGTGAATAAAAGCCTTAGCTTTCCTACCAAGACTTTTGTTGAATGGTAGATGGCATGAAATAAATCAGTGCAGTATCAACACAGGAGCTGAGCTGCTTGTTAGGTGTGCCTTAGTCTTTCTTCATAGAACTTTTGGTTTTTTGATGCACTGTAGGCTGCACTCTATGCGTGCTGCAGGCACCTTGGGTGTCTTGTGGCAGAGCTTAAGTTCAGTTTGCCCTATAACTGGTGAAAAAGTTTGCGCTGTCATTGCTGTGTCTGATCAACTGCTGCACATGTGATCATCCACTGATGTCCATTGGAAAATGTCCCTTTCTCTAGCACTGAGCTTCATTATCAACAGGCCTGTGTTATAGAGTGACAGGAACTGCTATATGCGAACAGTGTTGTGTGGTTAATTCATTTCTTTTCTAACAGCTTAAATGCTGACTATCTTTGAGCAGCTGTGTCAATAACAGTTTCACTGTGCATACTACCACTGTCCATGTAGCCATGCCAGCACTGCTTCTAGGGTGTGTGTTCAGATGTCTGATGTGTCACTTCACCTTGTTTCTGTTCTTTAAAACAACTAGTTTTCATTTAAAAAAGAAAAAAGCTGTGGAAGCATTTCGTACTGAATTTTACATTGTATTATTTGAGGATATTTGTTAACTACAGAAGGCCCTTTTATGTTTTTAAATATGTTCAGATAAATGGTTATTATCAATCTTAATGTCTTCTGTTTTTATTAGAATCTTTAGGTAAAGGATATGCTGTTGCTTGTACCCAAGAAGGAGAAGAGAAAAAGGAAGCTTCTGGTTCGTCTGGCACTAGAGGAAGTAGGAGGAAATCAGTTACTACTACTCCTACGAGAAGGTCTGCACGAAACAGCAAAAACGAGGCTGTGAGTCAGTCTCGGAGCTCCCCTCGATCAAGCAGTTCTGCTTGCAGTGCCCCTGATAGCAATAACCCATCTCTGAATAAAACTCATTCAGAAGCAGAGAATGCTCCTCCAAAACGCAAGTCTAAAAGAGCAGTTAAACAACAAACACCTGCAGTTAAAAAGAAACTGAGAAGTTCTGCACGTTCTGAAAAATCACCCTGTGGCTCAGTGGAAGATGATGACATTGCTGACCCTGAAGCAGTCTTAACTTTAGATAAAGCCCACCAGTCAAATAATGAAAGCAATAGTGCAAATCTCCCACAGAAGAATAATGAATCTGCTAATGGATTGGAAGGCTGTAGTGAGCATGCAGAAATTGAGGAAACTACAGGAGAACGGGACGGAGATGAAGATACTTTAGGCAATGCAGATGTTAGTTTTTCTCTCCAAGAAACCCCAATACTAACTTTAGGAAGTGAAAGTCAGGAATTTGAAATAAAAGATGTTACTGAAAAAAATGTAGATCTTGACAATCACAACAGTTGTGAAAATACTCTTGAACAAGTGGAAACGGTAGCTAGTCCCAAAGATGTGTGTGACCATGCAGCTTCTGAAAAAGTAGACCAAACATCATGTAGTTCTCAAAAAGAATTAATGGAGAACATAGAAACTTTGACAAAAGTAGATCAACCTATGGCTAGTCCAGAAAATGAATTGTTGGAACATCTGGAACCCTTGGGAAAAGATCAGCCATTGGAAAGCCCTGGAAGTGAATTGCCTAAGCATCCTGAAGCTATGGAAGTAGATAATTCTAAGACTGAACTAAAACCAGAAGTAGACTGTGCAAATACAAAACCTGTTCAAGATGAAGAACCAGATGCATTAATACACAGTATTTCTATGGACAGTACATCAGAACAACCTTTAAAAGGGAACACCATTTCCGAAAGTGAAGAGGGTGGAACTTCAGAGTCACCCCCAGTAAATGCTGAACATAAACATTTTGGTGACGATAACAATGAAATGATACCGATGGACTGTGACTCATTTTGCAGTGACCAGAATGAACTTAAGATTGAGCAGTTACCACCACCTGAAAATACAGAGCAAGGAGTGAACTCCTTACAGTGTGATGTGGGAAACTCTGCATCAGGTTCTGATGAAAAAGATGAAACTGTTCTTCAAGAAAGAGAGTTCCAGCCAGAGCTCAAAAAAGAGAAAAAGGCTCGAACTAGAAGATCTAGATTTCACTCTCCATCGACAACTTGGTCTCCTTCTGGGAGAGAGGGCAGGAAATCTCAATCACCATCCCCTAAAAGGGAGACAACTGGAGACAGGAGCTCACGATCACCCAAGAAGGTAACTGTGAGGGAGGGAAGGAGATCCTTATCTTGTTCTCCAAAGAGAGACACACTCAGAGATGAGAAAAAACCACCATCTCAATCTCCCAAAAGAGAAACCATTAGGGAAAGCAGGAGATCATCTTCTAGATCGGGAACTAAGGATTCATCTCCAAGGCGAAAATCTAGGTCTCGAAGCAGTGATAGAGATAATCAAAGAAGAGATCGTGACAGAAGAAGTAGAAGGTGGTCTAGGTCACAGTCACGCTCTAGATCAAGATCACGATCTAGGACTAGGAATAAAGGTTCTTCATTCTCTAGAAATGAGAGGGAAAGTCATTCACCTCGATGGAAAGAGAGATGGGCAAATGACAGCTGGAGGAGTCCCAGAGGAAATGATCGATACAGGAGAAGTGATCAAGAGAAACAGAACGAAAATCTTAAAAAAGAGAAGGACAATAATACAGAAAAAAGCAATGATGATCAATGTTCCTCAGATAAGCAGAGGGATGATTGTCCAGACTGGGTAATGGAGAGGATAAACTCTGTTCCTGAAGTCAGGAACAGAGAGAGAGAGAAACCACAGTGGGAAGAGGGCAGGCATGATAATGCAGGACAGTCTTGGAATAAAAACTTTGGTTCAGGTTGGATTCCGAATCGAGGGAGAGGTCAGCGTGGCCGAGGTGTCCGTGGCCGAAGTGGTTTCATGTATGGAGACCAGAATGAAAATCACTGGCAAAACAGAAAACCTCTCTCAGGGAACTCAAATGGTTCTGGGAATGAAACTTCGAGGTTCTCAGAACAGCAGCCATGCAAGCGTAAGAATGAGCAAGAGTATTCGTTCGATACACCCGCTGACAGGTCTGGGTGGACATCTGCGTCCAGCTGGGCTGTGAGGAAGACTTTACCTGCTGATGTGCAGAATTATTATTCGAGAAGGGGACGCAATTCATCAAGCCCACAGTCTGGATGGGGAATGAGACAAGAAGAGGAGACACCTGAACAAGGTATTATGGTTTTGAAATGTAATAGCTTAGTTACAGATGCAGTAGCTGACCAAAATCTTGTCACACTGTCCTGTGATCTGATCTGCTGATTAGTTCTTTAAAAAATAATTTGGGGTGAATCCATACTCTTTTTGCAATATGGAGGGGTAAAGGTGTGGAGTTTGGTGATTTCTTGTATTTTCACGGCCGCTTGGTTTTGCATAAAGTCCAACTTCAGGTTCAAGGACTGTGCATCTGAAGAGTGGTGCTGAAGTAAATTGATTTGGCTGAAGAGAAAGCATATCGTCATGGTTACTTTTAGCATCTGCACAACTTTTAAAAGGCTAATTTGTTTCAAAAAGACATGAATTTGCCTGTGCAGACCCACATGGCAGATTTTAGAGATGACAAAGCAGCATGTTGAGGTTTATCTTGCTCCTAGATAAGCACAGTCCTGTTTAAATGCTTTAAAAAAATTTAGGGTAACTTATAAATACAAAATCAGTGCCTTTACTGTATTTTAGTATTAAAATTCCTCTAAAATGTCAATATAAGTCTAAATCAGTTTTTCAGGTTTTTTTTATATCTAAAAGACAACTGCCCTGACAGAAGTAAACTTTTTGGTAGAAAGTAAGTTAACTGAACTGTAGATGAGATTGATTCTGAATAGTTAAGAAGTCATCCACAGATTTTTAATGCCCTGATTAATAATCTTGAAAGATAGATGTGAATTGAATTCAAGAACTATGAAATCCATTTCTGAAGACAGCCACCCTTGCACTCTTGCACTCTCTCCTTGTTTTGCCTTTCATTTTTATCCATTTTCATCTCACATGCCAACAGTTTTCTCCCTCTTCTGAGTGATAATTGCATCAGTGGCTTCCTAGTTTTGAGGCATCACTGTCACCCTTCTATCTGCTGCAGGGAAAACTTACCAAACCTGTAACTGAAAGCATTTGTGATTCAAAGACTTTTTCATATAGTTCAGGAACAATCATGCTGTTATCCACATTTGGAAGGTGAGAATAGCACAACAATCTCTGATAACTGGGTAAAACAGGCTAGGTTGCCATCATGACATGGTCCTCCAGGGCAACCTGCTTTTGCTGACCCTGCTTGAGCAGGGAGGCTGGACCAGAGAGTCTCAATAGGTCCCTTCCAACCTCAATGATTCTGTTATCCCATTATCTTTAAAAATGAGGATTTGGGCTGACATGTAAGGCCTTAGATTGCGATCCCTGTGAATTAGATGACAGGGTTCCTCAAGGAAGGGATTCTAAGGAAGGACATCTAAATTGTAGCCTATCAATCATTTCTCCAAACTAATTTATTGACTTCTGGAAGGCTTGCTGCTTGCATCTAGATTTTAATTTTTTGGCTTCTTTTGAAGAGAAGATGGGATATGAAAGTAATTTATTTAAGAAGTGCTACCTGCTACCCCAAGAGGTTATTTTTACTTCTAGGTTTTACCTGTTGTACCATTAAGGGGTTTTCAAACAACTCTTTCCAAATATGAATATCTCTTAAATGGTTTGAGGATGACTTACTGCTCAGTGTGAAAAATCCCAGCAGAGTATTTCTGTAATTACCAGAACTGTACAGTGAGTGTGTGTGAATCAGGCAAAGGGGAGCAGAGACTTGATGTGGTAATGTGTGACTAACCTTCTGCAATTGCAGAACTGGATAAATTATGTTGTCTCCCTGCTCTTTGGTGAAAAATTGCAGTTTCATTGTGATGAAATAATTTATTGGCTGTGTTATGGGAACAAGTAGAGAAAACAAATTCAAAACACAGGCTTTCATAGTAACCTGAACTTTTGAAACTTGGAAGACAGCATTTGGTTTCATGGCATGTGTGGTGGTGAGTGCTGTGCAATATCTTGAAAATACTCAGAGTATACAAAGCTTTTT
The DNA here is from genome assembly GCA_013398275.1 of Promerops cafer. Lineage (NCBI taxonomy): Eukaryota > Metazoa > Chordata > Aves > Passeriformes > Nectariniidae > Promerops > Promerops cafer. The sequence continues at coordinate 1,252,330 of VZSE01027393.1, forward strand.
GATAATCCATCCTTAATTAAGAGTTTAGACACCTGGCTTCCATTTTGCTTTATGAAGTACAGAATTTCTTCTTGATATACTGTGCGGTTTTTGTTTTGGCAGATCCAAACCTCAAAGACCAAGGCAACCAGCAGAATGATGGTTCTCAGTTACCAATAAATATGATGCAGCAACAAATGAATGTAATGCCACAAGTGAATGCACAGCACCAACCTATGAATATCTTCCCGTATCCAGTGGGTGTCCATCCTCCCTTGATGAATATGCAACGAAATCCTTTCAGCATCCACCCTCCAATGCCCATGCATCTCCCCACCGGAGTGCCTCTCATACAGGTAGCTGCTCCCACAAATATTTCTCAGGGATTACCTCCGCCTCCACCTCCACCCCCACCATCTCAACAAGTCAACTACATTGCTTCACAGCAAGATGGAAAACAATTGCAGGTATGCTTTATCAGAAGCCATGGCAAGAACAGTGGTGAAATAATACCAATTAAGGATTCTTTATCTTGGATACCATAAATTTATACTTGCAGTTTCTTTCTCTCTTGCCTGTTTTCTTCCACCCCACACCAAACTTTAAGTGGAAGCATCCATGAGCATATGGGTTGTTCAGAGACTGTAGCTTTTAAATAATAACAACATACAACATCGTAACTGAGTGTCTGTGGTAATGGAACACTGAAAAATTTCATCAGTGTTGTCCATTGTCTTTTTTATCTTAGAAGTGACCTGCTTCCAAAACCAAATATTCCCCTTCCAAACCTGATTTTTAAGCATTTTAGGAAATGCTTGAATACCCTATCCAGCAGCATGTAGGAAGTGATCTAAACTTCTGTGTTGCAGTTCTCATTCCATGGGGGTCTATCAGCAGAGGAAAATTGCCAAGTACTGCATGGCACCCATTTGTTCCATACTTCCATTTTCCAGCTGTCACCATCTCAGTGGCTTCCCCACACACACGTTTTTTATTCTGTTTAATCTTTTGAGCCTTTTTATTAATAATTTCTGAGGCCTCTTTGGTGTTTTTTACTTCTCCCTTCTTACCCAATTCTCCTGGTTTTGCATGCCCTGTTTGAGACCTAACTCCCACTTTATTTCTCCAGTTTCAAAAAGACTCTGCCATGCTTAGGGCAAGTAAGACCATGTTTTTATGACTCTTAAGATATCTTTAAAACAACTCTTGTGTATGTGAGCTCCTCCTGTAGCTGGCTGTTTATATTGAGAGCTTTTGTATCAAGGAAAGGAATATGAACAACTTGGAGGAGAACCCGTGGCCCTGCAAGAAGATGTAATGCTGCATTTATGATAAGCAAAGGGCTCTTCAGGAGTTGACCAGGGTTTGTGCTTTTCTTTTGCTGCTGCCTGTTCTAACCTAAACCACTTTCCCCCACATTCCAGGTTGAAAAAGTGAACAAACGATTTCTAATCCTCTGTTTTCATGCATCATCTCTAAAGATCTGAAATGAACTGATAAATGGCCTACATTGTTCTTACTTTTCACTGCTGTCATGTGTTCATATTCATTAACTTAGAATACAGAGAGTTGAGTGCTGTGGGAAATACTGAGTGGGGTTACAGGCCATATGAAATAACGTAATACACTGCAAAGTAAACCAGCAGGATACTGCTGGAACTAAAATCCTGGTAGATTGCTTGTTGATTTAATTAATGCCTCCTGTCTTAATTAAAATATTTTTACAATTGGAAATCCAGTAGATTTAACCTCCAGAAATGTAAGAAGTCAGAACATAGGCTTCAAACCTCTGAAATGAGTATCTAGTGCAGCAATAAATTTGTTTCTGTAAAGATTGTGCATTGCTGCAAAACACAGTTACCTGCTGTAAAGCCCATGTTACACTTGTTGCTCTTACCTGCTTTTGTGAACTGGTGTCCATGAACCTGAATGCTCTTGCAGCTGCTGCTGCTTCTTCTTTGAGCTTTCATTCAACAACCCCTCAGTGGTAGCACAATAGAAATGACTGAATACTGCAGGACACCACCTGTCCTTCCTGTTGAAAGGAAAATGAAGAGAGCACACTGGTGAATGTTAGCATGCTGATTATAACAGCTCCATTTCTCTGTCCTTTCCAAAGAGCTCAGATTCCTGTTTCATTATTTTCTATCTAGATAAATGCAGATGTGTAAAGAGTAATGGTGATGACCTGTAAAAAAGCAGTGTTTAATGTAGCCTGCCAGAAACATGTCAGGAAGATGTTCTGGACTTTTGCTAAAAATGGCCTCTATCTAAAGTCTGAGAGCTACTTAATTTCTCAATGCCAAAGTATGTACAGTGCCTTTTGGTGATGTTTGGAAATGGCCAGAAAATGGCTTTTCCTAAAAAACAGATCCTGGTACTTCAGCCAGCCTTCAGTTTCGTCTCTTGCCTGTGTATTTATATTTGCAAGTTCAAGCTGATAACAAATATGAAAATAGATGTTTTCCAATCAGCTTCATTATGATGCAGGAATGCAAGTGTGGCTTTGGGTACCTTTTGCATGTGTGTTTAGGTGCTGATTTTTTTTAGAAAATGTCTACTTATCACAGCCCTGTTTTGTAAAACAGATTGATTCTGCAGCCATAAACTTCCTTCCTCCTGTACTAACACCCTCTGTGCCTTTTGCAGGGTATTTTATTACTGGGATCAGAGCTAGAAAATGGCAGCCACTGTGGTGACATGGAAGATGCTTTACTTTTCAAGCTTTTCTTTTTGCTTTTTTCTTTGAGTAGATCGAATGTAATGTGTGTACCTTCCCTGATAATGGGCATTGTGGAAATTAGGTAATGAACCAAAGCATGCAGTATTTGTGCTCATTCTAGAGCAGCTGAGACTCCTAGAAAGGCACATTGTAATACAGAAGAATGACTTACTAACTACTGATAACTTTTTAAAACAGGGTATTCCAAATGCTTCTCATGTAAGTAACAGCATGAGTGCTCCAGCTTTGCCTGCTCCAGCAGCAGTCCTGGGAAACGTGGGAACAGTTCAGGGACCAAATTCGGGTAATGCAACGTCATCAGGTCACATGAAGAGCTCTAATGCAGCTGTAAAACTGGGAGAAAACAAAGCAAGTGTAACAGTGGAAGCCAGTGCAGATAGCTCGAAGAAGGACCAGGCAAGTTCAAAGTTCAGCATATATTTTTTATACACTGTTTATATATTTACATTAAAACATATAAATTTTAATTTTTATATAAATGCCTTTTGATGTACTAAAAAATAACAAGTTATGACAATAAGCCTTCAGTGTAATATACTCCATACCATCATGTATGTAATATTTTTGTGGCAGCCATAGGACACAGATTAGCTTCTGACTCTTTTTAATGTAGTCTTCTTTAAAGCAGCACTATTATGAATATTACTTGAATTACTGTGGGAAAACGTTCTGTTCTTAGCAGAGCACAGGCAGCTCCCATGAGAGCTGAAATGTGTGTGTGGTTGGGGGGGGTGGTTTTCTAATCTTCTCTAGCAACCTTTTTCCTGTAAACTTCTAACCTGTGATTGATAAAGATACATAGGCAATGAAATATAACACTCAAGTTTGTTTTCTCTTCAGAAATTGTTAATTCAAGAAAAAGCAGCACAAGAGGTCAAGCTCGCGATTAAACCATTCTACCAAAACAAAGATATCACTAAGGAGGAATACAAAGAAATTGTGCGGAAAGCTGTAGATAAGGTAAGTTGGTGCCGTTATCCAAGCTGCACACATTTCACCTGAGGCAAGCTTTGGGGTGGGTTTCTCGTTTTTGTGGGAAAAGCTCATAGTTGCTGGAAAGGGGGAAGAGGGAGAAGCAAAAATACCTTTCTTCTTTCTGCATCCACAAGAGTTTTCTTCAGCTTCCCAGAACAGAACCTGGTTATTGTGTGGAAGAGTTGAATGGGAATTCAGAAGTATTTGGGAAGCAATTGGAAAGTATTAGGAGTTTTAAAATATGTTTCGCCTGGGATGGAAGAATCAGAAGTGTTGGGAAATAAATGAATAATATGGGACTGTGGCAAATCAATGGAAATGTTCCAAACATTTTTGTTCTTTAAACTGTTGCAGGTTTGTCATAGCAAGAGCGGAGAAGTTAATTCTGCAAAAGTGGCAAATCTAGTGAAAGCATATGTAGACAAATACAAGCATTCAAGGAAGAAAAATCCTGAAGAGGCAGTCTCCTGTGAAAGGAAATAGAATATGTTTTCATTTTTTAGTTTTATTCTATCTGCAAAGTGCAATTTCAATGTGAACTGTTAACTGAAAATTGTACATGACAGTGATTTGAATTTGGTTTTGATAAAATTATTTTTCAAGGTAGTGTATAATGTTTTGTTCTAAAGAAATATAGGTCTGCAGGGCAACTTCTTTATTCCTTTTTAAAAACAGATTTCTAAAAAGAATAAAGGTGTAAAGAAGAATCATTAGGAATGTACGATTGTGTGGATACTTAGATGTACAGCATTTTGACTTGAATAAGAGAGTGCATTAACTTAGAAACTTCGAGTACGTTGGATTTGGAACAGGTATGTACAGTACATGTGATCAGTCAGATTAAAGTAAAATTTTTCTTTTGATTGCTCCCTAATTATAGCAAAGATGAAATAATTAATTGCCTTGACAAATATTTCTAGTGTTAACTGGACAGGCTGAATGCAGGGGTCACAATGTGTATATTAAAAAAGCACATAGTTGTCTGAACACAACTGTTTAGATTTCAGAAAGAAAAGTCATAAACAGTAAAACGTGGTGCCCAAAAGCATGGGTGCTGCACAGCTGTTGTAACACCAAATAAAAATTATGCTGCTTGGTATTGTTTGTGATGTTTTTCAATTTGTTTCAAGATAGTGGGATAACTTGAATAATTTTTATGTGTTGAAAGCCCTCAATCACCACACAGTGATAACCTCAGTTCAGGTTGTGCCCTTAGGCTAGCAGGAAATGAGTGTACTAAAGCTAGATGTTCAGAAACAGAAAAGTTTCTTCTTCAAGTAAAATCAAGAAAGCTGGAATTTATTGTTAGGTTCCCAGTTGACCAGAGACTGCCAGTTGTGCCAATCTCAGCTGCAGACTACTTTTCTCCATTAATTAGGGACTGTGGCATGAATCACCAGACTGGTATTGGTGAGCCCGTGCCATCGGAAGCCAAGTGTCTTCCTGCTTCCCTGAGCACTGGAGAGAGGTGATTAGAGGTACCATGAGCATTCTAAAAACAGCTGTAGGGTCACTGAATGTGCCTGGGGAAAGCTTACACCTCAGGTAAAACCAGTTTTACTGAGGCAGCAGCAGGGAAGGTTGCTGGAATACTGAGATCACAGTGTGCTCCTTAGCGAAGGAACAGCTTGGGATCCTTCTCAAAGGAGCCTTACTCTGATTTGTTCCCTTACTCTTACACAGTGCTATTAAAATATTGTCACTAACCCTCCAGTCCTGTTGTGCCCTAACAGTCTTTGGGTGTTGGCTCAGCCTGGCTTCCCTGCCAGCCCAAAGCCTCCTGGCCCAGAAGCAGGAATAAAACATTTTAACAGAAAGTATCAGTTGAGTTTTCTGAGGAATTATCTCTTTGTAGCCAGTAGTTCACAAATTACCTGGTTTTGGCAGAAAACAGTCTCACCCTGTACATAACTTTTGCGTAAGCCTGAGGATGACATCCACCCCTGTGTACACAAGTGTGGTGTAGTGAGAGAGGTGTAAAAACATGATATATGTCACAACAGTTGATTGCTTGGTTTTAACTATAACTTTCTGCAGACTTAATGAAGCATTTGACTGTCTATATTTATTTTTGTGTGCCTCAATACAAATGCTATGTAAATTAGAAACAGATACAATACATTTTCTACAGTCAAGTCAGGTTTTAGACTTTCCAATATACTCAGTTTTACACTATGATAGCAATTTGTAAGATCTCTTGAACTATTTTAAGCAAAAATTGGTTAGCACTTTTTGAAAAATGTAGCAAATTGCTATGTGTATCCTGGTTTATCACGCCATGCGTACTTTATTACGTTTTCCTTCTCTGAATTTTTGGATTTTAATCACTTTTTGTATCTTTTTATAGTCTATACAGTTGAGCCTTGCTATAAAGCTCCTTTCAGGAGTCACATAAGTGTTTCAAGGGGTTTTTTCCTCTTTCGGAAGAGAGGTGGAAATTGGGGGAGGTGGGAAGAAACAAGGGAGGATTTGAACTGGGAGAAGGGAGGGGTCATTAGTTTCTTGTTTTGCAGCTCCTGGGTGGAAGAGAAACTGTCACTGGCTGCCACGTTGTTGGGGCAGTGACTATAGTGATGCTCCACTGTATTTCAAAACCTAATGAAGAATACCAGATAGAGTAGCACGTGATCAGTAACTTTATTTTTTACAATTAAATACTTCAGAATTTTTCAGAAAATACGCAGTTTGTTACAATTTCTATGCTGAATTAAAGAAATGCATTGCCTTAATCTGTAGCCTCTGCTCCTGTTTCTCTGGTGCAGCTGTGTGAGAAGGGGAGTACAGCAACCTCGGAGTCCTGGTTGTGTTCCAGTAGGATGAAAGGTGTATTTCTATTTATTGAAACACCTTCTGCTGAAAAGTCCCAACACGCACCAGCACTGAGGGCAGAGGTGGGGAGCTGAGCCCCCTTGCTGCCCCCAGGGTAGTGGTGATTCCTTCAATCCAAACTGCCTTGTGGGAAACAATTACAAAAGTGTACCTTCTGTGAATTTATGCAAATCAAAAGGGTTTTCCTTGCACCCCTTCCCTTTTCTCACTGTGCATGCTGCTTGAATGTCTCATCCTAAAGATATACCTTACGAGCACGGTGGCTGTCCAAAGTCCACAGTACTGTGTATGTAGGCTGGAGTGCTGTCTACTGAAAAATATACTCTAAAATTTAGTTTCCTGTAGTGTTTAACAGTTTCTAATAAATTCATTTCTCTCAGCTGGCAGTGTTTGGTTTTAAATGACTGGCTCAAGTGGTGTGGTTTGGAAAGCAGTGTAGCTCCTGGTCCTTCTGTGCACATGCATTTATCTTGTCCTGTGTTGTTTGGGTGCCCCTTCCTTTTACATCTCATTTGTTTTAAGTTAGTCTTCACCCTGCCTTGCCAGTCTGCAGGTGCTCCCAGCTAGAAAAAACAAATGCAGCTGGCAAAGAGTCCATTCACCCTGGGACTTGCAAAACATCGAGGGGTTCAGGACGTGAGTGGAATACTGCTGTGGGAAGCAAACAGGGCAGGATTCAAACCCCAGGGCACACCCCCTTTGCATGACAAGTGCTGACCAAAGCAGGGAGCAGCTTCACTGAAATATCCTCAGGGGATTTTAGTGCAGGAGAGCTGGCCTGCCTTGGGAACAAAATTCCAGGCAACCCTTTGCTTCCAAGAGTTACCTCCACTGTACATTCATGAGCTAGCTCCATAGGCAAGGATGGCATGGGTGTGGGAGTTACAGTTAAGTAGCTATGATGGCAACATTTATTACTATACCTTACAATATTTGCATTGAGCAATACTTGATGAACAGTAGAGACGACAGTAAGGACAATAAAGTACATCACCAATTTCAGTAATTGAAGATTAATTAGATGCAGCAGTTTTCAAAATAATGGAGTGTCTACAAATTTTTTTTTAAGTTTCTAATCACTAGGTTAGTAAGAAAACCACTAAGTGCACAAGTAACTACTTGTATAGAAGGAGATGAAGCGCTGGGATCTGGAACTTGACTCTTCCAATATCACTCTCAACTCCCAGACTCACCCACCAACGGTAAAGCTCGACCTGATCTCATTGTCTTGTACTGTGCAGAAAGTACAGGGGCTGTCAGCAGTAAAGTCAATGCCCATTACACATGGTAAACATTCAGACCCAGAGCGTAATCCAACACAAACTACTGCAGGAGCAAAACAAGAAATTTTGGCAGCAGGTTGTCATATAATTAGTCCTAAAGTTCTGAAGAAATTTAAAACCCAGAGTATTATGAGGAGCATCAATCAAAAATAGCCAGGCATTTTCTTGATCCTTTGGTGCAGTAGCAAGTGTGATGATAGAAAACAACTCATGGAAGTCAGAGCTCACTGTAAATTCCAGAGCCCTTTACAAAAATTCAGGGTTTTTGAGGACTAGGAATGTAGCTTACAATGGTCTTGTGTCAAGCCCTAAATCTGGAATCGCAGGGCTTTTCCTAGAGGACTATTTAAACAAATATTTTTAATAACAACAGAGCGATACTTGGTACTGGGGAAATACAACACACATCCCGTGTACAGTGCAGGCACTGTGGTTATGTGGGGTGGGGTGAGGGATTCCATTCTCAATGTGCTGTGGGTCAACGATGAGTTTCGTTGCAGGTCAGGTGCCTAAAACTTACCTTGTCCTATGTTGTCTGTTCACAGGAACCCACTAAGGCCAGCAGGAAAACTGGGCTGAGGGTGCAAGCCCCTGTCCTAGAGAATGTTTCATACCTTGTGATTCACCATGTAACTCTGTTGTAACCAATAAAAACACAGAGTGTCCTGTCCAAAGGTCAGGACAACCAGACATTGGTGTAAAACAAAAATTTACTGTTTGCCAGCAACTTTCCTGTGGACATGCAGGTTCAAAACCCGCTAAGAACAAAACCTACGAATCCACTCAGACTGCAGTTTGCAGGAAACCCACCTTAGACCAGCTGTCCAACAGCCACCCATCATCACAGCACGAGACAGACTTCACGTGGTTCACCTTTACGATATTTTTGTTACTCTAATATTGCATTTCTATTCACCTGCAGTAAATCAGCTTTTTTCAAAGGTATGGGCTCAGATTACTCTCTGGTTATCTTACCTCAGACAGGGAGAAGCCACGACCCAAGTGACAATTCTGATACAAACAAGTGAAAAACAGCAGGCTTCTAAAACCAAGATGGCTTGAAATAGTGATAATTTAAGAAGATATTGCCATCTCACCACAAAAAAAAATGGTGATAACTTTACTCATTAGAATCAGCCTTGAATTATCTGCCACTTGAAAATGATTCATGAATTCAAATGCCTCTGAAATCCCCCTCATTCATTCCCTTAGGGGAACCATCCAGCTCCAGGCAGCTGCTCTGCCCCTGCAGAGCTGCAGCCCCACGTGCTGCAGCTGCACCCTCTGCCACACAGGGCACCGAGCAACCTCTTGGCTCCCTCAGCTCGCTGCCCCTGCCATGCTCTGCAGCCTGCACACACATCCCCTGACCCAGCAAGCCAAGGGACATCAGCCAAGGAGCTCACTGCACCCACTCATGCAAGGAAAGTCCAACAGCCCAGTAACTACCTGGTGGAAAAGGCCAAGGAGGGAGGCAGCGCAATGGGAGGAGTACACGTGTCCACAGCTGTTGCATGTCAGCAGATCTTGGGCAGTGATGGGAATTGAACTCACACCTCACTACACGCTCTGGGGCTTCTCCCTCCAGGTTACCCCCCCTTTGAAGTTTGAAACTAGCAAGGAAAAATGAGAACAATATATTTTTAGTAGGAATAAAAATGATTTAAATCCTGGATGTGCTTTGCCCCAAACTGTAGGCAGGCAGGCAGTAATTAGCACCGGTGGCTGTGCAGTTCAGCCCTGCCATCACGCTCTAAGCAGGGAACACCAGGAACTGCATCATCAAGCACAGCTGAGCATGAAGTAATGGAAAAAAGAGCTAATCTAGAGGTGATCAACTGCAGCACATTTCCTCCTTCCAGGCAAGGGTGCTGCAACAGCTTTCCACCGAGTTAGACCACAGGCCAATGAACTGCTGTGTTACTGTGCTGACAACTTCACAATCCCTAGAGGATTCAGGCTGATAATTGAGGAATAACGTTTACTTCGGCAAGAGATGGTTTTAGCATCCTTACTATGCTGCAAAACACATTGAAGGAAGAAATATAACTGTAGATACAAGAAAATCCTCATTTAAAAAGTACAGCTAACCTGGAATCACTGTAATATAGTTTTGCTTTGTTTTTTTCCCCCTAAATAGATTTATACTCTTCTTCAAGAAGATGCTGTAGAACCAAGCCACAACAAAGATTCTTTATGACTGTGCTCCAGTGAGATGATGCTCACTGGAGAGCTCAGAACATTTTCCATCAGTTGTAATGAGCAGTGGTAACACTAAAGTAATCTATAATAAAGAAAATATGAGAGAAATTTTGCAATTACCTGTTTCAAAAACATCTGTAAGGTCACGCACTGTGTATCGTGTAATATGAAACACGTGTTGCCAGTTGCTCCCTCCCCTCAAGGAGCTTTCAAAAACTGGGTTTGTCACAAACTTGGAGCTGTGAAGACTTAAGTGACAACAACTCTGCATCCAACTCCCCCATATCCCTGTTAAACTAACAAGCACAAAAATATCGATGACATGGAGCTGAGCCATCACACTGCAGTAAGTGCAGTTACACCGCACCAAGGTGCCCCTGTGCATCCTGCAGCTTTTTGCCTACTGGCACCTTTGTTCTGAATGGGGGCATTCCCCTGGAGCAGTGGGCCAGGAAGTGCTTCCCAGTGAAGCAATGCCTGCACACAAATCCATAGTGCAGACCACAGCTCTCCACCACAGGCTGTCAGTCACTGGGCCCCGCTCCTCACGCGGGAAATGCCCCTGGAACCAGGGCAGGCTTGCGCGAGCTGCGCTGAGCCCTGTAAAGCGCCTGCAACAGAAACGCTCTGGCAGGGAAACGTCCCTGCACCGCTAGGCTGCTCACATGGAAATCTGCTTTGCTTGTAAGATAGCAATCCCAAGTAAAGGGATTTCCACAGCATCCTTCCAAAGAGTGCTCTCTACCTCATTTTCTCCATTTCTAATTCCATTATTCCATACTGTATTTCCTAAACTATTAGAATGAATTATTTTCTCTATCTGTTAAGATCACATTTTGCAATCTAGTAAGTATTTTGCCCTCTCAATCACCATGGAAAATTATTCAGTCCAGAAATCCATTAGATAACAACAAATGCAACAGAGCTTTAAGTAACTCTGTTTTCCAGAGAAACCTTAATTAGGTTCCATATTTAGTGCAGACTCTTTAAGGCCAGGTTTGGTTCTCACCTCGGTCAGCAGTCAGGTTGCGACTCTACAGAAGCAGGAAAGTGGTTGTTTATCTGGAGATGCAGTGGAGAGGTATTTGCACCAAAGACAGCAGACACAAATATGACATCTGCTCATCTGACACCTACTTACAAACCCCTGCCCTGCACAGGTCAGCCATGCAGACCACCTTGCCTGAATCACAGCAACAGCTCTGAATTCTCCCATTCTGACACAGGGTGAGAAGGTTGTTATATTTTGGGTGTAAACATTTACAAAGTGCCACACAAACATTATTTTAAACTAAGCTTCAGGTGAAAATCTTAAAGGGCAGAAAGTAGTCAGCAAAAAGTAGGA